>OY755174.1:8149720-8749720 GCA_963576735.1 Bedellia somnulentella
ACGAAACGATTCTTTGTTTAATATTATGCTAATTCGTTGAAAAAAGATTTTGAAACGTGTAAGCGATTTGAAAACTATTTAATTATAGTAAAAAAAACATTGCTATTAGCAACACAATAACTCAATATCATTCAAAAATGTGTGATAAAAGAAACCGAAAATAAACCGAAAATGGAATAACAACTCAAACTTAAATCATGAAATATCATTGGTGATATGTTTCCAAAATTCTTTAATTATACAATGATTGAATTGATAGCTTAAAGTCACACTTTTAGAAATACTTTCAAGCATTTTACCCTTGAGTAAATGCAAGTTTTAACAAACTTGTTGAGAACTACGACCAAAATTGAATAAATATCTTGTATCAGAACAAATAGAACGGGGAGCGAGTAAAAGTTGGTACAAACAAGGTTACGAGAGCGCTTGTAGAAGTATCGAATGTCTTCAATTGGCCAACTGACCGTTCTTTATCTGGCCTACTTTAACTTCACTTATAGTTGGGCTAAGTGTATCCGAACTATAATGATGTAGAGAATATACTGAATTAAACTTGTTTGGAGGGTGCATAACTTAACAAAGCAACCTGAGTCTGACTAGCACTATTCCATCTCTGCATATAGGTTTCATGTGAGATGAGTAAAAAACTTCTTTCAAATATTAAATTTAAATTACATTCATGAATTACCTGGCTTACTAGCTGTGGAATGTCAGCTTAGAGCTCTAACCCATTTCTTCCTGTGGATGCCCTATGGCGTGACTAAGGTTATTGGATACCTGCAGTCCGTCAGAGCATTTTAGAATAATTTCTACACTCAACTTCTTTTTTTTCGTAGCTCTGGCTAACTTTTTTTGGAATTTATTGCCGTGAGTATAAGTAGTTGAACAAGTAGGTATTAACTTTTAGTTTCTACCCAACTGATTTAAGATATTTTCACTTCCTTGGATTAATGGCGGCAGCATCGTAGACCAACAGCATAAATAGTTGGAAAAATCCCTGAGGAATGAGCAAATAAATGGGTCTACAACAACTGGATAGGAATAAAAATAGTCAAGTAGCAAACATTACTAATAGAACAATATGTATAACAGAAATATTGGTGAAGATTTACAATTGGTACACGAATATTTATATAGTAGTTTTATAAGTCATGTTTTGCTGTTAATCTTCCAAACAAAATAAAATGAAATAAAAATGTTAGTTTTGAGAGAATAACAGTTTTATAGCCATTATTGTCATTGTTAGGGAACACACGATTGACTTCCTTAATAAAGTGGTTATCATTCTACGCGGTACAAAGATTACTGTAGCAAATAACACGTAATGTGAAACTTAGACTTACTTAGCTAATCATACTACTTATTCACTTGCTGCCGTGTCTTTGAACCATGTCGTATAATAACCACTTTAATAATAAAAATGTTTTTCAAAATAATAATAATAAAAACTCTTTATTGCACATCACAAAAAAACAACAATTACAAAAAAAAAAGATCGGTACAAAAGCCAAAGTACAACTGGCGGTCTTATCACTAAGAGCTTCTCGCTCTTCCAGACAACCCATTTATTTACTTACAATTATTTTCTCTTATAATAGTTCAAGTCAAAGCAAGGTAGCACACCACTTTAAGACAGTACTAAACAGTACTTATATGTTTTTTCTATGTATATTTAGGTATACACTAAAGTATAATCCCAATATTTCGGTGTTATAATCTGAGATTATCTTTACAGCGCGATCATTACATGCCTCCGACGTGTTACCCAAATATACAGTTTTTCTCTAAAACTGAGCTGCTTATTTGCTCCATTTTAAAAACATGTGGTTCTCAATTCATAAAAAAATCTATCACCAAGTCCAAAAATAATATTTTTTGAATTTTTTATTGAGATTTTATATATAGAGACAAAAATAGGCATCATTAAGTCTTCCGCAACTTTAAGCACTTAATCAATAGATAGGGATCGTTACCAAATTGCCTCCAGATCACAGCTAACAGATTTGGAGTTTCCATTTCTACCAACATTTTTCTTGATCTTTAGAGCTTTCAGTTTTTTATTACACTGCCATTTTTAGTTATGTAATAATTTAACAAGGAATAACGATCCTAGGAACAATGATACATAACTGACACTAAATAAATATCTCTTTTCGCATTTTCAAATTGTGCACATAGTTTTTCATTACGCTATATAATATAAAAATGCTTAGTAGATAACATAACATAAACGTTCACGCCGAATATCCCCGAAGGGGTTGGCAGAGGTACTAATACTTCTGAACATCACACACACACACAGATAGATAGTAGTAGATCACACATTTAAAGTAAATAAAATATAATTGGAGAAGCTGAGCTCAAGATTCAAAGTCTGAAGTAATGGCCTTGAACTAAATTACTTAGTGGGATTAGTCTCCTCGCAAGATAGATTGGTAGGACTATTTCATGAACAAAACTACCGAACGCAAATATTTCATAAATCATTGGGACGACGCAGACGGTCTTAATTTAAATTAAAATGAATGTATAAGAGAATTGGAAAATTAAGATTGATAACAACTAATTCTTGAGAGTATAAAGTGACAATATATAGCCTCTGCTCTCTCTAATATATATATAGATAGGGCAGCACTGAAAAACGTAAACTCATAATTTTAACATTGGCTCGTGAATATTACTTGCTATCCTCTATATATTCTGATTTTACTACCATAAAATCCATATAGAGTTGGAACTAGAAGAAAGATAAACTACAAGAAAAACTTACTAACAAACCAATGACTACACAGACAGACAACTACAACAAACACTAAAAGATTTTGTATAATACTTTTCGGTTCCAAAACCTTAAGGAACGAGAAATGTTTACTTTTCTTATATACTTCATTGCATATTTTGTCGACGAGAGTGACCTCGAAACTGTTTTGATGGCTAGGTCACGTCCGGGTTTACCACTTCGGCACTTCTCCAATCTTGTCTGCGAACCGGAAATTGGGTTACTTTGCAGGATGTCCTCCATTCTTCACTTTCTAACAGTAAATTAACTATTTTATTTTGGGAATCCTTTTTAATATGCAATATAATGTTACTATGCTTGTTGCAGAGTTAGTAAGAGTACACGTCGTTCCCCACAACAAGTTTGTAACAAATAATTAGTAAGCATATTTATGATTTGTATTTAAATTAAAGTTTATCCGTTATCATGTTTTATGCAGAAATTGTACAATTTTTACAATCTGGCCAAAATAAAACTAATCACCCGAAAAGTTACCGAGCAACTATACTATAAAGCAACGATTTAAAAAACAGCACTTTTTACGAGAACTTATGAATACATCCTACAACCTCACAGTCTTACCTACAATGACTACACCTTCAAGGCAGAACAGAAATCATACAGGAAATAGGAGAGTAGCTGCCTACCACTGATCTTTTATTTAATTAAATATATCATGCACCTACAAAATACGAAAGACGAAGTAATCATCATTTTTACCATCATCGTTTACTGTGTGCAAAATGGTTTGTTGTGATTTCATTATTATTATATATACATATTAATCCATATAGTTAGTAATATGTGGAAACTTTTAATTGGCATTAAGTTATACATATTGTTTAGCTATTAAGATATTAGGCTGTAAGTTTTCCGAAGAAAATAAAATAAAATAAATTTATGTTGATCAAACGGGCATCGTCATATTAATGATTATGACCGAGACCTGGACCCAGCTGCATTGAGGCAAAAGTAGTTCAGTTATTGAACAGTAGGTATATTAAGCAAGTGATTTTCCAATAGTTTTTAATCACAGTCGAAGTCTTTGTAGTGGCTTTGAAGCTGTCGTCAGCTTAGTACAGCGGTACCCCATTTCTTCCAGTGGGTAATCGTAAAGGTATAATAATTTTTGGGTGATGGAGACCCATCACTAACAACCTTCATTTTAAAATCTTTTCCCTACTTAACTTTCAAAAGTGGCTGAGCAATTTCTCATTCTGAAGCCCTGGCTACCCATTCTAAAAGGAAATTTAAGAGACGAGTCGGAGAACATGCTTAAAAGATTTGATATCATAACTCGTCACTCGAGTCTACAAGTATCTTGTTAGATAGAAAATATACTAATTAACTAAAAACCTAAAGTTACTATCAGCAAACAAGATTAATAAACCACAAATGATGTAGGAAACAAGCTGAGGTAGGCCCGACTAACAAGTTTGACACAAAATCTCCGGCATGCGGGTCCGACCGCTTAAATATATAATTATTTCATTTGGTCCTAACGTATCTTTGTTCCGCGTTTCTGTTCGGCTGAATTTTTTGTGCGTTATTTAGTAGATTACTTTAGAAGATTCACAGTTTTTGTGTCTAAGGGTAAATACTTATGAAGGGGTGACCTCATTAAAAATTATTTTTTTCAGGTGCTTTACTTTTTGCAATTTATGTTATTTTCAGAGTTTCATTAAGTTTGTTCAGAATAACCTTAATCTATGAGTTTTAAATATACATACAAAAGATAGAAATAATAATTATGCCATTAAGCCATTAAGTTTGTTTGGTAACTATACTTCTGGAATCATTTTTTTTATGAAAATTTGTTCTATGATAGTTGCAAATTTTATTGTTTGGGGCTTTCTCGCTTAATTATGCTAATGTACCCTTTTTTATATACCATTCATTAATATCCGAACCCCTCTCTATCTCAATGGGACAAAGACTCTAAGGTGAGTCCATCTGAGGTGCTCTAAAACCTTTTTGTTATAAGGTTATTATTAATTTAGTCCAGCATCCGTTAATAGATAGATAAAAAACTGATTTATTTAGATATTTATTAGCTAGTTATTTTAGCTGAACCGACCGCCTTCGTACAGTTAAATTTGCTTATGACAAAGCTTAAGGAGTTTTCCGGTAATCTTAGTTCAATCAGGCGTGAATATGTTATTGGTATTTTTTTCCGGGGTAAAAGTATCTTATGTTATAATTAGAGTCATTATCTAGCATTCTGCCAAATTTCATTCATATACATTATGTACTTGAGGAGGCTTTTTGCCTCAACAAACATCCAAACGTCTAAACTTTCACATTTTTAATATTAATAGGATAATAGGATAGCATAACACCCATACAACAAAATCAAAAGTACACAATAAGGAATATACATTTTTAAAATTAAAACATTATTGCTATGACCTAAACTAGCAATAGCAGGAAACTTCGTATCTAACTGAGAAAGAGACTCTACAGAAGAAGAATGGGCTTAAATTTTGAATCGATCTAACAAGCACGTGTCTTTTTAACAGTTATATTTATATTTTAGCGTAATGTCTAAGTAAATAATTGACCTAAGTAAATAATTATAGCCAAAATAGGTTAACATTTTGGATAAAACTTTTAAACCTTCATTTATAAGCCAACCGAAACATTTGAACTGAGAAATATTGAAGTTGAAGATGACTTGTGGAAGTTTATGTTGGTCTCTTACATACATATTCATTACATTAGCTCTTACGTACATTTCTGTAGTTCTTTATGTAGGATAAAAGTAATAAAAAAACAAATAAATATAGAAGCCGCGAGTACATATCGCGCCAGATATGTACTCGCGGCTTTGGCATATTTTATTTAGTCTGCGATTGACAGATCGACTGACAGTTGAGTTGAGAAAAAAATAACTCTTCACTTGCACTTACGACTTGCACTTTTGATTTTAGATTTTGAATTGGCGTATTGAAAATTGTTATTGATTTGTATATTTTTGAGTATTGTGATACAAATAGAAGCAGCATACCATTTGATTGTTTTATTGTGAGCCACAAAATATTGAAAATAGACAGCAAACCACTTGGAAGAACTAAGGACTGAACACCTCACCAGTTCCAGCCTAATGATCAGAGTTTCCTCATTTCACTGATTTGAAGCTAAAAGGAAACTTGATTGATGTGCTGCCAGCCAGTGTAGCGGTAAGCCTTCCATCACTGAAGAACAAACATCACTTGGAATAACACAGAAACACGAACATAGTTGTTGGTAGCAGAGAAACAAGAACATAATTTTGGTAGCAGAGCGTGGTTACACACGATTTAAGAAATTGAACCTCTGGGACAAAATAAATGAATTGAAACTAGTGCGAACTGTGAAACATACTATTGACTTTAAATAAAATAAATAAATAAATAAAAATCATTTATTTTCAGGAATTTATCCCATATTAGAAAATTACAGATATGACATAACATCATTACATATGTTTAATCTTATCGTCATTTATAATATGTGTACAATCATTTTTGTCACCAAAAAATAATAGGCTCATCTTAAATATGTATGTAAAGGGTACAAGTCAGAAAAACACATATATATATCTAAAAAAAAGTGTAAAAGCATATAAGTATAAATCATTAATCCTATCTACGATTCTCACTCAAATGTGTACCAATCCAAGAACGAAAGATAGGGCTATTTAAACCACTAAAAACCATTTGCAAAATGGTATTTTCCGAGCGGCGCAGCCTATCCCACAATGCAGCAACTCTAGCCCTCATTACTGCGTAAAAGTCAGGCACACCCGCCTCAGCAAACATACCCGAGGCACTACAATATCGAGGCAGTCTCATGGGGATACGATATGCATCATTATATTGTACCCTCATGCTACTATACGCCTTTCTACTGTAGTTAGTCCAGAGCTGACAAGTATAGAAACACAAACAGTAAGAATTAAACAACGTCAATTTTACCTTGTCACTGCACTTGCCAAACCTGCGCGCGAGCATATTGCACCGAACCGAGAGCGCCCGCCTTTCACGTTCCATATCCGCGTCATCTTTCATATCGAAGGTCAGGATATGGCCCAAATATTTGAACCGCTCTACTGTCTGAACTTCCCTGTCATTAAGTAACAACTTAGGTACGTTCTCCGGACCTTTCCCATACCTAAAAATCAACATTTCTGTCTTTTCAACGTTATATTTCAGACCATGTTCATTAGCATAATGTTCACAGACTGAAACCAGCTTTCTAAGACCCTTGATTGAGGGACTGAGAAGCACCATATCGTCAGCATAACTGAGGCTATTCATACAAACCCCACCTACGTGACATCCCACCCCGGTGCTTCCCAGTCGCTCTATCAAATCGTTGATATAAAGATTGAACAGATCCGGAGAAGTAAGCCCCCCTTGGCGTACGCCGCATTCTAGCCTATAGACGCTAGACGTCGCGTCACCCCACTTCACAGCATTTTTTAATGTTTTTTGACATGAATTCCTCATGTGGGGATTATTACTCATAAATAAAAGATGTTATTAAAGGAAAGAAAAATTTCGACACTGGCGGGGTTCGAACCCGCGACCTTCGGGTATACGCCCCCGTCGCTCTGCCAACTGAGCTACAGTGTCAGTTGGCATCCAGCGCGAAATTTCTCTATCCTTTGTTTCTTTTTTACACGTTCAAGTAGTGTTTGCGTTTCCTACCTCCGAATATTTTTTTTTAACTAATTCGGACGGCCACTTGTCTACCTTTTCAGATAGAATGCAAATGTTGGAAACGCCTAACTATCACATAATTTAATGTTTTTTGACATGAATTCCTCATGTGGGGATTATTACTCATAAATAAAAGATGTTATTAAAGGAAAGAAAAATTTCGACACTGGCGGGGTTCGAACCCGCGACCTTCGGGTATACGCCCCCGTCGCTCTGCCAACTGAGCTACAGTGCCAGTTGGCATCCAGCGCGAAATTTCTCTATCCTTTGTTTCTTTTTTACACGTTCAAGTAGTGTTTGCGTTTCCTACCTCCGAATTTTTTTTTAACTAATTCGGACGGCCACTTGTCTACCTTTTCAGATAGAATGCAAATGTTGGAAACGCCTAACTATCACATAATTTAATGTTTTTTGACATGAATTCCTCATGTGGGGATTATTACTCATAAATAAAAGATGTTATTAAAGGAAAGAAAATGTTATGTTCACAGCATTTGTTTGGTTCTCGTACCAAAATCTCAGAAGTTCAACAATACTTTTGTTTACACCTGATTTAAGCAATTTGAGCCAGAGAATGTTATAGTTTACCAAATCAAATGCTCGTCTTAGGTCGAGGAAACAAGCGTAAACTGAGGTCTTTCGTTCTTTATAGTAGTTGACTGTTCACGCCGTTTGTTAACGCCGTTTCTACATACGTGTGTTGACGTCATCGTGGTGACCAATAAGAAGCCCGCTCCGCCATCCCACCACCGTGAAGATCGCGACGGAGCGTCCAGTTCAAAAATTCATTCGCTTTTCAACTCACCTTCAACTATCACACGAATTCGTTTAATTTTCTGTAATATCTATTTTCAAATATACGTTTATTCAGAAGAAAATAATAAATCTAATTATTGAATCGACTACATCTATATCAACCCTGACAAGTCTCCAGCATCGTGCATCGCAGCGCGAACATTGGTCCTTCGCACCGGATAGGCAGAATCTTCAACTGCGGTATCAGGAAAACCAGGAGATAACGGTCAGGCCTATCATTTCTTATTCCTTCTTGAATTTTATCCCATCTATTGTGTGTTAGTTCCGTATTTTTGTTTATTGTTTAAATCATCAAAATGAGTGAAAGTGGTAGTGAGACTGATCAAATAGTTAATTTAAATGACCTTAAAAAACAAAGAGGTTCGCTCAAGGGTAGGTTAACGACTTTTGAAAAGTATTTAGCGCGCTATGAGGATGTTCGTTTGTCTGAGAGGCAGCAAACAGAGCTTCAATTACGCATTGAGTCGGTTACCACTTTACTTATAAGTTTTAATAAAATACAAGACAAAATAGAGCAATTATTGGATGAAACTGAATTAATTAAACAAATTGAGTACAGGGAGTCTTTTGAGGATCAATACTTCAATTTAATATCAATCGCAAAGTGTTTAATCGAAACTATTAAAACTAAAAATGGTAACAGTGATGATAATTCTCTGCCGGTACATTTGAAAAACGTAGCAATTAAATTACCCGAGATTAAACTCCCTTCTTTTATAAGGATGGCGGTTGGAGACAAGTAAATGAGACAACGAGTAAGGTTCGACTAAGATATATTTAGATTACACGTGCGCATCATGAACTATAATAAGGATATAGATAGAAGCTATAAGATATAGGTATATAACTCTACACCTCCCTCGGTAAGAGAAAAAAAAATATGACAATACATTTCATTTTTTTTTTTTTACATTGGTTATATATGAAATTTATAACTAAAGATTACATTATTATTCGGATATTAGAGAGTAATATAATTTCTAGTTCTATTCTTATGTACTAAATCAACTTTTCCATTTTTATCAATTTCGACATTTGGTGGAATATCTCGTATAACATTGTAAGGACCTGAATAAATACTGGTGAACTTATTGCCTGTTTCATTTTTGACCAATATTAAATCATTTGGATAGTATGTAATAGGATTAGAGTTTGTATCGTATGATGCTTTTCTTATTGTCTTACTTTTAATTAAATTATCTCTAGCTTGTTTTTGAGTTATTTGTAACTGATATTTTAATTATAATAATGATTTTATCTATTTTTGTTTGTTTCAAATAAATTACGAAATTAGCTATAATCATATATGGAGTAGCTTTCTTTCCTTTTTTCTCTGTTACAGTATTTGTTTCTTATTATTATTTAATTATATATTTTTTTGCTTTATGTATTAGTTAGTATGTAGTAGATATAAGTTTGAGGTGTTGGCTGAAAACCAGCGTACTCAGCGTTTGTGTCCTGCGAGACTTGCGCTGGGTACATTTTACGCTGAGCCAAGACCTTTTTGGTATCATTAATGTTTTATCTTATTGTTAAATACTGTTTGTAATTTTGTTTTTAATACCAAATAAACATTTTACTTACTTACTTACTTACTTACTAATTGCTGAGGATAACTTTCGTAGTTATATAGTGGGTCAACTGTCTCTTTGATAAGATTAGTTGGTATATTACAAACCTTCCCAAAGACGAGTTCAAAAGGTGTGTACCCCGTTGAAGTATGCACTGACGTGTTTTGGGCAAAGCACCAAAATGGTATCCAATTGCTCCAGTTGTCTGGGTCGTTGTCTGTTTGGATTCGGAGAAAGTTACCTAAGCTTTTGTGTGCATTCTCAAGTGAACCAATTGTCTGGTGATGATATGCTGTCGAATTCAGTTGTTTAATCTGGAGTATTCTACAAACCTCTTGTAACGTGCTGGATAAAAACTCAGATCCGCGATCTGTAGCAATGGTTTTGGGTATACCGTATCTTAATATGAAATTACTTACCATACTTTTTGCTACATCTATGCTACTTTTACTGGTTAATGGATAAGCTTCTAAAAATTTGGTTAGTTCACATTGTATTGTTAGTATATATACATTGTTATAAATATCTTTCGGTAAAGGACCTACTATGTCCAAATATATTTTTTCAAAAGCACTGTTGGCTGTAGTAGTTATTACCATTGGTTCTTTAATATATTTATTCGTATATTTTTGCGTTTGACATTTTACACATTTGTTAACAAATTTTTTTTACATCCTCGTATAATCCAGGCCAAAAATAATATTTCTTTATGTTATTATACATTCTCCTTATTCCAGCATGACCACTGGTTGGAAGTATATGAAAATCATTAATAATTACTCTTCTGTCATCTTTATCATTTATTCTTTTCATATTATTATTATTTAACACATTTAAACGTGGACGTGGGCCGGTCACATCTTTCATTTTATTCATTGTTTTCAATAACTTTTCAATAAATATATTATTATAATTATTTTTTACAATGTATATCTCCTTAATATTAAACTCTTCACACATTTGCACTAGTTCTCTCGCAAAGTCGTCTCGCGTCCTTTGTGATTGAGAAAAAGGCTTTATAAATATTTTCTTCAATTGTGGTACAAACATTAACGATTTACTTTCTTTTATTTTATTATTATGTTTTTTAATATTCCTCAATTCTCTCTCATTACTATAAAATAATTCCACATATTCTGAATAAGTTTGACTTATAACTTTGGGTTGATCAGACCCGCTGCTGTCTGTCGTCATTTTCTTTCTTTGCGCGCGCGTCATGACGTTAATGACGTCACTCATTTCTTTCAAGTCAGTTGAAGATAGTTTTATCCGAGACAATGCATCCGCGGCAGCATTGCTTGAACCTTTTACGTATTCTACAATAAAATCGTATTCCTCAAGAACCATGCGAAATTTTAAAAGTCTACTACTTGGATCTCGCATATTAAATAGGTATACAAGTGGTTTATGGTCTGTTAAGATCTTAAATTTTCGTCCGTATAAGTATGGGGGGAAGTGTTTTCTTGACTTTCGTGATTTTCTTGTTTTCCTGACGTTTCATTTATTTGAATATTTCCCAGGCTGAAAGCTGTATATTTTCTACTATTTTCCAATAAATTTATTTGATTATACCCAGAAAAACAATCTAAGTGTGTAAAATAGATCGCACCTGCCAAAGAATCCAATATTTCAGTAATGTTCGGTAATGGAAATTTATCTTCTTCTATTTTTTCGTTTAATTTTCGATAGTCTATAACTAATCTCCATTGTTTTTCATTACTATTACTCTTTTTCGGTACTAATAAGATGGGGCTTGACCACTCACTATTTGTCGGTTCAATTATTTCATCATCCAACATTTGTTTTATTTGTTTACTTATTTCTAACTTTTGGGAATGCGGTAACCTATAAGGTTTTGTATAGACTGGTGTGGCATTGGGTTTTAAATGTATATTTTGTTCACCTAAATTTGTAGTTGTTAATTTGTCTCCAGGCAAATGAAATATATCGGGATATTTAGCACAGATCGTCTCTATTGACCTTTTCTCCTCAGTATTCAAATGACTCAGTTTTAAAATAGAAAATAATTGTTTTACTCTATCCGAATTATTCTTACACTTATCAAAAACGCATACCTTATAGTCACTTAAGCGCTGAGTCACAATATTAAAGTTATTTAAATATACCTCTTTGTCGGTTGTGTTTAAAATTTTCACCGGTATTTTACCATTCCTTGGCCTCGCTAAAGAGTTAGCCATGTAAACGCCATCGCTTAGTTCATTAGAACAAATTATGATATCATTACTTTCGATAGTGTCAACAAAATGTATAGATTCCGATCGAGGCGGTATTGAAAGTACTTCTTTCGCATAACCGTGACACATTGGTAATGTAATTGACTCGTTGTATATATTAGTTATCGTTATGGAATTCGTATGTAAATCTAAATTTGCTTTATATTTATTTAAGAAGTCATGACCTAAAATGCCATAAGACTTACACGGGAGTGTTTTAAAAACATAAAATATATGATCAAATACTTTGTCATAAGCGGTTAATGACAAACACACGTATCCGATAGTCTCTAACACACCGCCGATGCCCTTAATTAGAGTTCGCTGCTCATGTATCATTAAGTTCTGTTCAACACAATGTTTATACTTTATAGCCGAAATGGTAGCGCCGGTGTCAATTAACCAATCATAACACTGGTTATAAAGTGTTAATTGTACTGTAAGGGAATTATCACATGCAAACATATAATGGTTAGTCACGAAAAAACTGGTTCAAATTTTCAGGTTTTTCAGCTGTATTAGATTGCGTGTTGTCCATGAAGTTAATATTATTCCTCCGACTTCGTCCTGTAAAATTGTTATTTGTATAATATGACTTACCTGGGTACCGACCTCTGCCTCTGCCGGCTGCGTGGCTCATGCGGGACGTACCTCGTTTCCAGTAATCACCACGTGAGGATTGTTCGGGCTGCATGTGTGGCGGCCTACCACGAGAATTAGAGAAATGGCCGCAATGAAGGCTTCTTGTGTTGAAGTTCCTGCCTTGATAATAATTACCACGATTCCTGAAATTGTAATTTTTATGAGAATTGGTATTCATATTAAGTACTTGTCCTGAAGTACCAGGAGACGACACCTCCTCGTCGACCGCTGCCTGTATTGCGTCCTTTAATGAAGTAAAATTCCGGGCTGCAATTATTGTACTAATCCTTCTATTCCTCAAACCATCGCCAAACTTTTTGATAGCGGTTTTTTCATTCAGAGGTTTTAAGACTGAAAAGCTTTCTGAGTTTCCGTTGGCTTGGGAAATAGTAAGATCCACAAATAACTCCGAAAGTTCTTTCCCAAACTCACTAATAGATCTATCATCCTGCCTTATCTGTTGCAACTTTGTTTGAATGGCGGTTGCGCTCTTTTGAGCCAACAGTACAGTGCGCATGTCCTCTAACAGGCTAGCAATATTAGCATAATTATTTTGCAATTTAATTTTTGCTGATTGAGATAATCGGCTTTTTAAGACAAATTTAATTAAGTTTTGTTGACATTCCGAACTTTTCAACAATGATCCATAATAATCGATATTATCGATAAGTTGTTTAATACTGGTCTGGTCATCATTCATTACTGGTAATAAGTTCAACGCAGTCTTTAAATCGAAAGTATCCATTTTTGATGATTTTTCCTGCTTACAATAAGCTTGAATCTCACTATATAAAGTTACAATTTCGTTACTTTCAATATACACTTCATCAATGATACTCTTTTCAACCAATTTTTGGCTTACTAAAGTAGTAAATTTACTTATTAATTCCTCATATTCTAAATACAATTGTTCAGCTTCAGAAAATTTTTCGTCTAAAATATTTCCTGTCCTTCTTTTTGGGCCTATTTTACAGAGATAGGTCCTTATGGCTTTCAACTTCTCTTTGATAATTATATATGGTTCTGACATAACTTACCCATAACACCTAATACACAATAACACTATATTTTTATATATATATATATTTTTATGTATTTATTATTATTTTAACTTAATTGAACTTAATGTCCATACATGATTACGTTGATTCGAATATAGGTTGAATTATATATATATTTTTATTTAATTAATTAGAACACTTCACTAAATTCACTTCACGCGGATCCTGGGGACCTCAAACCTTGGAGACCCTCTGCATACGCAGCATCCCAGCGTCGACTCCTCTGTCGACTCTTTTATTAAAGCATTTGGCGCAATAGCGCAAAACGAAGACCGCAGATATTAACACAAACATCAGCAGTATAATCAGCATGCACCAAGATATTATGCCGATATGAATGTCCACACTATTTGTTGTTATATTATTTTGATATCCAATTTGCGCCGTCACAGGGGTTTGCACTGGGGGTTTAGGGGTAGTATATGTAGTACCCATTTTAATTTATTTTCACTGGTATATTTATCACACCACGACAATTTTTCCCGACGAAAGTAACTTTATTACTGATCAAATCCATTTTTATTTTTCGCGCAAGCAGCTACACTTTACTAACTTACACTTTGTTTTTAGTCACGGTCGCCATATAAGGATGGCGGTTGGAGACAAGTAAATGAGACAACGAGTAAGGTTCGACTAAGATATATTTAGATTACACGTGCGCATCATGAACTATAATAAGGATATAGATAGAAGCTATAAGATATAGGTATATAACTCTACACTTTTGACGGTTCATACGATAATTGGCTTGAATATAAAAACTCTTATGTATCTATGATTCATAAGCGAAGTGATTTAGACGCAATACAAAAATTTCATTATTTAAAATCATCACTTAGTGGCGCAGCGTTACAAGTCATAAGTGCGCTTGAGTTCACCGCCGTTAACTATAGCCACGCCTGGGAATTATTAGAAAATAGGTACCATAATAATCGTTTGTTAATTCATAATCATGTTAAAGCGTTGTTTACCGCACAACCAGTTAATAAGGAATCGCCGGTGCAAATCAGAAAATTGATCGATGTAGTGTTACGTAACTTACGAGCACTCAAATCTTTAGACGAGCCGACGGATTCTTGGTCTACCTTGATTGTCTATATTCTTGTGTCTAAGCTAGACCCCACCACGGAACGCGAGTGGGAAAACCACAAAGGGTCGATATTTTCTGGTTCACAACAACGAAAAGTTCATTTAGATGATTTATTGAGTTTCCTTCGTAATCGTGCCGATATGTTAGATACGATTCAGTGTAGTAACTCTCGTAACACTCAACTTCACAAACAAAATAATAACACTTTAGAACAAAAACGACACGGGAATAACACACATACTTTCGTATCGACGCGAAGCAATAGTAACAAAACCAGTAGATCCGAGAAGACACGTCAATGCATATTGTGCGGCGGTCATCATGCGTTATATTCATGTTTTAATTTTCTTAATTTATCTGTACAAGATAGACTTAATTTTATTAATGATAAAAACATGTGTAATAATTGTTTGCGCGGTGGACATACCATTACTGAATGTACGTTCGGGCCGTGCAAGCAGTGTCAGAAAAAACACAATAGTTTATTGCATATAGATAATCGTAGCTATGGCCATACATCTTCATCGATTCCATCGGCAGCCCGTGCGCATAATTCACAGCTGGCTGATAAGGAACCGGTTTCGTTGGTCTCGTGCGCGATGAATTCTAGTTCAAATCATTTCAATGAGGCGTCAGAGTCGTCACTCAATTATGCGTTTTATCAATCATCTCCGCAGGTTTTATTGTCCACTGCTCTAATTGAAGTAATGGATAATAATAATAAATATCATACGGCCCGTGCGCTGTTAGATAGCGGAAGTCAAAATAGTTTTATAACAGAAAAACTATGTAAGCGTTTAAGCGTTAATATAATACAGTCCACTATTCGCATATCGGGTGTGGGGCAGTCAGTCGCACACTCAAATAAATTAGTCAATATAATGATGCGTTCAAAAAATAATAAATACAATACGAAACTTCAGTGTTTCGTTTTACCATGTATCACGTCAAGTCTGCCTTCGGTAGCATGTAGTGATAATTCGTTTGACATTCCCGAAAATTATTACTTAGCTGATCCCACGTTTGGTGTGCCGTCCGAAATCGATATTTTAATAGGCGCAGAGCTATTTTGGGATTTGTTAAATAACGAGCGAGTCCGGCTTCCTAATGGACCATACCTCCAAGATACTAAGTTAGGATGGTTACTCTCTGGTTCTTGCTTTAGTAATACCACACGCGTATGTAATAATAATAATAGTCGATGTAATTTTGTTCAATTATCTACGATTGATTCACAATTACGTAAGTTCTGGGAGTTGGAGGAAGTTAATGCTGCTGTATCGGTTCTGACCGAAGACGAACGTAGTTGTGAAAAGTCGTTTATTCAGAATACCAAACGTGATAGTAACGGAAGATTTTTGGTGAGAATTCCATTTAAGGAGTCTCCAGAAATCCTCGGTGAATCATATGACAAGGCTAAATCTCGTTTCTTATCGTTAGAGCGTAAATTAGATCGGTCACCGTGTTACAAAAAGATGTATTCCGATTTTATGCGGGAGTATCGAGATTTGGGTCATATGTCTCTAAGATCTAGCAGGGTGTCATGGCCCTACTATTTTTTGCCCCATCATGGGGTGTTTAGGGAACACAGTACAACCACGAAATTGCGAGTGGTATTCGATGCCAGTGCTACTACAACTTCGAGTAAATCGCTCAACGATATACAATACATAGGACCGCCTTTGCAAAACGATATATTTTCTATATTACTCCGGTTTCGACAGTATAAGTACGTCGCTTGCTTGCGACGCGCTGATATAGAAAAAATGTACAGGCAAATTTTAGTGCATCCAGATCAACGTAACTTCCAGTTAATACTGTGGCGAGAAAACGCAAATGAGGAGATAAATATCTATCAACTCAACACCGTTACATACGGGACATCGTCCGCCCCGTACTTAAGTATGCGTTGTATTCGTCAACTTGCTCTTGAAACAGATGATAGGGCTGTTGCCAGGGCAATCAACGAAGATTTTTTTGTTGATGATTTAATTTTTGGTGATGACGATCCGGTAATTTTAGCAAATATGTGTGATAAAATCACGCAATTGCTAAGAAAGGGTTGTTTTAATTTACGTAAATGGGTTTTTAATTATAACTTAACTGCAGAGTTATGGAAAGATATGGCAATGGGTGATAAATGTCAGAATAAAACTTTAGGTTTAGGATGGCAGGTAGATAAAGACGAACTTTATTTTACCACTGAGCTGCAAAATAAATCGAAAATTACCAAGCGGAGTATTATGTCTGTTATATCGCAAATTTATGACCCATTGGGCCTATTATGTCCTGCTGTAATTGAAGCTAAATTAATGCTTCAAAGGTTGTGGCTTTCCAAACTTGATTGGGATGATCCTGTTCCCCAGCATGTAGAGAATAAGTGGAACTTATTCACTGAAACGTTGACCGGACTGTACAGTCTTAGAATCCCTCGTTACGTTCTAAGTGATACCTCTGAGTATCGCGAGTTACACATATTTACAGACGCATCACAGGACGCGTATAGAGCCTGTGCTTACATACGTACTTATAATGATATTAGTTCACCAGTAACGACTAAGTTATTGTGTGCTAAAAGCAAAGTCGCCCCTGTTAAGAATGTTTGTTCAATACCGCGGCTTGAGCTGTGCGGTGCTCTGCTTGGTGCTCGGCTTTATAGTAAAATAGTCCAGACACTAAGATTAACGTTTACTAAAGTTTTCTTCTGGACAGATTCTACTATTGTCATGTCTTGGGTGAGAATGTCGCCGCATCGTTTAAAAACATTTGTTCAAAATCGTGTTTCGCAAATAAATGAGTTAACCAGTGACGCGTTGTGGTTACATGTCAACAGTAAGGATAATCCGGCGGACTTAGTATCCAGAGGTTTAAATTTGAGTGAACTGCAACACAGTAAAATTTGGTGGAATGGACCATCATTTTTAGAAACTCATGAATTACCATATGCCTATGAATTTTCCATCAATGAAAGCCAACTACCGGAATTAAAAAACCAAAATGTTGTTTTGGTGACAACTGATAAAACCTATTTCAACGATATTATAGATTTTACAAAATTTTCATCGTTTAATAGATTACGACGAGCGACGGCATATTGTCTTCGATTTATTCATAACTCACGCAATAAACAGGAGAATCGTAAAACCGGTTTGCTATCCATGAGCGAATTAAACAGCGCTGTTATTTTACTTGCACGGCTCGCGCAGCAACAATCCTTTCATGATGAATATGACAGGTTAATTAATAGTTCAATTGTAAAATCGAAAAAAGTCATTAGTTTAAACGTTTTTCTAGATAAAGATAAAGTAATACGAGTAGGGGGGAGACTTGGCAATTCTCCTCATTTTAATGAAAATAAAAAACATCCCATACTACTATGTAGTAAGCATTTATTTACAAAATTAATTTTCCGCTATGAACATTTAAAACTATTGCATGGTGGACCGCAGCTGTTATTGGCTTGTATCCGTGTTGGCGTCGGGACGTGACGACCCCATCGCCCGCCGTGCGATCCAGTGTGATCTTGAAATCACACTGGACCGAACGGTGCAGTCAGTCTACCGAAAATGGCGGTCAATCCATTCCACACTAGGCGGAAGCAAATACCAACGTAGGCATGGGCAGCAGCATGCCTGCGATAAAACTTCCGCCACTGCGATCACCAATCCGCCTGCCAAGCGTGGTGATTATGGCATTTTACTCTTATGGCTGCGACGAAAATCCAACGGCCCTCAATTCCCGGCAGTCCTGCCGGTCCTGGCCATTTTGGCAGCGGTCAGGGTCCCACCGGTAGGGCAGAGGGTGCTAAGAATCACCGGGTTAGAAACGGCTGCCAACACCAACTAGACCTGGCTACGTACAATGGACGCACACTGCGGACGGCGGAAAAGATGGAGGAACTCGAGGTGGAGCTTACCAAGATACGGTGGGATATCCTGGGACTATCAGAAGTCCGAAGAGAGGGGGAAGATACGATAGTCTTGGAATCCGGACACCTGCTCTACTTCAGAGAGGGAGACCATCAATCCCAAGGCGGCGTTGGCTTTCTCGTCAAAAAGTCTCTCATCAGCAGCATTGTGGAGATCAGCAGTGTGTCGAGCAGGGTAGCATACCTCATTATAAAACTTACTAAGAGATACTCTCTCAAGGTAGTTCAGGTTTATGCACCGACCTCGACTCACGCTGACACAGAAGTCGAAGCGGTATTCGAAGATATCTCCCGGGCTATCAACGATACCGCAAAGACTCACTACACGGTTGTTATGGGAGACTTCAACGCCAGAGTGGGAGTACAAGAATGCGACGAAACGAGGGTAGGTCCACATGGCATTGGCTGCAGGAACCAAAGGGGGCAAATGCTGGTAAACTTTCTCGAGCACCAGGGGTTGTATCTGATGAATACTTTCTTTCAGAAGCGACCCCAAAGAAAGTGGACCTGGCGAAGCCCCGATGGTCGAACAGCGAACGAGATAGATTTCATTATGACGGATAAGCGGCACATATTTAGAGATGTCTCAGTGATAAGCAGGTTTAATACCGGAAGCGATCACCGACTTGTCAGAGGCACTCTAAGTATCAACTACAAGCTCGAGCGCAAACGTCTTATGAGATCTACTCTTCGCCCTAACCTGCGCCAATTGCTATCTGGGAGCGAGAACTTCCAAATGGACCTACAGAACCGTTTTGACTCGCTGGAAACCACAGACGACGTTAACGAGAAGGCCAACCAGTTGATAGGAGCTCTACGCGAAGTGGGCCACAGACATTTTAAAACGCGGCGCGATGGCAAGGAGTCGAAGCTTTCCCAGGAGACTCTAGAGCTTATGAGACAAAGACGCGAACTGCCGTATACTCTGTCCAAGCACATTAAAAAGCTGATTCGACGAGACCTCCGGAGCTTTAATACGCGCCTCATTGAAGAGGCCATAGAGCGAAACAGGGGGTCCAAAGTGTTCAGTCAGCAGCTTGGACGAAGCCAGCTGACGAAGCTTAAGAGGGAAGACGGCAGGATCGTTGTCTCGAAGCCGGAGCTTCTCCGTGAAGTTGAGAACTTCTACGGAAGGCTATATGCCAGTCATGCCGCACCACCTGAGGAACACGACACCGACCCCAGAGCTCCATTAACTCGCCACTTCACCGAAGATATCCCAGACGTCGACCTGGACGAGATAAGATCGGCCCTGAGACAGCTTAAAAACAGCAAAGCTCCGGGTGATGACGGGGTAACGACAGAGCTTCTAAGGGCAGGAGGTACACCTGTACTGAGAGCCCTGAAAGATCTGTTTAACAACGTCATCTACAGTGGAACTATTCCGGAGGCGTGGAGCGAGAGCGTCGTGATCTTGTTCTTCAAAAAAGGAGATAAAACCCTTCTCAAGAACTACAGACCGATCGCGCTCTTGAGTCACGTATATAAGCTGTTCTCACGGGTCATCTCGAACCGTCTTGCCCAGAGATTCGACGAGTTCCAGCCCGTGGAGCAGGCTGGGTTTCGAAAAGGCTTTAGCACCGTAGACCACATCCACACAGTACGGCAGATTATACAGAAAACCGAAGAGTATAATCAGCCGCTGTGTCTAGCATTCGTGGACTATGAAAAAGCCTTCGACTCCATCGAAACCTGGGCTGTTCTACAATCCTTACAGCGTTGCCGAATCGACTGGCGCTACATTGAGGTGTTGAGACACTTGTACAATGCTGCGACCATGACCGTCCAAGTACAGGATCAAAAGACGGAACCCATCCAACTGCAGCGAGGGGTGAGACAGGGGGATGTCATATCCCCGAAACTGTTCACGAATGCGTTGGAGGACGTCTTCAAGATGATGAACTGGAACGGAAAAGGTATATGTGTCAACGGCGAGTACATCTCACACCTCAGGTTTGCGGACGACATAGTCGTTATGGCAGAAACGCTGGAGGATCTCGGCGGGATGATTAGTAGCCTAAACTCAGCCTCTCGGCGGGTGGGGCTTGGCATGAACTTGGACAAGACGAAAATCATGTTCAATCGTCTTGTTCAGCCAAGACCAGTTCTTGTCGAGGGAGCAGAGCTCGAAGTTGTGCCGGAGTACGTCTACCTAGGTCAGACGCTACGACTCGGTAGAAACAACTTCGACAAAGAGGCTGCAAGACGCATCCAGCTGGGCTGGGCTGCTTTTGGAAAACTTCGGCATATCTTCTCCTCGGCCATCCCACAATGTCTGAAGACTAAGGTTTTCAACCAGTGCGTCCTGCCAGTGTTAACGTATGGTGCGGAAACGTGGACACTCACGGCTGGACTAGTCCACCAATTCAAAGTCACTCAAAGAGCGATGGAGCGAGCTATGCTCGGCATCACTCTGTTGGATCGCATCAGAAATGACGTGATCCGACAGAGAACTAAAGTGGCCGACGTAGCTCATCGGATCAGCAAATTGAAGTGGCAGTGGGCTGGTCACATCTGCCGAAGAACCGATAACCGCTGGGGAAGACGAGTTCTTGAGTGGAGACCACGCACTGGCAGACGCAGTGTGGGGCGCCCTCCAGCCCGCTGGACCGACGACCTAAAGCAGGTGGCCGGGAGTGGTTGGATGAGGCTGGCCGAGGATAGGAAGAGGTGGCGCGCCATGGGAGATGCCTATGTCCAGCAGTGGACGAGTGTGGGCTGATGATGATGATCCGTGATACTTGGTGGCCCATCGGAGGCCGTAATCTAGCTAGGAAGACGGTGCATGATTGTGTTACTTGTACGCGCTTTAAGGGTGACACGTTGCAGCCTCTAATGGGTAATTTACCGGCTAAGCGGCTAGAGCCCGGGTTTCCTTTCATGTATTGTGGCGTAGACTACGCTGGACCAGTTATGGTTTTAAACCGTAAAGGGAGGGGAGCCGTTCTCATAAAAAGTTGTATTTGCTTATTTATATGCTTTTGTACGCGTTCTATTCACTTAGAGTTAGTTTCTAGTTTATCTTCACACGACTATTTACTTGCATTAAAACGTTTTATTTCTCGTCGCGGTAAACCGGCAGAGATTATGTCAGATAATGGAACCAATTTTGTTGGGGCTCAAAAAGAGATTGCTTCTTTTATAAAGAGCAATGAACCCGAAATAATTAATTTTGCAAATAATAATAACATAAAATTTAGCTTCATTCCTATAAATTCAGCTCATTTTGGCGGTTATTGGGAACGAAATATAAGGTCTTGTAAGCATCACTTGCGCCGGGTCGCTGGTAATGCAAACCTCACGTTTGAGGAGTTCAGTACGGTCCTAACACAAGTAGAAGCCATCCTCAACTCACGTCCTTTAACCCCTCTTTCAACCGATCCAAACGACCTGCAACCTCTTACCCCTGGCCATTTCCTTATCGGCCGACCGCTCTCTGCTCCAGTCTGCCAAGATCTGTCATCCACACCAAGTCACCGGCTCTCGCGCTACGACCGCATCGAGCAAATGAGACAAATGTTCTGGAACCGATGGTCGAGGGAATACATTTCACAACTACAGACGCGAACCAAATGGAAGACAAATCAAAAGGATCTAAAACTCAATACTCTCGCCTTAATCAAAGATGACAATCTTCCACCTCTCAAATGGAGATTGGGCCGCATAGTGCGAGTATATCCCGGAGCTGATGGCGTTTCCAGAGTGGCTGACCTGTTAACAGCATCTGGAGTGACACGCAGAGCCTTTTCAAAGATATGCCCGCTGCCAGTATCCACCAGCGAAGATGATGCCTAATAGAAATATGACTGATTCTATTGGAACCGGCTGCTTCCAAGGCCGGGCCCATGTTCACGCCGTTTGTTAACGCCGTTTCTACATACGTGTGTTGACGTCATCGTGGTGACCAATAAGAAGCCCGCTCCGCCATCCCACCACCGTGAAGATCGCGACGGAGCGTCCAGTTCAAAAATTCATTCGCTTTTCAACTCACCTTCAACTATCACACGAATTCGTTTAATTTTCTGTAATATCTATTTTCAAATATACGTTTATTCAGAAGAAAATAATAAATCTAATTATTGAATCGACTACATCTATATCAACCCTGACAAGTCTCCAGCATCGTGCATCGCAGCGATGCACGATGTGTGTTGATGTGTGTTTCAGACTTAGTATTGCCAGGTCTGTCGAGAGTTTGTCACGAAAACCAAACTGCGCATCGTTAATGCATATCTTACTTAAAAGTTCAGGCTGCAACAACCGCTCAAAGATCTTACCAATAATAGTACCTAGCGAAATGGGACGATAGTTACTTGAAACCCCAAGGTTACCCGTTCTGTTTTTTGGTACCGGTACTACAATAGTTTTCATTAAGTTTGGAGGCAAATATGAATATCGTCTACAAAGATTATATAATTTAGTCAACTTAGGTATTAGTGCACCGCTACTGTAAATTATGTGTTCAAGACTAAGATCATCATACCCTGGAGACTTACCCTTGCTCATTTTACCAATTACCTTTGCAACGTCATCGCACGCGTATGGTGTTACTGAGTCATTGGGACCAAATTTACCAAGATCAACCAAAGAGGTAGCATTAGGTGCTATTGACACTGGTTCCGGGGTAACTTGAAATTTATTTACAAAGGCATTAGCAACTTGAACTGGGTTCTGTTGACCATCAACTGAAACAAGTAAAAGTTTTCTATATTGAAGTTTTTTAACATTTTTCCAAAATTTACCAAAGTTTTTAGAATTTCTATTTTCCGCTAAAATATTAAGTTTTATTTGTTCTTCCTGGGATTGACACCAACGCAACTTATTTTTAAACGTTTTGCGTGCAAATAACATAGATTCATAATACATACCCGAAGTCGGTCTTCCGACTGCAAGCCAACAATTGAAACGATGCCTATACTCTTTGTGAATTTCTCTTATATGGTAATTCCAGCCCGTCACATGTTTACGATTACCTTTGTTAACCTTTGAGTGAGAAACGTAAGATTGGACAGCTCCTTCTTGTAAAATATTCACAATATTATCATATAGATTTTTAATGAAATTATGATGCTCTGTCAGTTTATCACATACAATACAATTATCACAATCACTACATGTAAAGTGTTCATTTATATTTTTTAACTTTTTGTCACAATATTCAAGTGTATATATTTAAGTGTAATTGTTGTGTTATAAATTGGTATAATGGTGTTAGATTATTGATAGTACAGAGATCCTTATTGAGTGTTTGTTAACATGCCATATGTTCCTCAAGTTGAAATCTATATTCCATATTGATTGCAGTAAAAGTAATTGTTGTTTGTTTAACACTATTTTGAATAATAGTCTAGAATTGTGATCCTATCATCTTATTGCAATAGTATTGAAAGTAATTGTTGTTTGTTTAACACTATTTTGAATAATAGCAGTCTATAATTGTGATTCTATTATCTTATTGTAATAGTCTTGTAAGTATACATGTCAGTACTTATAAATGGGTACAGCTTCACACTGTATTAAGTTAGATTGAGGTTATATATATTATTTGATCATATTAGTAATTTCCAAGTGGGTTTGAATAAGTGGTAGGCTAACCTTATTCCTTTACTTTAATTTTCTGCTTGTTTTTTTTTTGAAATTTTGGTAGACTGGGTTGTGTTAACAAGTTCACAATCAGTTTCCAGTTTTGGTTTGTAAAATAAGGTTAATGATTGCAAGTCTGGGGCTTGATATTTTGTATATTGTGTTTTTTGGTAACTAGTTCATTATTGTTGCTAGATTGTATTGCCAATTGATATTTGTCTTTTGCTAGTTTTGAGTCAGGTTGCTTCTTTTGTATTCCTATATTGTATTTTAGGTATTTGGTGGTCAAGTGTTGATTTGGGTTGTATTCTTTTGTATTCCTTTATTGTATTTTAGGTATTTGGTGGTCAAGTGTTGTTTTGGGTTGTATTCTTTGTATTTGTATGTTGTAATTTAGGTATCTGTTGGTCAAGTGTTAATTATAGGTTATAAAATAGGAGTTATATCTTTATTTTAATTAGTATTGTGGTATTATTGTATCTGTCACATCATGACTTCTGTAACTAGGATTGTTGGGGAAGTAAGGACAGTATTGCTTTGGTTAGTTTCAGCTGCTGCATTGGTGGGTCGACCAGAAAGAACCGTTGCTTTGTTGGATAGATTTGATAAATTGCCCGCTAAACGGGAGCGGTTAGAGAATCTTTCTACCTGTTATTATGAATTGGCCAGCACTGGTGTGGTTCCATCTGATGTGGAAACTCAAATTGTGGGTGATCTGGACCAGTGTGATGAGCTTGCCGACCAATTGGTTCAGGCTGCTCTCACACTCAAAGCGGGGTCGACCACTTCTTCAGATTTGGATACCAAACCTGAACCAACCTCTCCAGCATTATTGGGTAGACTGCCCACTTTGGATTTGCCGAAGTTTAGTGGAGATCTCACTGAGTGGCTTAGTTTTTGGAACATGTTCCAAAGCCTGGTGGACCGGAGGTCAGATTTGTCACCAGCTCAGAAATTGGCCTACCTTCGTTCATCCATGCGGGATGAGGCCTTGGACATGATGAGTCATCTCACTGTGACTGATGATAGTTATCCCACTGCTGTGGAACTTTTGACCCGAAGGTACCACAATGTAAGACGGCTTGCAGACCAGCATGTTGGCCGCATTCTCACCTTGCCCAGAATTTCTAACCTGAGTCGGTTGCGGGTGGACTTGTTGAATCCAATGCTGGTTTCTTTGAATGCATTGAAGATCTTGGACTTACCTGTAGATTCCTGGTCTTATTTATTGTTACATATTGTGCTAGAGAAACTTCCACTCGAGTTGAAGGTTCGCTTCGAACACAAATTTGGAGGTGATAGTGTCTCTCATCTTCCTCCCTTTTCGGACTTGTTGCTTTTTCTGGAGGACGAGTGCCGGGTGGGAGACATTTCAGGTGTACTTCCTCCTAGTCAGCCGGTTCGTGTGGAACCGAAGTCTCGGCGTGTGAATCAGCCACGTATGACCGAAAGGAGAGATCACCGAGTTTATATGGCCATGGGGCAAAATGGGCCCCCTGTTGTTTGTAGGTATTGCAAGGAGCCTGGACATGCAGTGACAGCCTGCAAGCGTTTTTTTGAGATGCGAGTCCAGGGTCGCCGATCTATTGCTGCTGACCGAAGGTGGTGTTATGTTTGTCTTGGTGACCATCTTCAGCGTGAATGCCAGCAGAGCAGACCTTGTAGGTTTTGTCAGGGAGCTCATCATCCGGTTTTATGTGCGAACCGTAGTGGTCGTGATGATGTAGAAGTTGTGCGTTCCCCCCAAAGAGTCTACTCCCCTCCTCATCAAGCCCCCCTCCACCATGCTGCGACTCATATTCGTCGCGAGAGGGTTTTGTGTCGTTCTCCCACGGGCGGGGGTTTGCGTCGTTCCCCCACGGGCGGGGGTAAAATGGCTCGTTCCCAGGAACCGCCTAGATATTACACGGTCGCTGATAGGTTCTCTCCCCCCTTGATGGAGCAGCCCCGGTTAAATAACCGGACGTACGGTTCTGGGCGTCGTCGTACGCCATTTGTTGGTGCTAACTCATCTCGTCATTCCCAGTACGAGAGCTGGGAGCCACACCCACGTCGTAACCTTCCCGACGTGTCCAGGGGTGAGTTTTCTCCCCCTCGACGTACCGAATAGGTACTTGCTGCCCTCCCACCAATCCCTGCTGTCCGCCGGGAAACCGTATTGTTACCGACAGCAGTTGTTAGAGTGTGGGCCCCCAATGGTCAACACGTGGATGTTCGAGCCATTTTGGATTCGGGGTCCCAAGGTTGTATCTTGTCAAGTTGGTTGGTGGTGCGATTGGGCTTATCATTGAAAAATTGTGATACGTTTGTTAGGGGTGTAGGAAACACTCCCGTGTCAGCGATTCAGGGAGAGACCCGTGTCTCGGTCTCGCCTCAGGCTCCCCTGGTTCCAGTTGTGTCGTTCTTGGGAATTGTTGTAGATTCCATTTTGGGTCCGGTGCAACCCCAGGTTGATTTGAAGTTGATTTGCCCTGTTTTGACAAAAGGTTTGAAGTTGGCGGATCCTACCTATTTTACCCCTGGACCAGTAGATTTGTTGTTGGGTTCTGATGTTATAGGCACTTTTTTGACTGGAGGGCCTCAGCCCTTACAGCCCAACGGATTGGTAGCAGTGCCTACCGTTTTTGGTTTTGTTATTTTTGGACCAGTCCTATCCAGTAGTGTGCCGGTGGAACATAGTGTTGGTGTAGGTTTGTCACTCTCGAAAACTCTTCAACAATTCTGGGAGATTGAAGAGCCACCAACTCAGAAATTTGAAGACCCAGTGAACCAGGAGTGTGAATCGTTTTACCAGAATAATACTGGTCGTCTCTGCACTGGTCAACTTATCACTCGGCTGCCTTTTCTCGCTTCACGTTCCCCTCTTGGCAGTTCTCGGCCATTGGCCGAGAAGAGGTTGTTTTCGACGGAACGGCGAATGAATCGAGATCCTATCTTTAAGGAAAAGTATACCTCATTTATGCGAGAGTATTATGATCTGGGACATATGTCATTGTCCAAAATAAATTGGCGCACTTGTGAGCACTATTTTCTGCCGCATCACGCGGTGTTGAAGACCCCTACTGGAAAGATCCGAGTGGTGTTTGACGGTTCTGCGCCCACCTCTAATGGTGTATCTCTAAATGATTGTTTACACTCGGGTCCCAAATTGCATAAGGACATATCTGAAGTCCTCACACGTTTCCGGCGACACCAGGTGGTGTTTGTTGCCGATATCCGCATGATGTTTAGGGCTACTGTCATCTCCCCTGAGGATCGTCGATATCAACTTATTTTGTGGCGAGATAGTCCTGAAGAGCCGATCCAGGTATTTGAGTTGAATACCAACACCTATGGTTTAAGATCGAGTCCCTTTGTTGCTATTCGGAGCCTGTTAGAGTTAGCTGAACGCGAGCGTTTGACCTTTCTCGCGCCGCCTCTATTTTGGAACAGGATGTGTACGTGGATGATATCTGCACGGGTGCCGATACGGAGGCCTCGGCTATTACGCTGAGAGATGAATTGATTGGCATTTTGAAATCGGCAGGTTATGAACTTCGTAAATGGTTATCTAACTCACCTGCCTTATTGTCTGGATTACCTAAAGAGCACCAACAGGATCCTCACATTTTTGAAAATTCAGAGAATCCTAATCTATTGTCTGTCCTTGGTGTTCAATATAGTCCAGTAGATGATGTATTCACATACCGGGTTGATTTGAGCTCTCCCCCGGTCTGGACGAAACGTCAAGTCTTGTCAACCGTAGCGAAGACATTTGATCCGAATGGATGGATCGCTCCGGTTGTTTTTTGGGCAAAGTGTTTTATGCAGAAGTTGTGGACAGCTCAGCTCACATGGGATCAACCCATCGTCGGAGATTTGTTTCAGGAGTGGACATCTTTCTTTGCCACTCTCCCGAAAATTGATCAGTTCAAGTTGCCTCGGCGTTTCCTTCCTTCTCGAAAATGTTCCTTGACTTTGCACGGGTTTTGTGATGCATCTGAACGTGGGTATGCTGCAGTCGTGTTCTTGAGAGTAGAAGACTCCAAGGGTGTTGTGTCTTTACACCTGGTCATGTCTAAGACCAAGGTGGCTCCCCTTAGAGTATTATTGACTATCCCAAAATTAGAGTTGTCTGGTGCAGTCTTAGTTACTAAATTGATGCATCATGTTCTAGGTTTGCTGAAAGGAGATATGGATATTCGTGATTGTTATGCATGGACTGACAGTGAGATTGTCTTGTCTTGGCTTAAATTGCCAGCTCACACGTTAGAAGTTTTTGTAGCCAACCGTATCTCTCAAAGCCAGAATTGTGAGACCCCGTTGTTATGGAGACATGTTCCTGCTCGTATCGAAAAGGTCTATCTTTGTGTTTTTGTTTGTTTGTCTACGAAGGCTGTTGATTTAGAAATAGTATCGTCATTGAGCACTGAAGCCTTCATTGCTGCTTTTTCCTACCCACATTGGGGTGGTACCTTTGAAAATGTTGTTAAGGTCGCTAAAACTCATTTGCGTCGCGTAATTGGTGAAACTGTACTTAATTATGAGGAACTTGATATTGTATTTTGTAAAGAGTGGTCGCAACTCTATCCCGACTCCCGATTGATTAAAGCGGGCCGATTGTAGCGGCCCGGGGCGGGGGTATGTTCGCGCCAGATATGTACTCGCGGCTTTGGCATATTTTATTTAGTCTGCGATTGACAGATCGACTGACAGTTGAGTTGAGAAAAAAATAACTCTTCACTTGCACTTACGACTTGCACTTTTGATTTTTGATTTTGAATTGGCGTATTGAAAATTGTTATTGATTTGTATATTTTTGAGTATTGTGATACAAATAGAAGCAGCATACCATTTGATTGTTTTATTGTGAGCCACAAAATATTGAAAATAGCCAGCAAACCACTTGGAAGAACTAAGGACTTAACACCTCACCAGTTCCAGCCTAATGATCAGAGTTTCCTCATTTCACTGATTTGAAGCTAAAAGGAAACTTGATTGATGTGCTGCCGGCCAGTGTAGCGGTAAGCCTTCCATCACTGAAGAACAAACATCACTTGGAATAACACAGAAACACGAACATAGTTGTTGGTAGCAGAGAAACAAGAACAGAACACATACAACAAACTTTATTTTATGGAAATTTAAGGCTTCATATTGATTCATGCTTCCTGTAATTGTCAAAATTGTAAATCTATCATACCAAATGTTTGATATTGTTAGTTAACTTACAGTAGATTATTTTTAAGCACATGTTTGATATCAATATCAACAATATCAACTTTATCAGCTCTGTCTTACATTTTTTGTTTTTGTTTAATTTTGAGTTAAAACTGTTTGTTTTCTTTAGATAAATCAAAAAATACGATAATAGAGAGAGAGTTTTAATATTCACGAAATAATAAAACTACAAGTTTTTTAATAATAACATAAACATAACATAACATAAACGTTCACGCCGTTTATCCCCGAAGGGGTTGGCAGAGGTACCAATACTTCTAAACTCACACATGGCAGCGCCATCTAGTGTCCAGAGATGGTACCCACGTTTTGCTTAGCCAGTGTACTCACGTGATAGGGGGCAGGCCTATCGCCGTTTTGAACGAATACACTGTCACATGACTAAGTACAACTCATCCATGTGGGTTTCCTCACGATGTTTTCCCTCACCGTTAACAACCATGATAAATCAACCACACATATGACTTTAGAAAAGACAAATTGGTGTAGGCCCGACCCAGGATTGGAACTCACGCCCTTCTGTTTTTTCCGGCGGGTGTTCTACCCACTGGACTATCATGTCGTCTATAATAAATGATTCAATTTAACTATTCTCACGGCCATGCATCACAATACGAGTAATTCAATTAGACTCGCATACAGCAACAATGATTTTTTGTAGTTTTAATAAGAATTAAGACGCAAAACCCTGTGTGTAAAATAACAAATTCATTACATTTGTAAACGAAAAGTTTGTAAATCCCATGGACTGATTGCGTTATAAATAAATGAATCTGTTGCCACTCATAAATAAATAAATAAAAAACTCTTTATTGCACATCACAAAAAAACAACAATTACAAAAATAAGATCGGTACAAAAGCCAAAGTACAACTGGCGGTCTTATCACTAAGAGCGATCTCTTCCAGACAACCCATGAATGGAAGAATAATAATGTAGTTGAATAGCAAAAAATTGTGAGAAAAACGTTTCCCTTATTTTACATAATTTTCTAGAAGTGACTGAGAAATATCTAAAACCTATATATCTAATTCTAAAGCTCTGGCTATCCCTTTTTTGTAACTAAAAGCCGTGTGTTTATGCGTAGTTAGGTATATTTTTCATATTATTATTCCCATTCATAGGGAAGCAAGAGGGGTTTGTCAAGATCGTACTAAGTGGCGATCGATAGTCTCTGCCTACCCCAATGGGAATAATGGACGTGAGTATAAGTAAGTAAGTATTATTATTCCCAATTATATTTGACATAAAAATAGCTATAACTTTTATAATATAATAAATAAAAAAGTTAAATTTGTAATGTATTTGCATATTAACACCTTAATAAACATACTAGCATTATTTCTAAATTGTCACAGTATAAATAATAATAACGGAAACTTATAAAAAAATAACATTCACATAATAATAAAAAAAAATACATTATTATATTTAAAAATAACTAACTACTATTAACCGTTAAATGGTAACTAAATATCTAAAACAATAAACTTTAATAAATAAGTTATCTACTAACAGACTCATGCGCAAAAGCACCCATGATGCCCGCCGCATTGCCCCGCTGGATTGCCACCGAGAGTCTTTGACTCAGGAAAGCACCAGCACGAGCATCATGGCCATTTTCACGGAGCCTCCTGCCAATGTCCCTTATGAATGTAATGGCCTCGGAACCCCACACACCAGATGTCTCAAACGCCACTGGCACGAACAAGTAATTAGATTTAAGGGGCTCGTACTTCGCGTGCTTAAGCCTTGAAGCCGACTCTGCAGCAGCACCTGCTTGTCTGATGGTCGAGGGCAGATGGGATGGAGCATAAGTGCTGACACACGTTGCATCCCAGATTAAGCATCTTCCTCTCTCCCACGGGACCAAAGTGAGCCCATCCGGCCGCTTACCATCCGTCCGGCTCAAACCCGGTGGCTCCACCACACACGGAATATTGGCAGATACCAGCGCCCTCCGAATAATATCGTTCAAGGCATGATGGCGCGGAAAGCGACCAACACACCTTAAACAGTTCAAACCATGATGGCCATTTACCTCTACCACCGCGCCACAAAAACAACGATGCCTCTCACACACTTTACAGCCAAGCCTGAGCGCTACAGCTATCCTAAGACTATCGTTGTCCAAAAATGTTCCCAGCTGCGGTGACGGCAGCGCATGAAGCCACGCACCGGACTCTGGTCTTGATACTGCTTTTAATCTTGCAAGATCTACTCCCTCACAATTCTGCTTCAAACTGTCCAAGACCCTCTTTGCCAACTCGTCAATTGCGCATTTTGAATTACATAGTGATTTTTCGCGGGTGGCCTTTCTCGATATTTACATTGATTTCCAAATTAAAATTATACACAAAAATAATAATTAAAGAAAAACCTAACACTAAAAAAGTATACAAAATAAGCAGAACTAAGAAAATAATTTATAAAAAAAAACTATTTTACTTGGTTGTATAGTGTTTAGGAGTGGGTGCGTCTATGTGAGAGAGAAAGTGTGTGTGAATGTGTGTGTGGGGGGGCGTGTGTGTGAGTGTGAGTGAGTGTGTGGGGGTGTGTGTGTGTGTGTGTTTATGTGCATGAATGAATGAGTGAGTGAAAAATGCTATTTCTGTCACTGTTGAACAATTAGGGTGTCTTCTGTCTCAGAATATGATAATGAGTGCAACCATGTAGCAACTATCTCCTTAGCCTTATGATAACAAACGCTAGAGATATCCAAAATGTTATTAGTTTTATTGTAAATAAATCCTGATAGGAACAATGGAAATCTCCCAGAGAAAGCCGTTTTAAGTTTAGGGATGTTAAAAACTCTACCAGTATATCTCAAGTGAGATTTTTTTTTTGTTTCAACATCACTTTTAGTTTTATGCATTTTTTCGACTTGTCGCAGAATAAATAATTTCCTAACTGACAAAACTTCGGCAACTTTATAGAGCTCAGATGTTGGATAAAAGAATGGTAAACATAAACCAACTTTTAAAACTGCTCTCTGAGCTCTTTCAAGCTGTAATAGTACGGACCTGCAGCTACCACCCCATGCACCTATGCAGTATGTTAAAATAGACTCACACAATGCGTAATACACTATCTTTAGTGTTTCTTTGTCCATAGCGTGGCGAACATTTTTAAAAACTGACATTTATTTACGCACTCTTGAAGAAAGCAATTCAATATGGGCCTAAAAGAAAGTTTGTTATCGATAATAACTCAAAGATACTTTATTGTTTCACATTCACTCAATTTAGGACATTGACAATGAACAAGCCTTTCACAACTAGAATTATGAGATACTATAATCAATGGTTCATGTGGCTGTGTGTTTTGTCGAATACTAAAAGTAAGAAATTTAGTTTTAATAGTATTTAGACTCAACAAGTTAGCTGTCATCCAGTGTGAAACCTTATCAAAAACTTAACTTACAAATATAAATTTTTATCAAGTAAAAGTCATAAATCAAAATATAAAATATTATTATTTTTTATTCAAATCTTCCAGGATAAAAGAGTTTTAATGGAGGTACATCATCACAACTTTTTATCATGAAATCGTGACCAAGATAGTAAAACGTGCTCAGGAAGAAGCATTTAGATAAAATTATTTTTTGTTTGCTCGGATTTAATAATATTTTCGCATATCCACTACGTGCCAAAATTTTAAAGCACGTTCATACCTCAATGATTTGCTAGACAGAAATACACATAAATTTTTAATAAAAAAGTGTAAAGATAGTGAATATAACTTTTATTTAGAAAAACTGGATGAAAGTGAATTGGTAAAAGTGATATGGATAGCGAATGTGGATGGTAGTATCAATAGAGGCGGACTATTTAGAACACCGTGATAGCTCAGTGGGTAGAACACCGCTTTTCTTGCAGCCGATGAGGGTTCAAATCCCGGGTCGGACCTACACCAATTTATTAATTCATTATGGTTGTTAACTGTGAGGGAAAACAGCGTGAGTAAATACACTTGGCTGTGTTGTACTTAATCATGCGTTAGGCAGTGGCCTAAGCAAAACGTGGGTACTCTGAATACCAGGCGACAATGTCATGTGATGCTCAGAACTCTTAGTTCCTCTGCCAATCCCTTTGGGGATATACGGCGTGAACGTTGGAGTTTGAGTATTAAGATCATATATCGAAAATTAAAAAAAAAAGTTTAAAGTAGTGCTTAGAAAAGCAGACGTCCGTAGTTTAAAGAATAAAAGATGCAAAGTAGCGATCGATAGTCTCTGCCTATTCCAAAGGAAACTAATAGCTTGAGTATATGCATGTAAAAATATTAGGTACAAAATTCAGACACCGTCAAGGGTTAAATACAGTCATTTACTTAAATTATTTATTTACCTTACATCACCAATTATTGAAAAAACACACCTTCATAAAATACAGGACTTGATTTACACACATGCTAAGACTGTTTTTATCCAGTCTACTAACTTCCTGTTTAGCCATCCTTTTAAAAAAATATAAACTAAAAGTTTCGCTACATTACATAGCAGAACAAGCAGAGCTGAGAGTTTTTATATTCAATTATCTCCAATGATTTAATTTTAGCTAATTTATTCTTCGTAAACGACTTTTAGATCCGAACCAAGAAGTTTCAAACTCCGCCTATGGAAACTTTTTACATAGAATAAAATTTATTTATGAATTCAAAACATGTCGAGACTCTTACTGTTGAATAGAAGTTGTTTTTATATCATTTGGAGGCACATGGTTACTAACACTGGCTTATTCTTATGTTTATTATAATGAGTAGGGGCCAGTAATTTTTCAGGTAAAGTGTATATAATACCAATACAATGGTTTCGAGAGAGAGGAAAGAGATTGGTTCAAGTAAAAGAATTTGTGTAAGTAAGTAGTTCATCGTTAAATCAAATTGGAGAAGGCCGTGTCTACTTTATTAGCTTTCCCTTACAAATTAAATTTAAAATGTATCATGGAAGAATAAAGCGAAAAATTCATATTCTCGGAATTGTCACCAGCGTCATCATGTACTCGTATAACTTATCAACTTATTATTTGAATAAATAAATGAATTTTCTACTTTTCTTAATTAAATTCCAAACATTGTGGATTGTACTATAGCAGATTATTTGACATTTTTTTTACTTTAGTGGTTAAATTATAAAAAGTCAATGAAGATAGGTCTAAAGAATATTTTATAATTAAATATTTTGAAAATTAGTAGTAGGAAAATGATGAAATAAAATTGGTGATGGGTTTTTGGTATTATGCCCCTATCCTCAATCGCCTCTGCTCTGATGGCACCCACCGAAAACTATAAGGCACTTTCACAGTCAGTAATAAGTATGGTCATTCTAACACTATTAGAGTACCTATATAAAAAAAACAAACATGCATACACATATATCCACTAAAAGTTCCCATTGGGGTAGGCACCTGAAAAACTTCTCGAGCTTAATTTAATTTTATCAATATTTTCATACATACTCTTTTATTCTTCGTACTTTGATTGAACGCCTGCCTTTTCCAGCTCATTCTATATTTGATCTAAATATATCATCCGAAATCGCCCTAAGCTGACATTACGATTCATCTCTATATCTGTTTCCCCAATTTACTTACATCAACCGATAATCACAAAGGATTTACTATATACAGAAAACATAAAACAGCCATCCAATCTCAACGCAACAGCGATTATGTTTGAAAATAATTATATTTCATTCCCGAAAGACGGTTGAATCGGATTCAGCCATTCCACACTTTATGTCCGACCGTTAAGGCTATTGTGATAAACGATTACGATAGCGACTCGAGTGATAAAAGAATGCGGTCAAGAGCTGCAGAATTGGTCGTCCACTTATCGTCTAACTGCAAGACATAAATTTAAACTTTAATGAAAACTATTAACTGAGAAAACGTTATGGCGGGCGCTTGGATTTTAAACGACAAATTAATCGACTAAGTTTGGATTTAAGCACGAAATGAAAGAATATAATATTTGGGATCAATTGGTTGATAAGGACATGATCTAGAACATCAATTTATTATGCGTATTAGCCAACTAAGTGAGCTTTACTGATTAGATGTAATTTGCTAAACCCATCTTGCGTAGGTATGTCTTCACACGTGTACACACTACACATGGATAACGAAATCCATCAAATTGAAATGCCAAAATTAGGTGATTTGAAAAAAGGTGAGAAATTTAATCCGAGTCCCATCAACAATGATCCTTTATTTAAATATTTACTTCCATACGAACTTACAATAAAAGTGGCGGAATATTGCTACCCTATTTTTGGAGTATAACCGTAATCAAATGTAGAATGGTAATATTTAATTTTGATCGTTTTTTTTATACTGGAAATAAAACTTTTTTCATAACCTCAATTAAATGAAAACCCTGACGAATATCGCAGTGCATATTACCAGTGTATGTATTGCAGCATCTGTTTCATTCAAACACATCAATAAACCGACGATAAAAGAAGGCTTTCGGCTATAAAACCCTGCATTCAAATCGGCTTATCCGATCCGGAAGTGACAATACCATTGGTTGAATAACATCACCGCTTTTTATGTCAAGCATTTAAAACATGAGCATAACTTGATTGATGTCTATTTTAGATATAAAATTCATGTTTATGGTTTTTAAGCTACTTACATAAAACTTTGTTTGATGTTTTGTGTACATCAAAAATACCCATTTGATTATCAATACCTTACTTTGTATGTAGAAGAAGAACAAACGAGCATGCATGAGAAGATTGATGGATGTGAACGAAGCCGGAGAGGTTTGCCAGGATCGTACAAAGTGACGATCGATGGTCTTTGCGTATCCCAATGGGAACTAACGGCGTGAATGTATGTATGTATGTAATTTTATATGCATGTCATTATTTAGTGTTGCGTTGCATATTAGTGTAGAATAGCATGTAAGGATATTGTAGGGAAATGGCTATGATGAATCAATACATGCTAAATTAGTTTTTAAAGAGATATACATTATAAAATTAAAATGGATGGTAATATCATTCAAATAGAAAATAAGCTTACAAAGGTGTGTTTCGGAAGTGTGAAGATAAAAGATAATTTAAGGGACGGGATCGCGTAAACTGGGATAATTTAGAGTCTGCTTACCCAAAGGCGTGTGTATATGTATTTTTGAAAATTGAAGTAACAAAATATTTCCTTGTCAAATGCAAAATTAAATTAAAAAAATAATAATTCAAGGTGCTAACAGAGATCATAAAGTTTTACTCACCGAATAAGATTACCATAGTCCGTGAGCGGATATATTACTTCTGATCATGTCACAGCCATGAAACCTTTTCTTATCTTAAACAAACGCTTACGGGACTCCTTTATCGTTATCACTATTACTGGAGGGCACAAAATATATTTTTAGTGCACTGCAAGAAACGTGTCGTATCGCCATATTAGAAAATATCTAGAAACTAACGTCTGTAATGATGGTATTATGATGACATACTAGTACATTCATATTTACCATGGATATAGTATTCACGCTGCATATCGATCAATGGGCAGCCGAGATAGTTTTGAACATCATGCTGAAAGTTGAAACTGCTATCTCTTTTAGAAATATACCATTACTTAAAGTTTTTTTTAGGCAAGTATAAATTAGGTGAAAACTTGTCAGAAAAAGTATCGATACATATGTGTGTATGTGCCTGTGGGTGGGTGAGTGTGCGTTTACACTTCTAATATAGGTGCGTAAAACTTTACGAAGTTAAAGAGGGAAATTTCATCTATGATTGCTTTGAGTATAATCGTTCATTTGTTCCAATAATTACAAAGTAACCATGACAAAAAGACCAAAAAATTATCGTAAGAAGCGTCTCAACTCTTGGACCTGACCAACGTTTTTTATTTTATACGCCAAATGAATCAACGAAAAAACACGAGAAAAACTTTATTTTAACTTTTTTCATAACTTGAAAATTGCTGAAATATTTAGGTTCAAAGTGCGCATTTCGGCCGACGGAGTTAAATGCGGAAATAAACGCATGGAGTTTTTATAGTTTAATGATACAAAATGGCAAATAAATACTGCATAATGCCTTAGTTTTTCAACTCTGCAGTTATGCTACCTAATAATAACATAAACGTTCACGCCGAATATCCCCGAAGGGGTTGGCAGAGGTACTAATACTTCTGAACATCACGTGACTTTGTCACCTGGTGTTCAGAGTACCCACGTTTTGCATGGACAGTGTACTCACGTGATAGGGGCAGGCCTATCGCCGTTGTTGTACGAATACAGTGTCACATGACTAAGTACAACTCAGCCATGTGGGTTTCCTCACGATTTTTTCCCTTACCGTTAACAACCATGATAAATTAACCACACATATGTCTTTAGAAAAGACAAATTGGTGTAAGCCCGACCCAGGATTTGAACACTAGTCGTTTGCACGATAACCAAGTGTTCTACCCACTGGGCTATCACGGTTCTTTAACTTTTACCTAATAATCTAATTATATTTTTTTTTGTTTTTAGTATCTACGGCCCTCTTGTGAAATTGCATGTGCCCAACAGGGTCCATATTTATTACTGTACCTTGATTACACCAACTATTTGTACACGTATGGTATGCAATAAAAGTTTGCGTTTGAGTTTAAGACACTAGATAAATCTTTTTCCTTGCTGTGTAGTGTTGGTATAGAATAGCACTACCCCTCTTCCGGTGGGTGTACGTAAGAGACGACTAAAGGTGTTGGGGATTTTAAGGGATTTTTGGGTGATGAGGTTGGAGACCCATCACCAACAACCTTTATTTTACTATCTTTTCCCCACTTCCCAAAAGTGAACGAGGAATTTCTAATTCCTTTGTACATGGATAATATAAAACAATCACCCACAACAATAATCCTCTGTAAAATTAATTCTTCTCAATTTCTATAAGTGGAATTAAGCCATTTCAAGCTTTTACCTCAGATATCAGACAGAAAGTTTTTGTAATAACTCAACTCTCAAAACTCAAACGTTTACGCAGTTACTTGGCAGAAGTACCTATCATTTATATTACTGTAATGTAAACCAGCATATAAAAGGAAGAAATTAAGAAACAATCGCACCATTCCCAACGGACTGATTTCGCGCAGTGGCCATAACCGGCCGGCTCACGGGCTATGACGCCAAATTAAAAAGCACGCGACATCTGAAGATTGGAAAACGGGGTTGAACTTCTCGAGGTCGTTGCATCGGAAAATCTGCATGTATTGACATGAAAAACTAAAAAAACTAAAACTACTGTAATTCACATGCACAATATATACGAAAGTTTCAAGTGCATTTGACACAGATATTTTGACCCATTTGTGGTCTACATTGTCATGAAAAACATTATTGTACTAAACAAAAAGTAATTTGTATTAGTACGATTTTTAGAGTATAGTATGAAAATTAAAGTATTTACGAAAGAAGTAGAGCAAAATATTTTGTCAAATATATATAAATCCTTTATAACTATGTTCTGTGTAATGTGTGTGATAACTATCTTTACAGCATACAGAAAGTCTCAAAATAGTACAAATAAAAAAAGGTCCATAAACTTAAACCACAAGTTAGACAATAAAAATATGCGCACTAAAAAGTTCAAAGCAAGAATTCTTTCTAGTTGCTTTTAGTTAACCCCGGTGTTCATTGCTCGTACTACCAGTAAGTAACTTTAAATACTTTGAAAAATCAGAGTAGTTTAATCACTTTCTTTTTAACTCAAATAAAGTCATTACTTAACCTCTTTTACAATTTTAATGAATACAGTTTTATGCAACGCCACCTGAGGCATGATACTGAATTACGTCGAAAAGACGTTTTCAAAGAAAAACTTGAATATCTCACGTCTGACTGGTTGATCAACATTTGCCTTTGCCTTCGTTGTACGTCGAGAAAAGACCTGAAAAACTGTGAGATAATTTGATTGCGCAGCGAAGAACTGCTACATCTGTGAGTAATACAAATATACGAAAAGAAATGTGATGATATTCATCTCAATTCGGTTACGTATTTTATCAGAATAAACCTAATACTACATTTTTTCTATACTACAGTTCTTTTTTTTGAAAAGCAACTTCATTTTTATCTATAATAATAAGCAAGGCTATTGATTCACAACTTAACAAGGTCTTAGTAAAGTTGGGTAGCGTTGTGGTGCGAAACTTTTATAAATAAAGACGTATAGATAAATGGTAATAAGAAAATATGCTGTACATTTTATAAAATATTTTTATTTATTTTTATTAAAAACTTACCCTACATTAAACTTTATCCTTGGCTGTAAATGTAAAAGGGTAGTTTTATAAGTGCACTTAAAAGTCAAAAATAAATTACGGGTCGTTCAAGTTGTCTCTATTTCTGGGCTGAAGTGTAAACTATGTGCTTTTAATTATAATATTTGATAGTAAAAGCGTGGGGCGCTGGAAAAGGAAAGATTTTTTGTTAACCTTGCTAAGAAATCAAGTTAAGCGATGTTTCGGGAGGCAGGTTACAGAGATCGGCACTCTAACTAGAGTTGCAGCACCACTAGTTGGAGGCTCTATATTAAACAGTCTGTTCAAAGTACTAGTCAACAGTAGCAAAATGTAGAGTTTTTGTTCGTGTATTTGTTTACAAGAAAGTTTTTCCTGCTCCAGCACCCCACGCTTATACAATCAAATATTATAATTAAAAGCACATAGTTTACACTTCAGCCCAGAAATAGAGACAACTTGAACGACCCGTAATTTATTTTTGACTTTTAAGTGCACTTATAAAAGCGTGTTTTTTAGTGTTTTTTAAACTATTAATTTATTTTATGCTTTTTAGTCTTTGCTAATGGCATATTTTAAACATCCATATTATTGTATTCAGACCTTGAAACCTAATTGTGGTCAAAGTTCGTTTCGTGGTCAAAGTTCATTACAAGACCTTTCTAACAAGTCCAAATACGGCTATAATACGATCATCTATCATTAAGTTCCAGTTAATATCTTCCGGCTCCATCATCAGATGAGCTCGACAGTACCATATTATTGTATTCAGACCTTAAAACCTAATCGTGGTCAAGGTTCAGTACAAGACCTTTCTAACAAGTCCAAACACGGCTATGATACGATATTTCATCATGGAATGCTAGTGCCTATCTTCCGGCTTCATCATCAGACCTTGAAACCTAATCATGGTCAACGTTCATTACAAGACCTTTTTAACAAGTCCAAACACGGCTATGATACGATCATCCATCATGAGGTTCCAGTTCATATCTTCCGGCTACATCATCAGATCAGCTCGACAGTACCATATTATTGTATTGTCATCGAAATCACATACAACTGCCAATTTTCATAACGCTATGACCTTTAGAAGATGGTTAAATTAGTTTTCTTAGATTTGATTACATAGTTACATACATACAGGTCGACCGAATAAAAGCGTGTTAATAACGATTTTAGCTTAAGCGCTTCTGCACAGCGAAACGTAGCGTAGCGTGTCAGTACGCACAGCTTTACGCTATGAACTTTGTGCGCTGGTAACACTGATTTTCAGGTATTCTTAGGCAAACTAAACCATATTATTATTATTATGTTATTTCTATAAGTCTAGCGGTTATGAGTAATTTTGTACCATGATGCATGTGAAATTTTCTACGTCTTTTGCGGATAATTCAAAGATTTTATCAGAAAAATTACTTATATATCTCACGAAAATGCGTGAGACATAATTGTGCTTACCTCAGTAACTGGCTTTTGACGTGTATTTCGTATTTTAGTAAACGTATATATATAGTTATTTCTTTTGGTCATAAAAATATAAATATAAGTAAATATAAAATATAACTACTTTATACTACTTTCAATAAAACCTCGACAAATAACGTAAAAGATAGTGTGAAGAATCCGTATTTTATTACCAATATTTATGAGTTTCGTTAATACGATTCCATGTTTGCCCTTTCATAAATTACACCAATTGGTCATAAACGTTTTACGAGTCTGGAGATTTCATTAATTGGCCATTTATTTTGATTTACCGAATATTGTCTTCAGCCTGAGTAATGTCTTACGATACTTAAGTCATTATAAAATATTTATTTCAAAGAAGTAAATAATATCTAAACAGTATATATAAAATGGCACTTATTTAAGGATTGCGTAGGCCTGAAAAGTGTTAGGAAGTCTAAATAATAAACGCCTCTTAAGAAAATTTACTTGTATGAAACAACCTCAGAATTTTCGCATGCAGTCCAGTATTTATAATATGGGTCCGTCCTCAGTATGAAGCTTTCAAGAGCGAATATGTCACGAGAGAAGTAAGATACTGACACATTTCACGTGATACTTCTCCAGCAATCATTGCAGGATTTGATTAATGATTCTAATTACTATTAACTTACGATATTGACAAGCAAGAATTAGTGATCATTTATCCAAATAAATGTTTTTTTACAATAAATATTTTGTAACAAAAAAATACCTAGTTTGGCGTATAAAAGAACAAAATATTTAATTCCCGAACTGTTTGTGCAAAACATTTCTTCCCATTGTAAATAATTTTGCGCTTGCATCACTTCCTTTGCTAATACATCGTTTTGTAGAAAGCTTCTTAACCTCCGAAGGTCAAGCGCCAGACATTCTGAAGATTTTCTCAAAACTTATTCCCTTGACCAACCTCTCCAAATCAATCCATATGGGCTTTATCCTACATACAGCCGATTTCAATAACCTTTATTAACGTGGTTTGTTATCTACATTTGACCAAAGCTTATTTCTTCTTTTGAAGTTTTTAAATTTATGTTCGAGCTTTCATTAATTGTGGAAGTCATTCCATTTCTCGTGAAAAAAGCTCAGAATAAATACTGGGGCATTGTAATTAATTGACTTGCAAATGATGTTCTGTGATTAACTTTGAGGCGCTCTAAATTCTACGGCCACTTGCATATTTCGTACTAAATTTACATATAGTGAAACATTACTTTATCTCTTACGAATGTTAGTCTTGTGATATTTTAAAATATAAAGAAATACCATTTCCTAATGCAGTTTGTTAAAAAGACAAGATATTAAATGTATCCACCTTCTTATTTATTCTTTTAAAATCCAATATCAAATCATGTAGCCAAAAATGGCTGCTAAATCTCTCATTCTGACTATCTGGCTACCACATCTAGCATTCAGTGATATATGTATGTTAAAGTTAAAATCCAAATTAAAGCCCTAAAGACTAAATCGGATTGTACGAGTAAAGTATACACATAAAAAATAACTTCAATTTAATTCATCTGTGTCTGCTTTAGCTGTGTAGTTAGGCTTCGAATAGCACTACCCCCTTTCTTCCGATGGGTGTACGTAAGAGGCGACTAACGGTATTGGGGTTTTTAAGGGATTTTTGGGCGATGCGGTTGGAGACCCATCACCAACTTACTTTATTTCACCATCTTTTCCCCACTCAACTTTCCAAAAGAGGCTGAGGAATTTTTAATTCCTTAGCTCTGGCTACCCTTTCTAAGGATTTATAGCCGTGAGTACATGTCTTGTCTGAGAAATAGCGATTATGGGAAAAGAAAGGCACTAAGTCGTTTTACAAGTTTCTATGCTTCTGTTTCGTAGATGTTTTGTTATCTTCAATTTCTTTAATCCTTGCATTTATGTCCTTCTAAGTCCTTTTTGGCGGTGCGTGGCATTTGTGGTATAATATAACATTCACGGCGCGGCGCGGAGATCATTGCAACACTAACAGACATGTCATTCATGGTTGTTCTGTTCTTACTGAAAGTGTGTACCTGCAGAGGTGCACACATGCAGCCAAAATGTTTCAAAGACAACCTTATAACTTGACTCGCTGCCAAATTCAGAATGATGGAGTTACGACGTGTATTGCCTTTAGCGGCAGTGCAAAAAAAATGGCTGCTCGATACGGCTCGTATCATGTGTCGGTTTTTAACCCGAATGCTGGGGATCAGGCCACTGGACTTTTGTCATGAAATGAAACCATTTTATTATAGGCTTATAATAGCACTACCCCATTTCTTCCCATAGGTGTTCGTATGAGCTTTTAAGGTGACTTTCCAGCGGTGCAGTTAAAGACCCATCACCGCACTTTATTTTACTATCTTTTCCACTCTGAACACGTGAACTTCTGAAGACGACATAACTGAAGAATTTATAGTTCTGAAACTCTGACTAGTCCTTTAGAGAGTAATAGCCGTGAAAATATTTCTCTATGAATGAAGAAATACGATTCGATGACGATTGACGTGAGAATTCAGTATAAACACAAAGTCATAATCATATGCATCAGATTCTCATAGTTTAGTCCTATGATTTAAGAATGATATTGACTCACATAGCAATTATTCGATGGTCGCAATTCAAACTTTGTATTAACTCGCTGTTATTTATTCATTATAAAACTCGAAAAATAGAAAACAAAACGCATTGAAATGCATGAACAATCCTCTGTCCCGCGCGAGCCGGCATTGCAGCAAACAAATCAAATTTAGAAAAGTTTAATGAATACAACATAACATAACAATGTTGGCCGCAATACTAACCAGTATTTTGTAGCAAAGGGGTTTGGTTGATTGCATTTTATTTCATTGTAGTTGTAATTAAAACTAAAAGTCGTGTGAGAGGTATTGATGCGAAATATTCATTTATTATAAATGTTTAATAAAAAGATGATAAAAAAGAAAGAAGATAAAAGCATGAAAGACAATCTGTCTTTCTTTTGTACTAACTAGTATTTGTGCTAACTAATATTTTCTGAATATCGGGGTCTATATCATATCATATTGTAGGTGATATGTACAAGCCTCAACATCGCACCATGACAAACATATTGTCAAATGAGTAAGTAAAAACTCAGCCGTGTAGTTTCATAATGTCAAACGAAAATAATGTTATATTTAAAGCACACATGGCACAACAAGCTCATTTCCAATACAGCCTCTCTTCAGTTAAGGCCCCGACATTCAACGAGCTCAACTTGAAATGTGAAACTTTATGTATGTACATTTTTTATTTCAACAGATACATAACACAGATAACGTATTGAAATATTTCTCTTGATTGTTTTTCACATCAAGGTTATACCTTTACAAAGGATCCGTTATTCGGAAACATTCCTGCTATACATCTAAGTTGACTGAGAAGTAGAAAGACAATCTAAGCTCATCGGGGGGCACGATAGTGCCCCCGCCAAGTCAAGCGCGAAGCAAACACTGCCGTACCATACTTTTCTGGAACCGTTTCGCCGCATTTTCAGGGCCTCATTCGAGAACCTCTAGATAGGAATAAAATGCTAAAATTTTCGTCACCTAGAAATTCGTAATCACACACTTGAAATCCAAAATTTCAAGTCGGTAGATCAATTAATTCCAAAGTTAAGCTAATGCAAAGTTACGCATTTTCGACACTGACTGACTGACTGACTCACTGATCATCAAAATAGAACTAGTACTTCCCATTTAGTATTAGTGCCAGTACACGTCACTAGATGGCGCTGGCTGTATTTTCGCTATTTTAATAAATCGCAGTAAGGAACCTTAGACTTGGCTCTACTTATTTAAGAGATTTCATTACTTTTTAGAGAGCTGTGTGTCGGCTTAGAATAGCACTACCCCATTTCTTCCGGTGGGTGTACGTAAGAGGCGACTAACGGACTTGGGGCTTTTTAAGGGATATTTGGGCGATGCGGTTGGAGACCCGTCACCAACAACCTTTATTCTACCATCTTTTCCCCACTCAACTTTCAAAAGTGGCTGAGGAATTTATAATTTCTCAGCTCTGACCTTTTAGGGATTTATAGCCGTGAGTATATATATGTATGTATGTATGTTAGAGATAAACAAGCAGCTCTATCGAGACTTGGCTAGTTTTGTACAGAATGTTTTTAGTGGGATTTGATTTACCAGTCCTAGGTTCATTTGAATTCCCGTAGTTAAATTGTGCAAAGTATGACGTTTTCTCCTATAGCTATCTTGTATTAACTTCTAACTCAAACTTGCATAGTGTTTTAGCCGAAGAGCATCCTGATTCTGATATCCTATAGTACAGATAATATGGTGTCAGTTTCTTCCGAGTTATATAATTTAAAAGGCGCAAACTTAGTGCAAACTTCTGGGCACCGGTGACACATTGACTTTCCGTTAGTGCTGTTCAAGATGACTAAATGATCCGAGTTTTACGCCCGATTTCTGAATTGAGTATTCCAGCTGAGAACAACTAAAATATCGTTCTGTCGCATTGAAATCTTAACAACTGAATGAGACAAAACTATACTTAAGTCGTTCTCAGTTTGAATACTCAATTCAGAAATCGGGCGTTAAAGTGATATAAATATATCATGGCTATATATCTAAATTCACTTTCCTCGTCCAAAATTTAAGATAAATACCAGAACCAATAATAATCATTACAATCATCAATAGACTACTTCTGTGAAGGAATATATTTTCCCAAGTATCGACACTACCCCTTTCTGTGCTGCCTTTATCCATCGAATTCCCGTGACCTTCATTCAGTTACCGGTAACCTTGTGACCCACACTGCGTCTGTAGGAACGTGACTGCTGATCTAGAAGTTGCAATCTCTAGCGGAAATCAAATAATAATATATTGATACACTTGTGGAGAGATATTGTTACTTGGGCACGTATTACTTTGTCGATTTTATTAAAAAATAATAGGTGTTAAAACATTGCTGTGTAGAGTCGGGTTTGGAATAGTACTAATAGGCTTCAGAATAGGCAACAGGGTATTAGGGCTTTTTAAGCGAATGTTGGGCGACGCGGTTGGAGACCCCAGCAACCTTTATATTAATTACAAACTTTTCCTCAGTCAACTTCCATAACATAAAGAATTTATAATTCTGAAGCACTGGCTTACCCTTTTATGGATTTATAGCCTTGTAGGTATGTATTTAAAAATACATGAAACAAACAACATGATGTAGCTATATTTAATTATTCCTAATATTATTTTTATTTCTACATAGTATGGCATCACTCAAATGTACAGAACCTGTCATAAGTGTCAGCAACAAATTAGGACTGTTTTAATGAGGTGTTGGAAACTACCAAGAGCTAACATTGGTTGTGAGTATGAGCATGTAGTAAGTAATACATTTTTGATGGACTTATTAGTGTCAACTATTACCGGGTTTGAGGATATAAGGTCATATTTAAATTTAATTTAGGATTTTGTAGACATAACAATATTTTAAAGAATAACTCAAACCGTATATCTCCGAAGGGGTTGGCAGAGGTACTAATACTTCGGAAAATCACGTGACAATAAAACCTGGTGTTCAAAGTACCCACGTTTTGCTTGGACAGTGTACTCACGTGATAGGAGGCGGGCCTTCCGCCGTTTTGGTACGAAAACACTGTCACATGACTTAGTACAATGGTTAAATAAAACTTAGTCATGTAGGTTTCCTTACGATATTTTCCCTCACTGTTAACAACCATGATAAATTAACCACACATATGACTTTAGAAAAATAATTTAAATTTACCGACTTTCACTTCAGATACCTGTCATTTTAAGAGCTATCTCAATTTCTATTGAAGTTAACATCTGCTATAATAGATAATTAAGATAATAACCAGAAAGCTTTTGACACCGTCTCTATTCCTTTGCTCGTGGAAGTCTTAGAATTGCTAGGATTTCGTGGAGTGCCATTAGAACTTCTAACTAATTTTCTCTCTGATAGGAGACAATGTGTCAAAATAGGCGGGGTCATCAGTGATGAACAACCAGTAGGCTTCGGCGTTCCTCAGGGCAGTATTTTGGGCCCGACTCTCTTCCTCATTTATATTAATAAACTGTCCTCCCTAGAGATTGGTGGTAAAATACTGTCGTATGCTGATGATACTGCACTGATTTTCTCTGGAAAATCTTGGGAGGATACCTTCAATACTGCTCAAAAGGGCATGGATATGGTTTCCACTTGGCTGGCTCAGAATTTACTAACTCTAAACACAAACAAAACAAAATACATCCCTTTTGCAATAAGAAATAATAATCTTCCCAAGTCAGATTTATCCATAACCGTACATTCCCCAGGTTGCCTCTCTCTTGCTACTTGTGCATGTGATGCTATTGAAAGGAACACAGAGATTAAATACTTAGGCGTCATCGATCAATCGATCAGAATTTGAACTTCAATAGCCACATTGAGCAACTATGCACCCGTGTAAGCAAGCTAATTCATATTTTTAAAAACTTAAGGCATATAATGCGTTTTGATCTTCTGAAGCGCATTTACATTTCGCTTTGTCAGTGCATATTAACTTACTGCATAACGTCTTGGGGAGGATCTCAAAAGACAAAATTCTTGCGGCTAGAAAGGGCTCAACGAGCTCTTCTTAAGGTAGCTTCGTTCAAACCGTTTTTATTTCCTACTCGGCTCCTATATTCAAACGTTGAAGTCCTTACAGTCCGACAACTTTTTGTTCTTTCAGTTATCCAACAACAGCACATGATTACGCCATACAATACAGACGTGTTGACTAAGCGAAGATCAGACTTAGTTTGCGCAAAAAAGAAATTTAATACCTATTTCAGCCATAGGTCTTTCCTGTTTTTGGGTCCACATTTGTACAATTATTCAATAGGCTTTTGCAAATTTATGGATTAAATAACTACGACTGTAAATTCAGAGTAAGGGAATGGCTCAGTAAATTAACTTACGATGAAACTGAATATTTGCTGAAAGTAGTTAAATAAATAAAAAAATAATCATAACTTATTCTTGGACCACATGTATATATATATATATATATATATATGTACGTATGTGTATATGTAATTATGTATATGTATATATCAGTCTCGCACTGAATCAAACACATATGCATAGACACATACATACACACGCACACACACACACACACACACACAAACACGCACACACACATACAAGCCCAAATGCCCTTACCTATTCTGTAAACATTTTTATAATTATATATATTGTTTCTAATATTGTTTTTTAATTTTAATTTTAGATTTTAATTTTTAACTTAATGTTTTTTAATTTTACTTGTTCTGTCATGTAACTTACGCCAATATGTATTATTAGTTTACTACTTATACTAAGTTTACAGGGCTTTGCCCTTTTTTAGGGAGTAGGCTTTATGTAGTAATTATAAGTTGTTTTTGATTTGAAATAAACATTATTATTTTTATTATTTTTTTATTGAGACTCGCACTCCGCCCACAGAAGTCGTCTTACAAAATAGTCATAGCTTAATTTATCAAACAAACACTATCAGGCACAAGTAACACAAAATAGCTTAACTCATTTCACTTCGCCAGACGTTAACCAAACCAGTAAGACTGAGCGGTAACATAGAAATTCTAAATCAGGTCTCTCAAAATGATCTCTAGACATGTACTCTCAAGTGACTTGGTTTGAATTGCATGTGGTTTCGTTGCTCCGTTTGGGAATCTACAGTGAACTTCATTATTTATTCGTACATACATATTTGACCTGGCATGTTGTTGTGAAGTAATTTCGGTAACACACCAGTTTCATTTGATATTTTTATTATGATACTACTTTTAACTTTAATTATATGTATTTTATATAAAAAAACATAAAAGGTTAGGCGCAGATGAGACATACTAATGTATATGGTACTTACAATGCGTTTTTCAGTACTATTCAAGCTTATTCTTACACTGCGCATAGTAATTAAGCGACCAAATTTATTTATGAGGCCCATAGCGCCTTTTTTAGTTGAGTTCACACACAATAATTACTACTAAGTCTTGCTACCAAACTTGACTTATTCACATTGTTTACACAAAGCAAAATCTGTATTAAAGGGATCGACAACCCCTAGTTCTCGTAATATGCCACTAACACCAATTTGAAAGTCTATATTTAGTCGTGAAACTAAATAGCCCATTCAAAAATTTGAGCAGAAATTTCCTCTACTAATGTGCATGACCATATCAAACTATTTTCGAATGGCCAGGGTGGTAAAATGGGGAATGGCAACTTTATGAGAGCCATCATTTTAAAATTAACCGTATTCTTACTATACCCCGAAATCGCATTCTCCTTATGGGTTTCAACATTTGCATTTTTATTGCTTCTTAAGCTGCGTCTAACAAACTTTGTATTTGTGGAGCGCGGGGGCGTTTATTGAGGATTTATTCAAGCATTACCAGATTAGGATGATTTAAGCTGCGCTAGTCTTTTCATCACATTCTTTTCTTGCAGACAAAGATTTTACAAAGATTGCTACAACCAATGCAATTTAAAAAGAATAATGTTTATATTCTTAAATATAATTTGCTGTAAGTCTTTTGACTCAAAAGTTTTGAGTATACATTTAAACTTGAGATGTTTAAGCCAAAAATGTACGTTTCCCTCTCAGATTTTTACGATGATTCAGAAATATAACAAAGACAATCACTGTCATCATAGATACTATGTTTTCTCTTTAGAGTATTTTATAATACTTCTAGAATTAATTCCATGCATTAGGGAACTCCTTTTCCACCGTTGCCGATGAGATTATTGTGATTAAAAACAACAGCTTTACAGCACTATTAGGTGAAAGAGAAGTTGAAACTATAATAGAATATAGTTTCGAATAATTAAAAAAATAAATTTCAAAGTATAAAACTTTCTGGCGGAACTAGAATCAAACGGAAATCCTTAAGTTAAGACTTACTTTATCTCCCTATTTTTTAGACTTAGTTAATAAGTACCAAAATCCAAACCTGTCTCATTTGTATTGATTGAAAATCACAATTACGACTCTAATACGATTTGCATGCATTTTATCTCTTCAGTTTCAAAACAAAAGCATCAGAGACAGCTAGGCGACTTTAAATTCAATTTCGTTTAATTGAGTTGTGAAAAGCTCAGTTTGAAAGGGGATCCGCAAATCCATTGTCTTCGGAGCTTAAATGAAAAGAAAAAATACTGTTATGGCTGTCATTAAAACGAAATGTAATTAATTTTTTCAACGAAATTCGACACTCCGTTTGTTGACACGATACAATGAACTTTTTTCCCAGTTGATGCTGAGAAATGTTTTCATTAAACAAAATGGCACAGACAGACACAAGATTTCTAATAAATTACAAACATACATCACAGTTTAAGCGACAAAAGCAATTCGTGAAAACCACGTGATGCAAATAAGATGGAATTTAATAAAAAGTGGAATGGTTGAACGTACGGAGTGCTTGCGATAAGTACTAAATTTGAGAAATGAGCTCACATCGACTTTGCGTCCGCTCTGGGAGAGAAATTGCAAGCCATTTGTTATTCACGCAGACATATTTTGGACAGAACAAATCGGCATCCGCCAAGGCTTACATAAAAATCTAAGCAATTATACGTCCTAGGCCAACCTACGTCAACCTTTTTCCAGTTGACATATATTAAACAATTATCGCTTTAACCTTTGCTGTTAAAATTTGTAGTCTGGCAGGGTTATATAGCTCAGCTGATTATCATATAATCAGCTGATTGGACGGAATAACAATACGAGACGTCAATGTCTTTTCTCACCCATTGACAGCGTTCCTAATCAGTCATTCATCCCATCAATCAAACCACAGAGTGATTTTAGCGGTAGACTTATAATCGAATCAAATTGTACTACTCGATTTGTGTGGCCATACTTGCATTACTATCAAAATGGTCAAATGTAATAAGTGTGAACTTACTGTCCTTAGTAAAGAAAAACTAGCGTGTGTTCGCAAGTCGTGTCCTGCCATTTTTCATTATAAATGCATGGGTTTTACACAGGAAACAGCTAAAAAGCAGGCTTCTTCATGGTACTGTTCTAATTGTAAAGCTGACTACTGTTATGCATGCAACGAATTTACCGAAGAAAATGATGGAATTAAATGTAAATCTTGTGCCTCTTTGTATCATGTATTATGCGTTGGTCTCACTACAAATGCCAAGTCTGATCATGACTGGGATTGCCCAAATTGTAAAAATTCTATGCCTAAATCTGACAACTCAAATACACCTATCAAGCCGCAAACAATCGTAAAGGACACTTCAAATCAAATTAAAGCAACGGACACTTTAACTGCATTCATGAATGAAATGAGAGAAATGTTTAAAGAATTTCGGATAAAGCAAGAAAAGAGTTACAACGAACTCAAATCATCCCTTCAAGAAATGACAAAACAAAATGCTAGTCTAAATGAGTCAATGATTTTTATGTCAAAACAATATGACGATCTTAACAAAAGACTAAATGCATGGGATGTTGAAAAGAAAAATAACCTTGCATACATCCAAACCTTGGAAAATAAAATTGAGTACTTGGAGAAAAACAACAGGGCTTCAAGTGCTGAAATAAGAAACGTCATACCTAAAAAAAAGGAATCTAAAGAAGATTTGCTGGATTTAATTTGTCAAATCAGTAAAGCAGTGAATATGCCAATTCAGCGATCGGAGGTGCGGGATGTCTTTCGTACATCTACAAAGAATGAAACCAACAAACCCATTATTGTAGACTTCACATCGGTGCTGCTGAAGGACAAACTATTAGAAGCAGTTAAGCAGTATAATCGTAATCACAAAAATGATATGTTGAATTCACAAAAACTAAACCTTGATGGTCCAAAAACACCGATTTTCATATCAGAGAACCTTACTCCGAAAATGAGAAGATTGTTTTTCCTAGCTCGTGATGAAGCAAAAACAAGTGGATATAACTACTGTTGGAGTTCTTATGGTAGGATTTATTTGCGAAAGAAAGAAGGTACTCCGGCAATCAAAATTGAATCGGAAGAACATATTATGCATTTAAAGAAGCAGATCTGACTAGATTTTTACCCTATGCTTTATTTTAGAATAACTCTATTTAAACTTATTTCTTTAATTTTTTGCGTATCAAACTACACATATACTCTAAACACACTACAAAGACTTACACAAAATACACGTCCAATACATTCTGAATTACCTATTGATTACATCTTTTTATATAAAGGACTTAAGTTGGGTCATTTCAAATATTGTTTAGATATTAATGGCTAATTTTGATAATATCGCAAATGATATCGACAAATTGTCTTTCTCGGATGCTATTCAGTGTGATGTGGAAGAATGCAAAAGGTTTGTACCCACGTCTGATGGTCTGACTGTTTTAACCCAAAATATACGTAGCTTTAATTGTAATTTCACAGGTTTTGAGGTTTTAATATCGAGATTGGATATTAATTGTGATATTCTGGTTTTCACCGAATGTTGGATGTCACACGTTTCCGTAATGCCCAACATCAATGGCTATACCTCGTTTGCTACTGGCTTGAATCCAATACAAAATGATGGTGTTATAGTGTATATAAAGAATGCACTCACTTTTGTTGTAGAAGAAGTGATTATAACTAACAGTAACTGTCTTGCCATAAAATTAAAGGGATCAGATACTACCATATTAGCTATTTATAGATCACCTTCATACTCAAATCTTGACCCATTTCTTTCTTCTCTTGATTCAGTTCTAAAACAATTTAACTCTTCCAAAACTATAGTTCTAACAGGGGATATAAATATAGACATATTATCATCGAACAATTCTACGGAGCAATACCTTTCACTTCTAGCGTCGCATGGATTGTTCCCATCTCACAATTTTGTTACTCGTGATGCTAGTGGCTCTTGCATTGACCATGTGTTTATAAGGACAAAAAAACCATCCATAACAGTTGTTGTTCACTCCTCTCTCACTGATCATAAATCAGTTGTATGGTTTCTTAAAAAAGATCAAAACCGCAATTACGTTATCTCTAAGCGTAATAAAATCAATTACGAAAACCTAAAAGAATCGATAAGCGAAATTGACTTTGAGCGTATTTTATCCCATTCTGATGCCAACACAGTCATGACCCTCTTTGTTGATGAAATTAGGTCAGCTTTAGACAAAAACTCAACTACAGTTATTCTCTCCCAACGAAAGAAAATTATAAAGCCTTGGATAACTCCTGGGCTTCTAAGGTGTATTAGAAATCGCGATAAACTTCACAAAAAAGCAAAAGCCAATCCTGAAAATTTCATTGCCAAAGTGAAATACACTAGGTACAGAAATTTCTGCGGCAAGTTATTAAAAACTGTTAAACGTAATTATGATAGGAAATTAGTTGTAGAGGCTGGAAAAGATAGCAGAAAACTATGGAAAACTATAAAAAAAATAACTAATACTTCCAAGAACAATTCAATACCTAGTGAATTGCTAACAGTCTCTAATTCCCCTCAGGCCTCAGTTAATGCTGTCAATAAATATTTTGTCGAAATAGGTGAGACTCTAGCAAAAAATATAGCACCGTCTGTTCGGTCTGGTTCCGACTCATGTTCTGATTGGCCTGATACTTATAGTTCTACGCCTTACTCTTTTGTGCTTACGGAGACTAGTGAGAATGAAGTTAAAAACATAATATTAGGACTTAAGAATGAATCATCCGTAGGATGGGACCGAATTCCAAATAGAATTATAAAAGAAAATGTAGAAAATCTAATCCACCCTCTTACCATTATATTTAATAGATGCTTGGCTCAGGGTATATTTCCAAAGTATTTGAAAAGATCCGAAATTATTCCTATTTTTAAGACTGGTGATAAAGGCAAAATTTCCAATTACAGGCCTATATCATTACTTCCAGCCTTTTCAAAAATTTTGGAAAAGATACTCAATACCCGTCTAGTGAACTTTCTTGAAACGAATGGCTTACTATCTGTACATCAATATGGTTTTCGCAATTCCTTTTCAACAGATGATGCTGTCTCTGATCTGATAAATTTTGTAACATCTAACCTAGATAAGGGAAAAAAATGCCTTACTATCTTCCTCGATCTCGCAAAAGCATTTGACACGGTTTCCGTGCCCATTCTTTTGCGTAAACTAGAGCGGATCGGTATCAGAGGTATGCAATTGGAATCGTTTACCGACTACTTGTCAAACAGATACCAATATGTTCGGCTAGGTTCACACACGAGTCAGGACTCACATATCACACATGGCGTTCCGCAAGGTAGCATACTCGGCCCAACACTTTTCCTCATATATATAAATGATCTCCTAAAACTAAATTCGAAACATTGCAAAATAACATCTTATGCAGACGACACAGCTCTGAGTTTTTCCGCAGGGACTTGGGAGGAAACCTTTCGAATTGCACAAAAGGGATTTGATGATGTACAAGAATGGCTGAAACAAAACAAACTCACGTTGAATAGCGAAAAAACCCTTTACTTAACATTTTCTATAAGAGAAACACCAGATCTACAACTCGAACTATTGTCTCACAACTGCCACTCAACTTCATCAAGTCCCATGAATGGAGAGTGCTCTTGCATACCATTGTCAAGAGCAAAGTTTGTTAAATATTTGGGTGTTTTGATTGACGAGAACATGTCTTTTAAGCAGCAGATACAGGCACTTACTAATAGAATACGTAAGCTCATTTATTTCTTTAAAACTTTAAGACATGTGGTTGAACCTCATATGCTTAAAAGAATTTATTATGCTATTTGTCAATCTTTATTTACATACTGTATTACATCTTGGGGTGGGTCGCCGAAAACAACTCTAAAAAAACTTGAAGTCTCACAAAGAACCATATTAAAAGTATGTACATTTAAATCTTTTTTCTACCCAACCAATCTACTCTACGAATCATGCCAGGTTCTTAATGTGCGCCAACTTTTTGTTCTAAATGTCATAACAAAACAACACACTAGCATGGTCTATAATTCTAGTCTACTTGATAAGCGTCGAAATTATGCAGTTTGTAATAGATCACATAAAATCAGGACTACTTTTTCACGGAGATTCTTTCCATTTCTCGGGCCGTACCTTTATGACAAGATCAACAAGCTGACCAATATTTACTCAATGAATAAATTTCTATGTAAGAAAATTGTAATTGATTGGCTGTTGAAACTTTCATACCATGATAGTGAAATGTTACTGGATGTAATTCAATAAGTACTCACACAGAATCTTATTAATTTAATTTAAATATACAATCCCACCAAAAACATTAAATGTAAAAAAATGCCAAGTCTCTCGATGCAGTTTTTCCATCTTAAAAAGTTTTGAGATCTCATAGAAGCCAAGTCCTATTCAAAATATTTCGTAGTTATAAATCAACATTTAGTAATTGTATCAATAGTTTTCTTTATATTATAATTATAGTGACTTGGCAATGAGCACAAGAAGAAACAAATAAAACGGCATACTCGTATTTGGAGGAGTTGAAAGTTACACACACCGCATGCGTAAACATTAATATCACAAAATTAATTTTCTTTTGGTTTATCCGTGTCGTCCCAACCGAATTTCGGCAACGGCAGTCAGTCTTAGTGCACTCTCGATTCATTTACTGTTATAAAGCGATGGCCCGTAAGGTATTCTTAATTATTGTATTGGAGCATGTAGTCGGTAGTGACCATCATGATTCACACATAACAAATAATCTGATCACTGGTCTCGTCAGTAACATTTGCATATAATTCCAGGCAGCAAGCAGCTTTTAATTTGTGCTCATTGCCAAGTCACTATAATTATATTATAAAGAAAACTATTGATACAATTACTAAATGTTGATTTATAACTACGAAATATTTTGAATAGGACTTGGCTTCTATGAGCTATCAAAACTTTTTAAGATGGAAAAACTGCATCGAGAGACTTGGCATTTTTTTACATTTAATGTTTTTGGTGGGATCTCATTTATTTTTTGTAATGCATTTCTTTCTTTTACTTTTAGGTGACCTCACAATTTCTTGGACGTCAGCTACTGCTTTGCTTAGAACCCATTCTCTATCTCTATCTCTTCTGTTTCATCTCTGAGGCTTCGTTACTTCTAAGGTAGACAAGTCTGGGCGATATATACTTCGGAGTCGATTATATTCAGCTATTGCTGTCTCCTGAGCTTTGATACTACTAAAATTCACATTTATTAAATGTAATCCACCCAAACTAGTCACTCTTGAAAGGGCCACGTATGCTTGTTTGACGACTGAAAACTCCTATACATGCTGTATGACAACGAATGAAATAAACACGACCCATCTCCAGGAATAGAGATAACTCTGTGTGGACAAAGGTCGCCATTTATGTACAATATTTCACGTTCCATTACACTATATTTACAATTACTTCTATAACAATAGGGCTTAAACTTATATAAATATATGCAAACTAAATAGAACTAAACTAACTAACAAATAACTAACTAAATAAATATATATCTACTAACTTACAAACGATAACTAAACTAAACTAAATAACACGTAAAGTTCTCCGAATATCAATTATCACTACAATATTTTTTAGTTTCGAAATGGGTTTTCATAGACAGATGGCGCTATCAAATGAAAATTATCGAATTATTTTGAAGTACCTACTACTTACACTGCGCTTTGTAACGCAACCATAGCGCGATTCAGACAGGTACAACGCCATCTATCGAGCGCGCATACAATATTTATCGCAATACAATGGAGTTTTAGCTTTATTAATTTAATGAACTTTATGTATTAATTTGTATTAATGATAGTCTATGTATTACATTTATATTATTCTTTTCTATTCTATGTATGTATTCATCCAATTGAATAGGTACTTGAACAACGAACAAAGTTACGAGTAACAATGCAGTCAAAATCCATACATAATGTTCTTGCCAAACCGCAAATATAAAATTGTTTTCTATGGCATGTAATTTTTTAATGTTTTTATAATTTTTCCTTTATATGTGGCTAATGACCTATCTTGGTGCAAAATTTGAAGTTTCTAAGTCTGCTAGAAGTACCTTAGATTTTTGATGATCTGTCAGTGAGTCAGTGAGTGACAAAATGGTGTAACTTTGATCGACCGTAACTCCTAAACTATTAATTCATTTGGCGTGTAATTTCGAACTTAAGCTTGTTCCAATGCCTACTATTATTCACCGAAAACCTAAACTCCTAGCTTTGTCCACGTCGAAGATAAAGGGGGGGCGAAACAGCCGCGAAACGCTTCGAGAAAAGATGGTACGGCCGTGCCCACAGACATGTATTTGAATAGATGCCGCAAGTGCATGTACTTCGCGTGTAAAAACTGAGTAAAATTATCTTAGTTTATCGCCATTTGATTGAGTCCGTGCTCGAACGTTCTCGGTGACAGATGTCAAGCTAAATATAAAAAATGCCTAATTGTGCCGTATTGAGTTGCAAAAACTATCTAAATAAAGCGGGACTAATTCATAGAAAGATTTCCTTTCATCGGTTGGTCACTTTATTATTAGATTATGTGGTTTTTATTGCAAAATCAATTATTTCGTGTTCGTTGTGGTTTTACACTGAAAAACTTTTGAACGAGTGTGTATCGCTTAATTTATAATACATTGCCGCTTTTAGTTACAAAGCTATCTAGTATGGCTAGTCTATTGAAACACGCAATGAACATCAAAATGAACGATATTTTCACCTGTCAATCAGCTACATAGTACGGTAGCTATTGTCATATTTCTGTCATTTTAAGCAAAATGTGTTGTACCTACACAGATAGTTGTATTCGATTCTAATTCTAATCGATTTTGGGAACAGAGAAATGATAATATTCGCGATGGATGTTCCATGTATCTAAAATATTTTTATTACTACATTATTTCTGTTAAATAATTAATTGGAATACTCTTGTTTTAACTTTGTTTTTATTTAATAAAAGAACAGTTTAATTTTAGTTACAAGTTTTTCTCTAAGCTACATTTCTTAACGTGTGGTATGTGTCAGAATTTATTTACTTCCTTCTTTCACTCAGTGTTGCCAATATAAATGTACATATATACACGAACACGCTTCCTTACATAAGGTCAAAGCTTCTTAAGTACTACAGTAATTATAATCAATTAGGGAACTATACTGCTTTAAATTAAGCATTTTTAAGTTAGCGAATTTAAAATTTCCCACAGGTTTTGTAAATATATCTGCAATTTTATTTTCTGACTCTATTTTGTATACTTCCCTGCTAAACATTTTAATTTACAAAATAATAGTGAACTTCAATGTGCTTAGAATTCTTTGTAAAGTTTCCATACTTAGAAATAGCTACAGCTGCTGAATTATCTTCATAGATTTTAACATGTTTACAAACCTTAGTAAAGACATCATTCATTACACAAATGAGAAAATTTAATTCTGTAACTGCTTCTGATAATTCTACATATTCAGCAAATGTTGAAGAGTTTGTTACACTACTTTGTTTTTTTTTATTTCCAATATTGAACAAACGAAGAGTTCCGTACTATCATCTATAATAGAAAATAACGTTTTTGTATGGGAGCCCTTTTGGTATTTACCTTACTGTTATTTAATTATTTATTTTGAAAGGTGATAAATACAAGTAAATATACTCTGAAAATTTTAAGTATCTACCTATTAACGTTTTAATATTGAGCAAACAATTACGAAAAAAAACACGTTTATTGTAAGGGGCCCCCCTTAAAATCCTTTTTTTACTTGTATTTGTTGTTATAGCGGCAACAGAAATACGTCATTTGTGAAAATTTCAGCTTTCTAGTTATCACTGTTTATGAGATACAGCCTGGAGAAAAACAGACAACGAAAAAAAAATACTTGATTATTTTTCCTTATACTGGCTTTCCTTTTTGTAGATAAAATTTCTTCTCGGGGTTTTTTTAAATCATTTCGTAACTTTCCAAGAACAAATTATTAAAACTAGTTAATTAGGTAGGTTATCAATAAGGACAAGTTATTATAATAATAAAGGCTACTGAACTACTCACTGACTAACTGACTCATTAACTCACTGATTTAGCTCGTTGTTCTCCGAGAAGATGTAGTGGTGGAGAAAATAATGTAGGAAGAGTTGCTCAGAATAAAAATGAGACCATGAGAAAATAGCGTTATTAAAAAGCAGGTATAATTCTTGATTTATCATTCTTCTGTCAATTTATCATTCGTCTGTCGATGCACTCGAATATAATCGATTGAATCGTTTACGCGCTGACGGGGAGTTCCCATCACTAAATTGCTCATGTGACGTCACACTAGGTGGAAAAATAATGGCACGCTTGGTTTCTATACAAGAAATGACACTTGCGTTATCTATTCAAATACAGATCTGTGGCCGTGCCCGTTTTGCTCGAGACTTGGCAGGGGCACTGCCGTGCCCCCAGATAATATTTCATCCTAATGATGAATTAAAATTTGCATGCTCTAACTATATATGAATATATTTTAGTAGGATAAAATTTGTAAATATTGTCTTTTAAAGCCACTAATATTAGAACTACAAAACTTTGATATGACTATATAACATGAATTGTATGCTGAAACACAGACTATCGTCTAGTTCGGCTGCAATTATCTTTAAAATTGCACTGTAAAGTTAAGCACAGTTTTTGTTTATAAACCATTATAATTAACTTGTACGCTTTTCTTGAATAAGCTATTTGTATTGTATTTGTATTTGTATATGTTCTATACTAATAAATCAATTGAAACTACAATTTTCCTTTCATATATTTATAAATCATTCTAATACTGTTGTAAAAAAAATCTTAACACTTCAAATTAAAAATAAGAAGAATATATTTTATTTTCTTACTTAAATTATTGTATTTAAGTAAAACTGACAGCGGGAAAATTGTTGTTCAATCTAACACATAATACCATTATATTTTACTTTTTCTATTAGTATTTTATAAATGAATGCGGTCAAAAGCTGCAGAATTCGTCGTCCACTTATTGTCTAACTGCAAGACATAACTTTAAACATTAATGAAAACTATTAACTGACACTAAAAGTGTAAAGTAAAGAAGAAGAAGTCGTAAGAAGCGTCTCAAATCGTTACCGCACCAAAATTTATATGAAAGACATTATTGCGTATATTTCTTAATTTGAAATAATAAATGTACAGACTGAATTAAACTTGGAGCCCCACCTCGAAACAACAGATGATAGAAAGAAAGAAGACAACACAACAGATACAAACTATCCAACCACAGAGCCAAACCCAAGCCCAATGCAGAGATCACAATTACAGAATGATAGAGATGAACAAATAGATTCAACTTTCATGATGGCTTTGGAATATTTTAGTACAACAGAACCTACTAATAGACCCTATGTTCCAAAACAAAAATGCAGTAAAAATCTTGCAAGAATAGTTGCCTATCTTAACAAAACCACACTTCCGGAAACAGCTAATATAGAAACAAACTTTGACACCCTTCAGACGTTAGTTTATTGTGCTGCATGGACTGCAGCAAAATTGAACGGCATCAAACTTACGATACCCCCAGCAGAAATTATAGTTGAACCACGCAAAGTTTTTAAACCTAAATGGCAAAATCGTTTAGAGAGAAAAATTGCTAACTTACGTACCAAAATAGCCAACGTTACACTATACAAACAAGGTAATCGAACTCATAAAATTGTTAGAAGTTTTCTAGAAGTCCAACAACACTACAAACAAAACACATTACATGAAACACAAAACACCGAAATAGATCACTTTCTTGACACACTTAAACAAAAACTAACAGTAGCTGCAACCAGACTAAAACGTTACAATACATGCACTGATAGAAAAGTTCAAAACAAAAAGTTTAAACAGAACGAACGTCAATTTTATCGGGACCTTAAATCACCAGCAAATAAAGAGACCTTTGCAAGCAACCCTATATCTAAGGAAACGCTACACAAGTTTTGGTCCAACATATGGGAACACGATACTAAACACAACAGCAATGCCGAGTGGATAGAAGCAGAAACACTTCGACAAAACACCGTAAAGCCCATGGAATTCCGTCACGTCACCATAGATACTTTCCTTAATGTACTTAAAAATCTACACAACTGGAAAGCTCCTGGATCAGATAAAATTCACAGCTATTGGTATAAAAAACTCTCGTACATACACCCTTTTCTCCATAATCACATGAACCAGTTCATCCAACAGCCTGATACAATGCCCAAATATCTTAGTCTCGGAACCACTTATATGCTACCAAAAGATTTGGAAGACTTGCAAAATCTCTCCAAGTACAGACCAATCACATGTCTCCAGACTTTCTACAAAATCATCACAGCGTGTATTTCCGAAGTTATGTACTCACACTTGCAAGACAATAATGTATTGGCTGAGCAGCAGAAAGGTTACCGTAAGCGTAGCAGAGGTTGCAAGGAACAATTAATTATAGATTCAGTGGTAGTTCAACAGTCAATAAAAAGTAAATCAGACATCTTCACAATGTACATTGACCATAAAAAAGCATACGACTCAGTTCCGCACTCCTGGTTATTACAAGTCTTAAAAATTTACAACATCCACCCATTGCATTGCATCATTTTTAAGTTACATATATAAAAAAGCATACGACTCAGTTCCGCACTCCTGGTTATTACAAGTCTTAAAAATTTACAACATCCACCCATTGCATTGCATCATTTTTAAGTTACATAATCAAGTCATGGCAAACACATTTACAGGTAGAATCCTCCCTAACAGACCCTATAAAAATTCTCCGAGGAATATTTCAAGGAGATGCGCTGAGCCCCCTCTGGTTTTGCTTGGCGCTTAACCCTCTGTCAAACACCCTACAAGCTACAAAAACAGGCCTTAAAATTACATATAAAACTGAAATAGAAACCAATGATGTATACCACCTTAATCATTTACTTTACATGGATGATATCAAACTTTATGCGGGAACTGAACAAGAATTAAATAACCTAGCTACACTTACTGAAACCTACTCAAATGACATTAGCATGGAATTAGGAATAGACAAATGTAAAATCAATTCTATCAAATCCGGTAATTACTACGCACACACATACACCTTAGAGTCAGGCCAACAAATTGAACCACTTGCTGAAGACGATGGTTATAAATACTTAGGATATGTTTAATCAAAAGGAATTCATCACAAAGAAATTAAAGCAGCCCTTACCAAAGAATACAGAAAGAGATTAATCCAAATTCTTAAATCCAACCTTTGTGCCCGAAGTATCACTAAAGCCATTAATACAATTGCGGTTCCAGTATTAACTTACTCATTTGGAGTTATTAATTGGACTAAATCAGAACTGTTGAACCTCCAAAGATTAATAAATACCTCCATGACGAAACATAGAAAGCATCATCCCCGAGCCTGCTTCCAACGACAGACGCTTCCCCGCGCAGATGGAGGACGCGGACTAATCGACATCACAAACCTTCACAACTCACAGATAACTAACCTTAGAACGTACTTTCAAGAAACAGCAGAAACATCCGATCTTCATAAAGCAATAATTGAAACAGAAAAGCGACTGACCCCACTCAACTTATCAGACAGAAACCAGCAGAAAAACGAAGCCATAACAGCAAAATCCCAGAAAATATCAGATTGGTCCCAAAAACCCCTCCACGGACGACACCAGCAAGATCTGTGCCAACCCAACGTCGACAAGGTTGCGTCGAACGCGTGGCTCAGACACGGTGCTCTATTCCCAGAAACCGAGGGATTCTTGGTAGCCATCCAGGATCAAGTCATCGAGACCCGCAACTACCAGAAGCATATAATGAAGGTGCCGAATATGTCCGATGACTTATGCAGAAAGTGTAGAAGTGCTTCCGAAACCATCCAGCATATCACGAGTGCCTGCAAAACCATATCCAACACCGAATACAAACATAGACATGATCAAATAGCCAATATTATTCACCAAAAGCTAATTCACAAATATAAACTCACAACCGAACCTACACAGCCATATTACAAACACCAACCAAAAACAGTCATTGACACAGCCAACTACAAACTCTATTACGACCGAGCTATAATTACAGATAGAACCGTTCACCATAACCGACCGGACATCACATTTGTAGATAAAATCACAAAAACTGCCTTCCTCATCGATATTGCTGTACCGAACACCCATAACCTCCAAACAACATTAGCTGAAAAAATTTCCAAATATGTCGACCTAAAAATAGAGATCATGCGAATGTGGCACTTACAACGGGTCACAATAGTACCCATTGTAATCTCCTCAACGGGTGTTATTCCAAAACAGTTGCACCAATCACTCAGTACACTTGACTTAAATCCCAGCATATATGTCATTATACAGAAAGCGGCTATCCTCAACACTTGCAGAATAGTACGGAAATTCTTCCAAAGCAGCTATGAACTGAACCACCCAGTCACAAACCAAAATCTTCAACAACCTACAAGAGCTATACAACCATTTGTTCCGATCACACCCCCAAATCCATCACCACAGACAAATACTCACTACAATGTAATTCAGAACATCTAGATGAAAAGAAATTGGATTGGCTTGGCAGCCCGTCAATATCTTTAAAAAGAATCCGGAGTAAAATCCGAGAAAGTGAAAACAAAAATATATATATAATAATAATAATAAAGGCGTAGGGATGTGACGACCCCACCGCCCATTGTTGGAATGGCAGGATGAAATGTTTACCAGCGTGCCATTCCAGCAATGCAAATAGTCAGCGCTTGAGTTGGTAGGTGTTGACCGTGTCTACAAACTGGTCTCAGCGCAAAATAGAGCAATAACGGTCTCCCCGGGGCAAGTGAGCGAACACCCGGGTGAATCTTCGCTCATCGTAAAATGGAACAAAATACTAACGATGAGCGTATAGGGCTGCTTCCCAGGGGCTATCGCTGGGGCGCGTCTGGAGCTGGGGCTGGACGTGGCAGCATGCGGTCCCCCAGCCGCCGCAGACCGGCCCGACCACCTGGCCGGTCTGCGCGACCACCTCAGCCACCAGATGGCTTGGCATCGGTTGGGACTGGGGCAACTCAGTCCCAGCAGTCGGTGCCCGCCGCTGGTGGAGCTAGGCGCCGCATGGCATGGACGGTTGGTATGAATAGAAATGCCATGCGGGCCTACCTTAGGGCCTCAGGATCGAGAACTGGGCGGACGGGTTATCGGGCAGCATTGTACCGCGAATTTCTGCAGCTGGAGCCCAATTTGACCGTCACAGAACAAAACCTGGCGGACCTAGTTCGGTACATACAGCAGCGCTCAGAACTTTTTAGCACTACCGAACTCGAACAATTGCGACGCGAGGCTGTTCCTCTGCTGGACGAAGAGCCACCCTTGCAGGTTCTCCCTCCTGTCCCCGAGCGGGAAGTACGGAGGGAGCTTATTGTTAACCTGCCGGATACGGGTGGTGCGGAAAGCAATTGGGGAACAGTCTCCCTAGATTTGGATTTGGTGAGGAGCGCACTTGAAGGAACGATCCTGGAATATCGCCAATTGCCTCTCGAAAGGAGGCCGAGGCTGCCCCGAGTTCCTCTCAGCATCAAGGTTCGGGATGTCGTTGAGGCCGTCAATAACATGCTGCCCTCATTTTTAGAGAGCAGCATGGACCTTTGGGATACGGATTCAATTCTCTTTGGCACCGCAATGACAGTTTGTCAATTTGTCGGCGTCAGGATGCCGCCAACAAGAGCTGGTGGCTCCCGCCAGGCTGGCAGTACTAATCCCAGGACTAGAACTAGGCCAGCCTGGATGAGGCGGATTGAAAGCCGTATCACAAAGGCCAGAGTACTCATCGGCAAACTGACCAGCTTCAGATCAGGCAACAATAGGCCGAGGGTGGTGCGCTTCGTCAGGGAGGCATTCCCCGGCGAGAATGTCTTTGACAACTCGCCGGAGTTTGCCTGTAGACTTGTGGAGCGCATCGATGATCTGAAGCAGAAGATCGCTGCTTGGGGTAAGTGAATTAGGCGATATTCTGAAAGGGTGAAGAGGTACCAACAGAATCGTCTCTTCATGAGTGACCAGAAGAAGTTCTACAGAACTTTGGAGCGTCCCGATGTGGTTTCGACGGGTCAGCGACCGGAAAAAGCAGATGTAGTTGCCTTTTGGCGTGGGCTTTGGTCGCTGCCTGTTAATCACGAAGAGGGCCGATGGTGCGAGGCGGTCGAGGGAGCGTGCGAATCCATAGCGCCTATGAACCCCGTCAACATATCCGAGGAGGATGTGATGGCTGCGATCCGTAAGGCTCCGAACTGGAAAAGTCCGGGGCCGGACGGATTGCACCATTACTGGTTGAAGGGGTTCACGCGCTGTCACGCTACTCTCGCCCGTCAGTTCCAAAGTGCCCTCGAGAGTGGGACGCTCCCGAACTTCTTAACTACTGGGGTCACTCATTTAGCTCCAAAGAGCGATGCTACCGCGGATCCATCACAATACCGCCCCATTACTTGTCTTTGTACAATTAAAGGGGCGTGCATTTCGCAACCTTGGATTTGTAATGCGCATTTCGAAGCCCTTTAACGATCTGATGTGTATAAAACAGATTTATTATGCTTACGTTAGGAGTATTCTCGAATACGCATCCAGTGTCTGGTCCCCAAACTACATAACGTACATTCAACGTTGTAAGCGATGGCGGCGCGCTTTAGCGTTAGTTTTAGTTTTTAAATTTGAATTTTTATGAATGTATAATGTATCTGTCATTTTTATAAATTTTGTGGGTGTTATGTATTTTTAATGTAAAATGTCAGGTAGTTTTTGCTAGGTCAGTCTGCATCTAACGGTTGTACGGCGAAGTCTTTTGTGTGTTTCCAAAATCGAATAAACGTTTTTGTGATATATTTTGGACTTTGATTTGGGTGATCCCGGAACTAGCTTCAGTAGCTTACATTGGTCATTCGAGCCGGATCATGCCAAATCTTTTTGATACTCCGCCACAGAAGAAAATGAGTGCCCGAGAGGAGCGTGCTGCGAGGCGTACGGAAAAGCAGGAGGAAGACCTTGCTGCAGGTTATCTGCGTCATAAACTGTCCTGTGGTAGCAGTAGAGCTTCGACAAAGAGGTCATCGGCTTCCGTGGAATTACGGAAGAAGCAGGTGCTGTTGGAGGCAGCGACCAAGAAGGCGGCCATCGAGATGGACCTGATTGATAAGGAGGCTCAAGTTCAAATGGCAATGGCAGATGCAGAACTCGAGGAAAAAAGTTATTACAGTCCACAAAAAGAAGGCGACTTGGATAATTGGTTGGAGAATCAGGCTAGTTACACTAGGTCACGTCAGAAGGTCTCCGAGCATGAAGAAAACCCGGACGACAATTTGTCAAAAAGTATGGCGGTAGAACGACCGCGCGTCTCCCATGGTTTACCCGGGCCCCCGGCACAAGACGCGGCGGCGACATTTGATGTCAACTACACCATACAGCAATTGACTAGCGCGCTGAAGGATATTACCAAGTCGGTTGCAGCGAATAATGTACCTAACGGTCATTTACTTGGTCGATTGAGTACATCAAGAGATTTACCCGACTTTTCGGGTGATTCGATGGAGTGGCTTTATTTTAAAAAAACCTATGAAGATTCTACCCACTTATGCAGATATACGGAGGCTGAAAACTTGGGGCGATTGAAGAGATGTCTTCGAGGTGCGGCAAAAGATGCGGTCAGTGGCTTATTTATCTGTGCTACATCGCCAGAAATAGTTATGGATACTTTGGAGCTTCGTTTCGGTAATCCTGACTGTATAATAAACCGAATAATGTATGACATAAAAAAATTAACACCACTGCCTAACGAATATCATAAAGAAGTAATTAGTTTCTCAGTGAAAATAAAGAATTTTGTGGAAGCAGTGAAAGCGGTTCAGAGGGACGAATATTTACGAGGTAACTCTATTACTTCTATTATTTTGTCAAAACTACCCGCTGTGTTAATTTCAAAATGGTCGGATTACAGTTATGATCGTATCATGCAAAGCAATGAGTCACGCTTGGTCATTTTGTCAGAGTTTTTAACGCGAGAAGCAGTGAAAATATCAGCTACGGCCAGTACAATAAACATCGAAAAACCTCTGCAAAATAAAACATTCTTGATGCATACGGACACTTCCAGTTTATGTTTATTCTGTCGAAAAGCTAAACATAAAATATCAGAATGTAAACAGTTTAAAAAGGCCATGCGAAAGACTAAATGGCAGTTTGTGAAACGTAATGGCTTGTGTTATAAATGTATAGCTGCTCGACACAGCCGCGATACATGTTCAGCTCCCGTGTGCGACAAGGATGGGTGCGGTCGAGAACATCACCAGTTATTACATTTCGCCGAAGATAAAAACCGGGCGACCTTGACATTGCAAGACAGCGGACAACAGCAGGCAGTGACGTCGACGGCGGCGGCAGCGCGCACTCCATCTTGTACAAGCGCGTGCGCCAGTAGCTCCGAAATACAAACTGCTTCCCATGTAAACACGAACGCGCCAGTGAAAGTGTTGTTAAAAGTGCTGCCTATTCGTATATATGGCAAAAATGGCTATGTGGATACTACGGCTTTGCTCGACGACGGGTCCACGGTGACATTAATTAGTAGTGAACTAGCAAATCGTCTGAATTTATGTGGTAAACAAAAAACATTACGAGTGAGCGGTGCATGGTGTGATAACGAACTAAAATGTAGTACAACTGTTTTGAATTTTAAGCTTTCTGGCAAGGATAATAGGGTCCATAATATTGTAGCTCAGAGTATTGATCAGTTGAATTTACCTTACCAGGATATTTCGTGTGTAGATATAAATAAGTATACTCATTTAAAAGGTTTGCGTTCAGAGTTTATAAGTTCAAACATAAAACCTGAAATACTAATAGGGCAGGACAACTATCATTTAATGTCGCCAATGAAAATACAATTAGGTAGATCTAATGAGCCGTCCGCTAAGCTTACTCCCCTAGGGTGGTGTTTACATGGTGTGGTACGTGTTCCGCGGTGCGCAGCAGGTGAGTGGTCATTTTTTACATATGACAATTCTGCCACTTTTGTCACTCAAAACGACAGCCATCCAAACCTCGAGGAGCAATTATTACGTGAGATGTACAATGAGGTAAAACAATCCTTCGCTTTGGACTCAATGGGTATATCATGTAAATCTCGCGAGAACGCAAATGATGCTCGCGCCGTGGCTATCTTGGACAAGACTTCTGTGCTCGTTAATGGTGAGTGGTATGTTGGTTTGCCGTGGAAAAATGAAAATTGTGAGCTAACTGATTCTTACCCTGTTGCGTTGAATAGGTTAAGGAATATTCACAATAAAATGAATAAGGATCCGAAGTTTGCTATAAGATATAATGAGAGAATCAGTCACTTATTAGAAAATAATTATGCGTCAATAGTAGGAAACAATGAAACAGTTGCGGGGTCTAAGGTTTGGTATTTGCCGCATTTTGGGGTTGATAACCCAAATAAGGAGAAGTTACGTTTGGTATTTGACGCCGCAGCTAAAAGTAAAGGATATAGTTTGAATGATTATCTTCTGACAGGACCAGACCTTTTATCATCACTATTTGGTATTATGCTTCGTTTCAGGGAAGACAGGGTCGCTGTAACAGGGGATATAAAGGATATGTTTCTCAGGGTGAAGATACGAAAGGAGAACCAGCATGCCCTGAGATTTCTGTGGAGTAGCAACAGCTGTGATACACCTAAAACGTATGTTATGAATTCATTAATTTTTGGAGCTAACTGTTCTCCCTTTATTGCACAGTATATTAAAAATAAAAATGGCTCACGCTATTCATCATCCATGCCGCATGTGGTTGATGCAATATGTAATTATCATTACATGGATGATTATATTCAGAGTTTACCGAACGAGTTAACTGCAATAGAGATGGTAAAAAATATATCATTAATTCATAAAGAGGGCAATTTTGAGATAAGAAATTGGATAAGTAATAGCGCTGCCGTATTAAACAGCGTGCCTAAAAAGACTTGGGGTAATTCAATATGCAAATTTAATATAGAAGGTAGTATTTCTGAAAGAATATTGGGTATGATTTGGTATCCAAAGGATGATCTATTAGGTTTTGATTTATCGTTAAAACGCATCCCACAGAGTATCATCTCTGGAAAACAACGACCGAATAAACGCGTTATGTTACGTGTAATTATGTCAGTATTCGACGTACTTGGTTTTTTGACCCCATTTACTGTCCAAGGTCGTATAATGTTACAGGATACATGGAGACTCAAGGTCGGTTGGGACGAAGACATACCAGATGAAATATATAGAAAATGGTGTCAGTGGCTCGACCTACTTAAAGAAATGGGAAATGTTCGAATTCCAAGATATCATATGAATATGATGATGGGCGATGTTACGAGAGAGAGCGAGATAGCTACTATTGGCAGAGCTACCGCGACGTTCGAGCCTACGATGCACGATGCTACGCAGGAGGCTACGAGCGCCTACGACGATGGCGTAGCAGCGGCTAGGAATACGCAGTATAACAGGTTACAATTACATATTTTTAGTGATGCGTCTAGTAAAGCGATGGCTGCTGTAGCCTATTGGCGTTGGGTAGACAGTAACGGAAAGATATATGTTTCGTTTATTGCAAGTAAAAGTAGAGTAATGCCTGTTAAACCCCTAACAATGCCGCGAGCGGAACTTCAGGCTGCTTTACTGGCAGCACGATTAGGAAAAACATTAATAGAGGAACATAGACTAAAACCGCAACAAAAATTCCTATGGTGTGACTTGACCACGGTACTTCACTGGATCCGTAACAATGAACGAACATATAATACGTTTGAAGCCAACCGATATTAGGGGAAATCGACGAGTGTACCTCTATTAAGGAATGGCGTTATGTTCCCACCAAATGTAATATAGCTGATTTGGCTACAAGAGAGTCGTTTGAGATGAATATATTTAAAACAAGATGGTTTAGCGGTCCCGAGTTTTTGTATTTAGAGGAAAGTTTATGGCCAAGAGACGTAATCGAAACAAAAGGTAAATATTGTGATAATATTTTAGTGACACAGTCATCCCCGTTACCGGCTAATAATTTTCCTATACCAGATGTGTGTCATGTGTGTCATGTGTTTTCATCGTGGTTGCGCTTAGTCAGAAGTACTGCTATGGTTTTATTATTTATTGCTAAATGTAAAAAACAAAGGGTAAAATTGGATTCTGCTATTCTCAAGCAAGCTGAACATTTGCTACTAAGATATGCGCAACAACAATCATTTGAAAATGATTTGAATATTATAAAGGACAAGCGTTGTTTGCCTCGTTCGAGCAAGTTGCGAATTTTATCACCTTTTTTGGATGGAAATGAGATAATGCGTATAGATGGTCGAATAAAAAACGCAGAAGTTGATATTCAAGTAAAAAATCCCATCATTTTGGATGGACGTCATTGTTTAACTAAACTTATTGTGTCCCACTACCATAGAAAAGCTGCGCATTGTAACCAAGAAACTGTTGTTAATCAGCTTAGACAAAAATATTGGATTATTAAACTAAGGCCGACTGTTAAAAATGTTATATCAAAATGTATGTTATGTAGAATACGTAAGTGTACTCCTCAGGTACCCAGAATGGGTGACTTACCTGCTGCGAGAGTAGCTCATCATCAGCGCCCCTTCACTCACTGCGGTATTGATTTGTTTGGCCCCATGGAGGTCACTATTGGTAGAAGGAAAGAGAAACGCTATGGTGTTCTATTTACTTGTATGACGGTACGTGCGATTCATTTGGAAACAGTTTCATCTCTTACTACAGACGACTTAATTATGGCGTTACGACGTATGGCGGCGCGTAGAGGGTGGCCTCGTTTCTTTTATTCTGATAATGGAACTAATTTGAGAGGGGCTGAAAAGGAACTAAGAAAGTCTATTCTAGATTTAGATAATACCTCTTTGAGGGATGAAGGTCTAAACAATGGATCTGATTGGGTCTTTTCACCCCCAGGCAGCCCACACTGGGGTGGGGTATACGAGAGGATGATACGAGGGGTAAAAACATCGCTACGTGTAATTTTAAAGGAACGTTCTCCGCACCCTGATACACTTGCAACATTGTTGGCTGAAGTGGAGTCTATTATCAACAGCAGACTATTGACTTACGTAAATACAGATGATCCTAGCTGCCCAGAGTCGATTACACCAAACCATTTTTTGATTGGAACCTCTGTCAGTGGACCCACAATTGGAAAATATGATGACACTGATCTTTCTTTACGAAAAAGGTGGCGATCAGCTCAAAGATTAGCTGATATGTTTTGGTCCAGATGGGTTAAAGAGTATTTACCCACATTACTTCCCCGTCAAAAATGGATCAGCGAGGAGAAACCACTTGAGGTAGGTAACCTGGTTTTAGTTGTCGATCCTAACAGTCCCAGGTGCTCTTGGCCCAAGGGGCTCATAGCGCGAGTGTTCCCAGGTAAGGATGGTCGGGTGAGAGTGGTGGAAGTGCGCACAGCGAGTGGTCTCCTGCTGCGCGCCGCGACACGCATCGCACCTATTTCTGTAAGTGATTCGTGCTGATAGCACTGGGGTGGGGAATGTAAGCGATGGCGGCGCGCTTTAGCGTTAGTTTTAGTTTTTAAATTTGAATTTTTATGAATGTATAATGTATCTGTCATTTTTATAAATTTTGTGGGTGTTATGTATTTTTAATGTAAAATGTCAGGTAGTTTTTGCTAGGTCAGTCTGCATCTAACGGTTGTACGGCGAAGTCTTTTGTGTGTTTCCAAAATCGAATAAACGTTTTTGTGATATATTTTGGACTTTGATTTGGGTGATCCCGGAACTAGCTTCAGTAGCTTACAAACGTATTGAACGTATACAATCTAAATTTTTAAAACATCTTAACTACAGGACTCATTTTTTCGGTTGCTCATATGAGGATTCGTGTCGCAGGCATCAGCTCACTAGTCTTAAGGATCGCAGAGTTTTACTGGACATGATGCTGTTACACGACATTCTCTCTGGTCGCCTTGATTCTCCATTTTTGTTGTCCCAACTGTCATTTTGTACTCCACATCGCCGTACTCGGCACACTTCTGAAAGGCTCTTTTCTATAGCCTCTAATCATACTAATTATGCAAGGAATTCTACAATGGTTCGCCTTGCCAATCAATTTAATAACCTCTTTGGTGAAACTGATCCTTTTGCTTCTTCTAAGGCCAAATTCCGTTTCGACGTTATTAAGACGTTAGATAATAAATAGAGGGAATAAGTGAATCACACACACACACACACACATATAAATATATATATATATATATATATATATATATACCATATATATCACAAATCAATCATTCAGTCATTTTACACATTTTATGTTACAACTTTTCTTACATATCTGTATGTACTACTGTTTTTTGTATCTTCTGTGGATGTCTGTTATTGGCTTTTTCATTGTATTTATCTAATTGTAACTTACATGTTTATGTGCTGTTGATGTCCCTAATAAAATAAAATAAAAAATAAAAATAAAAATTTACAAGACCTTGACATCCGTTCTGAGCTCCAAGATTACTCAACACATTGTTGATAACAATGTGATATCTGGAGCTCAGAACGGATGTAGGGGCGGTAGTCGCGGTAGCAAGGAGCTACTCCTCATCGATGCGGTCGTAGGCCAACTGGTCAAACGCAACCGTCGGAACTTCTCCGCTGGCTGGATAGACTACAGGAAGGCGTTCGATTCGGTACCTCATTCATGGCTCATGAGGGTCCTCGAGCTGTACAAAATTGAAAGTACAGTTCGACACTTCCTCGGGCAGTGTATGGGGTGCTGGAGAACGATCCTGAGTTTAGACGGTCAGCGGATGACGGACGCGGATGACCAAATTGAAATAAGGCGAGGGATTTTCCAGGGCGACTGCCTGAGTCCAGTTTGGTTTTGCTTGGCCCTGAATCCTCTAAGTACACTCTTGGAGAATTCGGGGACAGGCTTTCAGTTTCGGAGAGGCGGACCACGCTTGCCTCATCTCCTTTACATGGATGACCTGAAGCTTTACGCCCCCACGGCTGACAGATTGGCGGAGCTACTGACGATCACTAATGATTTCAGTGGTTCCGTCAAGATGGAGCTCGGGGTCGATAAATGTGTGGTCATTCATGTCGAGAAGGGGCATGTTGTGCACTCTGATGGTGTCGATGTCGGCACCAATCATTTGAGGGCACTCTCCGAGGCTGAAACATACCGGTATCTGGGCATGTCACAAACCATCGGTGTGAAGGTGGCAGACGTAAAACAGGGTGTTTGCGAGGAGTTTTATGAACGCCTGAAAAGTGTGCTTAATAGGTACTTGTCAGGCGTTAATAAGATCCGAGCCATTAACTCCTGGGTCATGCCTGTACTGATGTACACGTTTGGCGTGCTCAGATGGACTCAGTCCGAACTAGACGCTCTGGACAGACGAGTCCGCACGACGATGACCTCTCATCGAATGCATCATCCGAGGTCGTCGGTTATGAGATTGTATATCCCGCGGAAGTGTGGTGGTCGAGGCCTCTTGAGTGCCAAAACCATGCACAACCGCGAGGTATGCAACCTCAGAAACTATTTTTTGACGATGACGGATGATAGTATTCGGGGAGAGGTGGTCGCTAGTGATAAAGGACTGACTCCCTTATCGTTGGCCTCACAGGATTGGTGAACCCCGGAGGTACTTAGCACCTCTGATCGGGAGTCCGTATGGAAAGAGAAGGAGCTGCACGGGAGGTTTTACAAGGTACTTCACGAACCTTTCGTGGACCGTAAAGCCTCCCTGCATTGGCTGCGTTTCGGGGACCTCTTTGGGGAAACCGAAGGTTTTGTCTGTGCAATACAAGACCAGGTTATCAAGACGCGGAACTATCGGAAAAACATCCTAAAGGACGGTACCACAGACGTTTGTCGAACATGTGGCCGTCCCGGAGAGTCACTTAGGCATGTTATTTCCGGTTGTTCGGCTCTTGCTAACACTGAGTACTTGCACAGACACAACCAAGCAGCCAAAATCCTACATCAGGAGCTCGCTCTGAAATACGGACTCTTGCAACAGAAGCTGCCGTATTACAAGTATCTGCCGGAGCCAATCCTAGAAAACGACCGAGCCAAAATCTATTGGGACCGATCCGTTATCACGGACAGGACTATTCTAGCGAATAAGCCTGATATCGTGGTATGGGATCGGTCGCAGTCGAGGGTGTTTCTAGTGGATGTCACTATCCCTCATGACGAGGGTCTCGTGAAAGCCGACACCGAGAAGCGTCGGAAATATCTCGATCTGGCTCACGAGATCACCGACATGTGGGGTGTGACTTCGACAGAAATAATCCCAATTGTTTTGTCCGCGAACGGGTTAATTCCAACCAGCCTCGCGACCAACTTGAGGCGGTTGGATTTCTGTGGCGTGTCGGTTCCAGCACAAATGCAGAAAGCGGTGCTGCTCGATACGGCTCGGATCGTCCGTCGGTTCTTGAACCTAACTCCCTGACCCCGACCGACTGTTCTTTTGTCGGGGAGTACCGCCTCTCCCATTTAAAATTTATATTTTCTTTTTCGGCCATGGGAGAGGCGAGGAACTAAAAGTCATGCCAAAATAATAATAAATGTTTTTATTTGTCTCTTAAAATACAACAATACAAGAAAATAAAGTAACAAAAAAAAACAACAATGATATCAAACAACAGACAAAAAGGTGCAAAGCTCGTTCTATCCACAACAAGCAGATAGCTTCGCTTTTCAGCTCTGACCTATAACTTAAAACTACTTATATCTAAATTAAATTAGATTGAACATGATATTTTGCAATGTAATCAAAATATGCACATTGCAATTACAGTTTGTTTTATTATTATCTCAACAGGATACCAATAAAAAAGTCTCAAAATTGTACAAATAAAAAAGGTCCATAAACTTAAACCAAAAGTTAGACAACAAAAATATGCGCACTAAAAATTTTAAAACTAGAACTCTTAACATGAATCTAGTAGCTTTTAGTAAACACCGGTGGTCATTGCTCGTACTACCAGTAAGTAACTTTAAATACTTTGAAAAATCAGAGCAGTTTAATCACTTTCTTTTTAACTCAAATAAAGTCATTACTCTACCTCTTTTACAATTTTGATGAATACCGTTTTTTGCAACACCACCTGAGGCGTTATTCTGAATTACATCGAAAAGACGTTTTCAAAGAAAAACTAGAATATCTCACGTCTGACTGGTTGATCAACATTTGCTGCCTTCGTTGTACGCCGAGAAAATACCTGAAAAACTGAGATATAATTTGATTGCGCAGCGAAGAACTGCTACATCTTTGAGTAATACAAATATACGAAAAGAAATGTGATGATATTCATCTCAATTCTGTACGTATTTCATCAGACTAACCTAATACTACAATATTTTATTAGTACAGTTCTTTTATTTGAAAAGCAACTTCATTTGTTATCTATAATAATAAGCGAGGCTATTGCTTCACAACTTAACAAGGTCATTGTAAACTTGGGTAGCGTTGTGGGGCTAAACTTTTTTGATAAATTGTGATGAGAAAATATATTATAAAACATATTTTTAGTAAACCTACCATAAAATATAGTTTAGCCTCGGCTATAAATGAAAAAGTGTAGCTAGAGATTTAGAATCCACTAAGCTATTTTTGGAGCGTGAATTAAGAAATCAACACTTTATAACTGGATTGTCCAACAATCATTTATAAGTAATAAATAAAGGAAAGAAAAACTACGACACAGGCGGGAATCGAACCCGCGACCTCGGGTATACGCCCCGACGCTCTGCCAACTGAGCAACCGTGTCAATTGGCTGCCAGTGCGAAATTCTTCTATCCTTTATTTCTTTTTTACACGTTTAAGTAGTGTTTGCGTTTCCTACCTCCGGGGTTCCACGACGGGTTCGATTCCCGCCTGTGTCGAAGTTTTTCTTTCCTTTATTTATTCTTTATTTATTAGTAATAATTCCCACATGAGGTTTTCATGAACAAAAAGATTTAAAGTATGTGATAGTTAAGCGTTTTCAACATTTGAATTCTATCTGAAAAGGTAGACAAGTGGCCTTCCGAATTAGTTAAAAATTCGGAGGTAGGAAACGCAAACACTACTTAAACGTGTAAAAAAGAAATAAAGGATAGAAGAATTTCGCACTGGCAGCCAATTGACACGGTGGCTCAGTTGGCAGAGCGTCGGGGCGTATACCCGAGGTCACGGGTTCGATTCCCGCCTGTGTCGAAGTTTTTCTTTCCTTTATTTATTCTTTATTTATTAGTAATAATCCCCACATGAGGTTTTCATGAACAAAAAGATTTAAATCATTTATAAGCCCTCGTATTATTAGTCACCTCGTAAGATACACACTGAAAGAGATGACTGCCATGTTGGTAAAACGCTATTTAATGCCGCCACTGAGCAAAGACAAAAATTAGATATATATCTCATTACCATATTATAAAGAGAAAAGATACAAGTCCACTGAAGTATATACTTTTCATATGAAAAACTTTACCCTCATAAAGTGTCCGCAGTTAATCAGAACATGTACGAAAACACTAGTAAAATAGTGTCCTATTAGTAGACAACTCATTAGCCTGAAGCAGCCGTGTCAGCTGGTGAGAGCCCTCATGATTAACGAGCGAACGTCCCGCGGCATTTTGTAAGGCGATACTATAAAAATTTAGTTCTCTTTTAGATAAATTGTTGTTGAAAAACTGACATGTCACTCACTATATATCGTTGGCAATCATTGTTTTGTTATTGTAGAAGAAATAAAGAAATACATTTATTCGCCATTGACCAGAAGTGTATTAGTATAGAAACAAAAAATATACATTGCATCGAAATAAAAATAAGAACATAGTAAATAAACAAATAATTTATTTTATGATTGAAATTTCTAAATAAAAATTATAAATTTCATATGTAGAAATAATAGTGAAAATAACGATTTTAACTTAAGCGCTTCTGCACTGCGAAACGTAGCGTAGCGTGTCAGTACGCACAGCTCTACGCTATGAACTTTGTGCGCTGGTAACACTGATTTTCAGGTATTCTTAGGCAAAATAAACCATATTATTATTATTATTTTATTTCTATAAGTCTAGCGGTTATGAGTAATTTTGTACCATGTTGCATGTGAAATCTTGTACGTCTTTTGCGGATAATTCAAAGATTTTATCAGAAAAATTATATATATATCTCACGAAAATGCGTGAGACATAATTATGCTTACCTCAGTAACTGGCTTTTGTCGTGTAATTCGTATATTAGTAAACGTATATATATAGTTATTTCTTTTGGTCATAAAAATATAAATATAAGTAAATATAAAATATAACTACTTTATACAATTTTCAATAAGACCTTGACAAATATCGTAAAAGATAGTGTGAAGAATCCGTATTTTATTACCAATATTTATGAGTTTCGTTAATACGATTCCATGTTTGCCCTTTCATAAATTACACCAATTGGTCATAAACGTTTTACGAGTCTGGAGGTTTCATTAATTGATTACCGAAAATTGTCTTCAGCCTGAGTAATGTCTTACTATACTTAAGTCATTATAAAATATTTATTTTAAAGAAGTAAGCGCGTAGGCCTGAAAAGTGTTAGGAAGTCTAAATAATAAACGCCTCTTAAAAAAAGTTACTTGAATGAAACAACCTCAGAATTTTCGCATGCAGTCCAGTGTTTATAATATGGGTCCGTCCTCAGTATGAAGCTTTCAAGAGCGAATATGTCACGAGAGAAGTGAGATACTGACACATTTCACGTGATACTTCTCTAGCAATCATTGCAGGATTTGATTAATGATTCTAATTACCTTTAGTTTCAAATATTAACTTATGATATTGACAAGCAAGAATTAGTGATTATTTATCCAAATAAATGTTTTTTACAATATATTTTTTGTAACAAAAACGTACCTAGTTTGGCGCATAAAAGAACTAAATATTTAATTCCAGAACTGTTTGTGCAAAACCTTTCTTCCCATTGTAAATAATTTTGCGCTTGCCTCACTTCCTTTGTTAATTCATCATTTAGTGGAAAGCTTCTTAACCTTCGAAGGTCAAGCGCCAGACTTTCGGAAGATGTTCTCAAAACTTATTCCCTTGACAAACCTTTCCAAATCACTCCATATGGGCTTTATCTCTTACATACAGCCTATTTCAAAAACCGTTATTAACTCGGTTTGTCTTGATCTTTATCGTTATTTAAACATAGCTTATTTCTTCTTTGAAGTTTTTTAATTTATGCTCGAGCTTTCGTTAATTGTGGAAGTCATTCCAGTTCTCGTGAAAAAAAACTCAGAATGAATACTGGGGCATTGTAATTAATTGACTTGCAAATGATGTTCTGTGATTTACTTTGAGGTGCTCTAAATTCTACAGCCACTTGCATATTTCGTACTAAATTTACATATAGTTGAACATTACTTTATCTCTTACCGTCTATATCAATTAGATTCATAAAGTTTGTAAAGAAACATTTGTCGGGTATAAAATCATGGATTGATCCAAGAAACTACCGACACGTCACTTAAATTTTACATCCGTCAATAAGGATAAACAGTCATCCACTTATTAAACAAAATTTAAGTAGTGATTGGAGCTAAATCTTGCGAAACTCTATAAATAAGATTAGATGAAAAACATTATTTGATAATTTTTCTAATGCAAAAATTTGGGAAAGGTATTGATGATTGATATTGAAGGAATGATAGTAATCGATTACCGATTGTTCAATCGATACTTCAAGATTCAATATATCTATATAAATCGCAGTGAATAATATTTATAACACCGTAAAGTAAAGTATTTAAAAAAATATGTATAGACTTGTTCGCGTCAATTTCTGTTAATATGATCGCAATTAAGAACTTTTTAAAAGAATATATTTTAAATTACTTCTGTGTAAATGATACTTATAGTTGAAAATTATTCGGCAGAAATACATAGTGATTTTCTCCGCAACCCGATCTTGAAAACATGATATTGGCTCGTAAATCGATTCCTACGTGTTTAAAAGTTTGCCACTATAATTTATTAATTGTTAAAAGAAATCATGTAGAAAATAAAAACTTAACCAATCCGTATCTCGTAATAAAAGAAAACAAACGTAAGGTGAATAAGATAGTACATATATCCAATAAAATATAATGTCAAAGGAATTACCGTAAAATTAATATAGCAAACGCAAAGAAATCTATTAAGATAGAATAGAATAGAATAAATAGAATAACTCTTTATTGTACATCAAACACAAATTTACAAAAGAAATTATCATACAGTTTACAGTGAGGTACAATCGGCGGTCTTATCGCTAAAAGCGATCTCTTCCAGACAACCTTTGGAAGGTGAGATCGGTAAACTAGTTATCTAGGTAGATGCACAAAACAAGCTTACTTTAAAACTAACTTATTTAATTGAAATAATAAATAATAACACAAATTACACACATATGAACACACATACATACATAACTACATACTTTTATATATACAAGTAATACAAATACCTAAATAAAATACACAAATATTAATAAAATAAGATAGATGAATAATAAGTAATGGAAATATTTAAATACATATAGTTGAAATTGTGTTGTATGTGTTCATTTCAGAATGTTTGTTGGTACATTAATTTGAACTGTTTTTCCAAATACTTTTAACAACTGCAAATTAAATCATTCTTATGAGGGATATGTGCAATATTCGATGCAACGAGAGTATTAGAAGGTGACATCGTCTTAACCCTACATTATACATTAATACATAAGTTCTTCCTGCCAAATTACTAAAATAACCAATTTTCAATTTTCGTCATATGAATATAAACGTTAAATAGTTTCCTGACATCAAGCAAAAAAAACAAATCTGTGTGTTAACCACACAATCACTATTATTTTATACTTTTCAATGAAATTTCAACCATATGTTGGTTTTTCGTAGTCGAATACCTTACATTAGTAAGAATACCTTTATAAGAAGTGTAATTAAATGTTACATTATAAGGTGGACCGAAGAAAAATCGTTTAAACTAAAAATATATGATACATACAAGTAAAATAGCGGCCAAAACTATACTACAGTTCTGTATAGAACTATTGGGATGAAATTCGAAGCATCAAAAGTGCCCCAACAGTTCTATAGAACAAAATCTTGGAGAACTAATGGTATGCAGCCGTGCTTGCTTGTCTTACATACACGATAAGGTTTTGTTATTCCATTCACCACTACAATTAATGTTTATTAAGATTAAGATTGAAAATTTACGCGAAAATTTTCTTGTAATCATAAATAACGTATTTGGTAGTTAAAACTGTTATGTTTCGAAGAAATAAATTTATAATAAAATACAGTCCTAATTATAATGATAGTCTTTGCCTACCTAAATGGGTACCAACGGCATGAGTATATGTATGTTATGTATGTATGTAATAAGGAACGTATTCTGTAGTTTACGTCTGTTTTATAAGTATATTATAAAATTGGATCAAAATATTTACTTACCATTAGTAGCCTATTCGATTTTTACGTCGCCGTCAATAGTATTGGTAACAACACTAAAATACTAAAAGGTCATTGACGTTTCATTGTTTACAAATTTATTTTTTCTAATTGATACAGACTCAACGAATGTTAGTGTTGTGATATTTTTAAATATAATAATAATTATATAGGTGGAGATTTTTAATTGGCATTGCATTGTTTACTTTATTGTCTAGTAAATTTATACGCTGTAAATCTTCCGAATAAAATAAAAAAAAAGAAATACCATTTCCTAATGCAGTTTATTAAAAAGAGAAGATATTAAACGTATCCACCTACTTATTTACATAACATAACATAAACGTTCACGCCGAATATCCCCGAAGGGGTTGGCAGAGGTACTAATACTTCTGAACATCACGTGACTTTGTCACCTGGTGTTCAGAGTACCCACGTTTTGCATGGACAGTGTACTCACGTGATAGGGGGCAGGCCTATTGCCGTTTGGTACGAATACACTGTCACATGACTAAGTACAACTCAGCCATGTGGGTTTCCTCACGAAGTTTTCCCTCACCGTTAACAACCATGATACCTACTTATTTATTTATTTAAAATCTAATATCCAATCAAATAGCCAAGAATGGCTGCGGAATCTCTAATTCCGAAACTATGACCACCACATCTAGGGATTTATATCCATGCGTAGATGTATGTTAAAGTTAAAATCCAATTTAAAGCACTAAAAACTAAATCTGATTGTACGAGTAAAAATATACATGTAAAAACTAACTTCAATTTAATTCATCTGTGTCTGGTTGTCTGAAAATAGCGATTAACTGAATATTGTCACTATATGGTACGGAAAACATATTTGTGCCCCATGAAATATCTCAAATGGGAAAAGAAAGGCACTAAGTCGTTTAACAAGTTTCTATGCTTGTCTTTCGTAGATAATATTTTATCTTTATTTTCTTTATGTCCTTTTAAGTCTTTTTGGGCGGTGCGTGGCATATGTGGTATAATATAACATTCACACGGCGCGGAGATTATTGCTACACTAATAGACATGTCATCCATGGTTGTTCGGCTCTTACTGAAAGTGTGTATGTACCTGCAGAGGTACAACCATGAAGCCAAAATGTTTCAAAAACAACCTTATAACTTGAATCGCTGCCAAATCCAGAATGATGAAGTTACAATGTGTGTTGCTTTTAGCGGTAGTGCAAAAAATATGGCTGCTCGATACGGCTCGTATCATGTGTCGGTTCTTTAACCTAAATATCAGGGGTCAGACTACTGGACTTTTGTCATAAAATTAAACCATTTTATTACAAGCTTGCAATAGCACTACCCCATTTCTTCCCAAACGTGTTCGTATGAGCTTTTCATGCGGTTAAAGACCCATCACCAAAACAACCTTTATTTTTACAACCTTTTCCACACTGAACTTGTGCATTTCTGAACACAATAGTGGCTGAAGAATTTATAATTGTGAAACTCTGACTACTCTTTTAGGGATTCATAGCCGTGAATTTATTTACGTACGTATGAAAATATACGATTCGATGACGGTTGAGGTGAGAAATCAGTATAAATTTGTAGTTTGTCGTATGATTTGAGAATTATATTGACTCACATAGCAATTATTCGATGGCCGCAACTCAAAAATTGTATTAACTCGCTGTTATTTATTCATTATAAAACTCGAAAAATAGAAAACAAAACGCATTGAAATGCATGAACAATCCTCTGTCCAGCGCGAGCCGGCATTGCAGCAAACAAATCAAATTTAGAAAAGTTTAATGAATACAACATAACATAACAATGTTGGCCGCAATACTAACTAGTATATTCTAGCAAAGGGGTTTGGTTGATTGCATTTTATTTCATTTTAGTTGTAATTCAAACTAAAAGTCGTGTGAGAGGTATTGATGCGAAATATTCATTTATTATAAATGTTTAATAAAAAGATGATAAAAAAGAAAGAAGATAAAAGGATGAAAGACAGTCTGTCTTTCTTTTGTACTAACTAGTATTTGTGCTAACTAACATTTTCTGAATATCGGGGTCTATATCATATCATCTTGTAGGTGATATGTACAAGCCTCAACATCGCACCATGACAAACATATTGTCAAATGAGTAAGTAAAAACTCAGCCGTGTAGGTTTTCATAAAGACAAACGAAAATAATAATTTAAATCTTTTTGTTCATGAAAACCTCATGTGGGGATTATTACTCGAACCCGCGACCTCGGGTATACGCCCCCGTCGCGGTCGCGCGGTCGAGGTCGCGGGTTCGATTCCCGCCTGTGTCGAAATTTTTCTTTCCTTTATTTATTAGTAAACGAAAATAATCTTATATTTAAAGCACACATGGCACAACAAGCTCGTTTCCAATACAGCCTCTCTTCAGTTAATGCCCCGACATTCAACGAGCTCAACTTGAAATGTGAAACTTTATATATATTTTACATTTTTATTTCAATAGATACATAACACACCTTTTCTGGATAACGTACTGAAATATTTCTCTTGATTGTTTTTTATATTATGGTTATACCTTTACAAAGGATTCGCTACTCGGAAACATTCCTGCTATACATCTAAGTTGACTGGGAGTAGAAAGACAACCTAAGCTCATCTGGGGGCACGATAGTGAATCCATCCAAAATTTCAAGTCGGTAGATCAATTAATGCCAAAGTTAAGCTAATGCAAAGTTTCGCATTTTCGACACTGACTGACTCACTGACTCACTGATCATCAAAATAGAACTATTACTTCCCATTTAGCGTTAGTGCCAGTACACGTCACTAGATGGCGCTGGCTGTATTTTAAATCCCGGTAGCACATTGATTTACACATTTATAAGTTTTTTTCGTGTATTTTAAAGATTTGAGAAGCCGTGGAGTTTATTTTTATTTGATTTCACAAGATAATATCATAAAAAGAAAATGTAACCATTCAATCAGTCTACGTCCCGAGCTGTGAAAAAGAATTGAAATCCCACCAAAAACACTCTGTAAAAAACTAGCCAAGTCTCGAAAGAGCTGCTTGTTTATCTGATAACTTAGTAATTAAACTTGTACATACTAAACGTGTCAAGAATGTTCAACGGCCAAGTCACGCAGTAATAGCAGCAATAAAGTCGCAGTAAGGAACCTTTGACTTGGCTCCACTTATTATAGAGTTTTTTACTTTTTAGAGATAAACAAGCAGCTCTATCGAGACTTGGCTAGTTTTTAACAGAATGTTTTTGGTGGGATTTGATTTACCAGTTCCAGGTTCATTTGAATTCCCGTAGTTAAATTGTGCAAACTATGACGTTTTCTCCTATGGATATCTTGTATTTACTTTTAACTCAAACTTGCATAATATTTAGCCGAAGAGCAGTGTTCTGATATCCTATAGTACAGATAATACGGTTTTAGTTTTCCGAGTTATAGAATTTTAAAGGCGCAAACTTTTACAAACTTTTGTGCATCGGTGACATATTGACTTTCCGTTAGTGCTGTTCAAGATGACTAAATGATCCGAGTTTTACACCGGATTTCTGAATTGAGTATTCCAGCTGAGAACAACTTAAATATCGTTCTGTCGCATTGAAATCTTAACAACTGAATGAGACAAAACGATACTTAAATCGTTCTCAGCTCGAAATCGGGCGATAAAGTGATATAAATATAAACATAAACATAAACGTTCACGCCGAATATCCCCGAAGGGGTTGGCAGAGGTACTAATACTTCTGAACATCACGTGACTTTGTCACCTGGTGTTCAGAGTACCCACGTTTTGCATGGACAGTGTACTCACGTGATAGGGGGCAGGCCTATCGCCGTTTTGTACGAATACACTGTCACATGACTAAGTACAACTCAGCCATGTGGGTTTCCTCACGATGTTTTCGCTCACCGTTAACAACCATGATAAATTAACCACACATATGTCTTTAGAAAAGACAAATTGGTGTAGGCCCGACCCAGGATTTGAACACTAGTCGTTTGCACGATAACCGAGTGTTCTACCCACTGGGCTATCACGGTTGGTCATGATATAAATATGTCATGGCTATATACCTAAATTCACTTTCCTCGTCCAAAATTTAAGATAAATACCAGAACAAATAATAATCATTACAATCGTCAATAGACTACCTCTGTGAAGGAATATATTTCCCCAAGTATCGACACTACCCCTTCCTGTGCTGCCTTCATTCATCGAATTCCCGTGACCTTCATTTAGTTACCTGTAACCTTGTGACCCACACTGCGTCTGTAGGAACGTGACTGCTGATCTAGAAGTTTTAATTTCTAGCGGAAATTAAATAATAATTATATTGATATATTTGTGAAGAGATACTGTTACTTGGGAGAATATAAATTTTATTTATTTTATTAAAAAATAATAGAAATAAAAACGTCGCTGTGTAGTGTAGAGTCAGTTTAGAATAGCATTAACCCATTTTTACCGTGATCTTCAAAAAGGCAAGTAAGGGTATTAGAGCTTTTTAACTGATTGTTGCGCGATGCTGTTTCAGACCCATCACCAGTACCTTTATATTACAATATTTTTCACAGTCAACTTCCTAAAGGCTGAAATTTCTAACTGGCTAAGCCTTTTTATGGATTTATAGCCGTGAGTATATTGTATGTATGTATAAACTCATTAGACAAACAACATGATTTAACTATATTTCACTTTTTCCTTTTACCATTTTTATTTCAACCGTGAAAGCCCAGTGGGTAGAACACTCGCTTATCGTGCAAACGACTAGTGTTCAAATCCTGGGTCGGGCCTACACCAATTTGTCTTTTCTAAAGACATACGTGTGGTTAATTTATCATGGTTGTTAACGGTGAGCGAAAACATCGTGAGGAAACCCACATGGCTGAGATGTACTTAGTCATGTGACAGTGTATTCGTACAAAACGGCGATAGGCCTGCCCCCTATCACGTGAGTACACTGTCCATGCAAAACGTGGGTACTCTGAACACCAGGTGACAAAGTCACGTGATGTTCAGAAGTATTAGTACCTCTGCCAACCCCTTCGGGGATATTCGGCGTGAACGTTTATGTTATTATGTTATGTTATGTTTATTTTTATTTCTACATAGTATGGCATCATTGTAATGTACAGAACCTGTCATAAGTGTCAGCAACAAATTAGGACTGTTTTAATGAGGTGTTGGAAACTACCAAGAGCTAACATTGGTTGTGAGTATGAGCATGTAGTAAGTAAAATTTTTTTGATGGGATTATTAGTGTCAACTATTACCGGGTTTCGAGGAGGAGAGGAGGTCATATTTAAATTTCATTAAGGATTTTGTAGGCGTAACAATATTTTTAAGAATAATTACGAAGAAATATATTATATATATCAGTTTGTTCTATGCTAGTAAAGTAGAAAAATATATAAATATAATAAGCTTTATGTTGCCTACATGTACAATTAATAAAAACTCAAATACTACCAATGATGTTTTTTATAATACATACATACATACATACATATACTCACGACTATATTTCCCTAGAAGGGGTAACCAGAGCTAAGGAATTATAAATTCCTCAGCCACTTTTGGAAGTTGAGTGGGAAAAAGATGGTAAGAATAAAGGTTTTTGGTGATGGGTCTCCAACCGCATCGCCCAAAAATCCAATAAAAAGCCCCAATACCCTTAGTCGCCTCTTACGACACCCGCGGGTAGAAAAGGGTAGCGACATTCTAAGCCGGCACTACACGGCAATATTTTTTGTAATGTTCTGTTAAATGAGTTAAATAAAATTTTAAATGTAAAAAATGTAACCATTACCAGTAAATTTAAGTTTTGTGAGTGGGCAACACCAAGTATTTATAGATCAAAAGAAGAACTCGTCGATTTATAGGATCAAAAATCTTATAGTAATAATAATGAATTGAGTGAATATGTAAAAAAATACTAAAAAATATTTAATAAAGTATGTAAAGAGGCTAAGGCCAGATACCTAAGCCGACGTATCCGAACATCCGATAATAAAGTTAAAACAGTGTGGAATATTATCAACACCCAAACAAGCCGAGGTAAACCATGTGATCAGGAGTTCTGTGTTCGATCTGATAAAGGTCTGACTATCTCTAATGAGGAAATCGCTTGTATTATCGAAAAATATTTTACTGACATACCATCATTAACAACTGAAAATTTAAACACATCGGTTATAAAAGCTCAACACTTGTTACAACAAAATGTTGATAGGTGCGAAACTTTGTTTTGTTTTAAAGATGTCAGTCCTACAGATATCGAAAAATTTGGCTTTACGAAGGGCCGCTCTACCACCGATGCAGGCGTTGCCTAAATGAAACACATTTTTGATTCGTGGAAACGCAAAAATGATGCTGTTGGTTTGTTTTGCGATCTTGCGAAGGCATTTGATTGTGCAGATCATGAAATCCTTTTTATTAAATTAGAACATTATGGCATACTAGGTGACGCACTCAAATTAAAGAAGTCTTACTTTGCGGGTCGGATACAGAAAGTGCAAATCAATAATGCAATATCACCTGGAACTCATGTAAAAATGTGTGTTCCACAGGGTTCTATTTTGGGCTCATTTTTATTTTTAGTTTATATTAATGATTTGCCGTTCATGGTCGAGAAAATGTCCGAGATAGTGTTATTTGCTGATGATACTTCCTTAGTATTTAACGTTGAAAGAAATAATGAGAATATTGACGAGGTGAATAACACGGTTTCACAGATTCAAACATGGTTTGCTTCCAATAATCTTGTACTCAATGGTAAAAAAACCAAATGCATTAAATTTGTATTACCTAATGTTAGGTGCGTTGATAACGAAATAATTTTAAATAATGAAAAGTTAGTATTTTCGGATGACACAGTTTTCTTATGGATAACTCTGGACTCCAAGCTCCATTGGAGACCCCACATTAGCTCACTAGCTGGCAGGCTAAGTAGTGCTGCATATGCCGTTAGGAAAATAAGACATTTGGCAGATGTACAGACAGCTCGATTAGTTTATTACAGCTATTTTCATAGTGTAATGTCTTATGGTATTTTACTCTGGGGCAGAGCAGCTGAGAGAGAGCTTGCGATCCCGAGATTCCCTGAGGGAATTGTTTAAAACAATAAATATAATGACGCTGCCATGTCAATATATTTATGAAAATATTATATATGTAAGAAAGAATCAGGCCTCTTTTGTAAAAAATTGTGACAGACATATTCAAAATCTGAGAGACAACAATAAAATTTCAGTACCAAAATACAGATTGTCAAAAGTAAATACATCTTTCATTGGGTTATGCGTAAAAATGTATAAAATAAGAAATACCTGAGGACATTTTAAATTTATCAGAAACAAAATTCAAAGCAGTAGTTAAAAGATATCTAAGTTCGAAAGCCTATTACAATGTTAATGATTACATTAATGATGAAGTGGCTTGGTGTCATCAGAGCTTTGTGCAGGATGTTCCCGGGCTAACACCAAAATTGTAATGGACGTAAAAAAAGATGTGTGTTGACGAGTTCCTTACGGGGTTCTTCTCTCAACAAAACACCTTCCGAATCCGAAGTAAACTTAGTATTAAGTTGAAATTTGACGTTCAAAAAACAAAGATTTATCTTTTTACTTTGAAATAAATTATTATTTTATTTTTAGCCGCCCTTAGCCGCCTCTTATAAACGCCCACGGGAAGAAATGGTGCAGTGATATTCTAAGGCACACAGCCACCTACACAGCAGTTCTTATTAATAGGTTAGTATATAAAAAGTATTTATAAAGGTATTAAACAGTGAGGATACCTACATCGCTTGGTTGTACTAAACCATGCAAGTGTATTCATACATAACATCGATAGTCTACCCCCTATCACGTGGATGCACTATGTAAACAAAACTTGGGTCCTAGGAACATGATGTTTAGAAATATTCGTACCTCAACCATCGCTTCGGGGATTTACGATGTAAACATTGAACATACTCTAAGAACTTGAGTTATAATTATATTAGAAGCTTTTGTTTATTATTTTGAACAGTTTTATAATAATAATAAATACGTTATTTTAATCCTTTGTCAAATATTAGCAAGTACTTTTAGTTTGAAGGACGATGCTTATTGTATCAAGATTAAAGTAAATTTACAATACCCTTTCAGGGTTTCGAATGATTCAAATTTAGCGTCTTTCACTTCAAACGCCGCACTCCGCCCACATATGTCGTCTTACAAAATAGTAATAGCTTAATTTATCAAACATATATAACTTCCAGTTTCACATACATACATACACATACTCACGGCTATAAATCCCTAGAAGGGGTAGCCAGAGCTAGGGAATTTGAAATTCCTCAACCACTTTTGGAATTGTGAGTGGGGAAAAGATGGTAAAAGTAAAGGTTGTTGGTGATGGGTCTCCAACCGCATCGCCCAACAATCCCTTAAAGGCTCCAATACCGTTAGTCGCCTCTTACGTACACCCACCGTAAGAAATGGGGTAGTGCTATTCTAAGCCGACACTTTACAGCAAACTTTCTAGTTTCAACTTTTAGTTTATCTATCAAGTATTATCTGACATAAGTAACACAAAATGGCTTAACTCATTTCACTTCGTCAGACATTAACCAAGCCAGTAGCACCGAGCGGTAAAATAGAAACTCTAAATCAGGTCTTTCAAAATGATCTCTAACACACCTTTTTCATTTGATATTTTGGTAATGGAATGCTTAACTTTAGAAAAAATACTCTTTAGAGGTTTGGTGCAGATGGAACATAATGATGCATATGGTATCCACAATGTTACTCCAAGGTTTTTCAGTCTAATTCCAAGCTTATTCTCACAATACACAATTCAGCGACAAAATTTTCTTATGAAGCCCAAAGCGCCTTTTTGTCACTTCTAAGATCATTGATTAGTTGAGTTCACACACAATAATTACTACTACCTTGCCTTACTACCCAGCTTGACTCATTCACATCGTATTCACAGAGCAAAATCTATAGTAAAGGTATTGTCCACCCTTAATTCTCGTAATTTATAACTAAAACCAATAAAAACATATAATAAAAACATATTTAGTTGAGGGACCTAATCCTCCCACGACTCCACTCGAAAATTTGAGCAGAAATGTTCTCTACTAATGTGCATAACCATAGCATAGATAAAAGAGGGAATAGAAATCAACTTTATGTGAGCCATCTATTTAAAATTAACGGTATTCTTATTATACCCCGAAATCGCATTCTCCTTATGGGATTCAGCATTTGCATTTTTATTGCTTCTTAAGCTGTGTCTAACAAACTTTGTATTTGTGGAGCGCGGGGGCGTTTATTGAGGATTTATACAAGCATTACCAGATTAGGATGATTTAAGCTGCGCTAGTCTTTTTATCACATTTTTCTCTTGCAGACAAAGATTTTACAAAGATTGCTACAACCAATGCAATTTAAAAAGAATGAGTGTTTATATTCTTAAATATAATTTGCTGTAAGTCTTTTGACTCAAAAGTTTTGAGTATACGTTTCCCGCGTTTCCCTCTCATATTTTTAAGATGATTCAGAAATATAACAAAGACAATCACTGTCATCATAGATACTATGTTTTCTCTTTAGAGTATTTTATAATACTTCTAGAATTAATTCCACGCATTAGGGAACAGCGGCACTCCTTTTCCACCGTTGCCGATGAGATTATTGTGATTAAAAACAACAGCTTTACAGCACTATTAGGTGAAAGAGAAGTTGAAACTATAATAGAATATAGTTTCGATTAATTAAAAAAATAAATTTCAAAGTATAAAACTTTCTGGCGGAACTAGAATCAAACGGAAACCCTTAAGTTAAGACTTACTTTATCTCCCTATTTTTTAGACTTAGTTAATAAGTACCAAAATCCAAACCTGTCTCATTGGTATTGATTGAAAATCACAATTACGACTCTAATACGATTTGCATGCATTTTATCTCTTCAGTTTCAAAACAAAAGCATCAGAGACAGCTAGGCGACTTTAAATTCAATTTCGTTTAATTGAGTTGTGAAAAGCTCAGTTTGAAAGGGGATCCGCAAATCCATTGTCTTCGGAGCTTAAATGAGAAGAAAAAATATTGTTATGGCTGTCATTAAAACGAAATGTAATTATTTTTTTCAACGAAATTCGACACTCCGTTTGTTGACACGATACAATGAACTTTTTTCCCAGTTGATGCTGAGAAATGTTTTCATTAAACAAAATGGCACAGACAGCACAAGATTTCTAATAAATTACAAACATACATCACAGTTTAAGCGACAAAAGCAATTCGTGAAAACCACGTGATGCAAATAAGATGGAATTTAATAAAAAGTGGAATGGTTGAACGTACGGAGTGCTTGCGATAAGTACTAAATCTGAGAAATGAGCTCACATCGACTTTGTGTCTGCTCTGGGAGAAAAATTGCAAGCCATTTTTTATTCACGCAGACATATTTTGGACAGAACAAATCGGCATCCGCCAAGGCTTACATAAAAATCTAAGCAATTATACGTCCTAGGCCAACCTACGTCAACCTTTTTCTAGTTGACAGACGTTAAACAATGATCGCTGTAACCTTTGCTGTTAGAATGTGTACTTTGGTGGGGTTATATATGTTCTATACTAATAAATCAATTAAAACTACAATATTCCTTTATATTTTTATAAATCATTCTAATACTTTTGTTAAAAAATCTTAACACATCAAATTGAAAATAAGAAGAATGTATATTAATTTCTTACTTAAATTATTGTATTAAAGTAAAACTGACAGTGGGAAAATAGTTGTTCAACCCAACATATGATACCATTATATTTAACTTTTTCTATTAGTATTTTATAAATGAAGGCGGTCAAAAGCTGCAGAATTCGTCGTCCACTTATTGTCTAACTGCAAGACATAACTTTAAACATTAATGAGAACTATTAACTGACACCAAAAGTGTAAAGTAAAGAAGAAGAAGTCGTAAGAAGCGTCTCAACTCTTTACCGCACCAAAATTTACATGAAAGACATTATTGCGTATATTTCTTAATAGGAACATTGTGCCAAACAAAAAGTAATTAGTTAAAATTTAAGTATTTACAAGACGATTAATATCATAAATATGATATCTATGGTATCATACTTATAATATAATTCGTAATAATGTTGTAACGTATCAGATGTAGTAAAGCAAATGTTTTATCAAACATATATAAATCCTTCATAACTATGTTCTGTGTAATGTGAGTAATAACAATCTTTACAGCATACAGAAAGTCTCAAAATAGTACAAATAAAACAAGGTCCATAAACTTAAACCACAAGTTAGACAACAAAAATATGCGCACTAAAAAGTTTAAAACTAGAACTTTTAACATGAATCTAGTAGCTTTTAGTAAACACCGTTGTTCATTGCTCGTACTACCTTTAAATACTTTGAAAAATCAGAGCAGTTTAATCACTTTCTTTTTAACTCAAATAAAGTCATTACTTTACCTCTTTTACAATTTTAATGAATACAGTTTTTTGCAACACCACCTGGGGAGTGATTCTGAATTACGTCGAAAAGACGTTTTCAAAGAAAAACTAGAATATCTCACGTCTGACTGGTTGATCAACATTTGCCTTTGCCTTCGTTGTACGCTGAGAAAATACCTGAAAAACTGTGAGATAATTTGATTGCGCACCGAAGAACTGCTACATCTTTGAGTAATACAAATATACGAAAAGAAATGTGATGATATTCATCTCAATTCTGTACGTATTTCATCAGACTAACCTAATACTACAATATTTTATTAGTACAGTTCTTTTATTTGAAAAGCAACTTTATTTGATATCTATAATAATAAGCAAGGCTATTGCTTCACAACTTAACAAGGTCATTGTAAACTTGGGTAGCGTTGTGGGGCTAAACTTTTATGATAAATTGTGATGAGAAAATATATTATAAAACATATTTTTATTAAACCTACCATAAAATATAATTTAGCCTCGGCTATACATGAAAAAGTGTAGCTAGAGATTTAGAATCCACTAGGCTACTTTTGGAGCGTGAATTAAGAAATAAACACTTTATAACTGCATTGTTCAATAATCATTTAAAAGCCCTCGATAAAATTAAAATCGATTAAAAGATATTATTAGTCACCTCGTAAGATACACACTGAAAGAGATGACTGCTATGTTGGTAAAACGCTATTTAATGCCGCCACTGTGCAAAGACAAAAATTTGATATATATCTCATTACAATATTATAAAGAGAAAACATACAAGACCACTGAAGTATATACTTTTCATACGAAAAACTTTACCCTTATAAAGTACATACATACATGCATATACTCACGGCTATAAATCCCTAAACGGGGTAGCCAGAGCTGAGAAATTAGAAATTTCTCAGCCACTTTTGGAAGTTGAGTGGGGAAAAGGTGGTAGAATAAAGGTTGTTGGTGATGGGTCTCCAACCGCATCGCCCAAAAATCCCTTAAAAAGCCCCAATACCGTTAGTCGCCTCTTACGTACACCCACCGGAAGAAATGGGGTAGTGCTATTCTAAGCCGACACTACACAGCTCAAAAGTGTAAAGTGTCCGCAGTTAATCAGAACATGTACGAAAACACTAGTAAAATAGTGTCCTATTAGTAGACAACTCATTAGCCTGAAGCAGCCGTGTCAGCTGGTGAGAGCCCTCATGATTAACGAGCGAACGTCCTGCGGCATTTTGTAAGGCGATACTATAAAAATGTAGTTCTCTTTTAGATAAATTGTTGTTGAGAAACTGACGTGTCACTATACATCGTTGGCAATCATTGTTTTGTTATTGTAGAAGAAAGAAATAAAGACATTTATTCGCCGTTCAAAAAAAGCATATAAAAACGCAAAGTAACTACACAAATTACCATTAATGTAAAAATAAAAATAATGCATTGCATCGAAATAAGAACATAGTAAACACATTAATAGTTGATGTTAAAATTCAAATTTCGAAATATAAAAATAAATATAACAAATAAATAAATACTAATAATAACGTAACACAGCGTGTCAGTACACTCAGCACTACGTTATGAAATTTGTGCGCTCGCAACACAGATTTTCAGTTAGCTCAGTAGGAATTATACTAGGCTTACTGAACCATCATATTTATTTATTTTTGTTTCCATAAGTCTTTTGTTTTATCTGAGTGTATGAGTAATCACGTAATATGATGCATTTGAAATCTAGTACGTCTTTTGCGGATAATTCACGATTTTATTTGAAAAACTACATATTTTTCACGAAAATGCGTTTGACGCACTTGTGCTCATCTCAGGGTCTGGCCTTTCAAGTGAGGAAAGATACACATGAGTTCGTTTTCTCACAATTAGTAAGAGTAATAATTGACGCACAGTTAGTATCGTAGCTGGACTTATAGTTCTTTTTTTTGCTCATAAAATATTTGTATCCTACTTTATACCATTTTCAATAAAACCTCGACAAATAACGTAAAAGATAGTGTGAGGAATCCGTATTTTATTACCAATATTTATGAGTTTCGTTTATACGATTCCATGTTTGCCCTTTCATAAATTACACCAATTGGTCATAAACGTTTTACGAGTCTGGAGGTTTCATTAATTGGCCATTTATTTTGATTTACCGAAAATCTTCTTCAGCCTGAGTAATATCTTACTATATTTAAGGCAATACAAAACAATTATTTTAAATAATACACATGGAATATTTATATTAAATGGTTGTCAAAAAAATAAACGCCTTTTAAAAAAATACTGGAATGAAACAACCTCAGAATTGTCACAAGCATTCTAGTATTTATAATATGGGTCCGCCCCCAAAATGAGGCTTTGAGAGCGAACTCGACTCGCTCGCACACGTCTCCATCTATCATTGCAGGATTTAATTAATAATTCCAATTACCTTTAGTTTGAAATATTAACATATGATATTGTCAAACAAGAAATAGTGATTATTTATCCAAATAAATGTTTCGTTACCATATACATTTTGTAATAAAAAACCTGGAAAGGAACTGAATATCTAATTCTAGAACTGTATGTATGTGCAAAACATTTCTTTCCATTGTAAAAAAAATTGCGCTTGCCTCACTTCCTTTATCATCATTTTGTGGAAAGCTTCTTAACCTTCGAAGGTCAAGCGCCAGACTTTCGGAAGATGTTCTCAAAACTTATTCCCTTGACTAACCGTTCTAAATCACTCCATATGGGCTTTATCCTACATACAGCCTATTTCAAAAACCTTTATTAACTTGGTTTATTATCTTCATTTGACCGAAGCTTATTTCTTCTTTTGAAGTTTTTTAATTTATGTTCGAGCTTTCATTAATTGTGGAAGTCATCCCAGTTCTCGTAAAAAAGCTCAGAATAAATACTGGGGCATTGTAACTAATTGACTTGCAAATGATGTTCTGTGATTAACTTTGAGGTGCTCTAAATTCTACAGCAACTTGCATATTTCGTACTAAATTTGCATATAGTGAAACATTACTTTATGTCTTTCGAATGTAACGAAAATAAAAAAAATATTTGCACAAAATAACAAAAAATACATCACCGGAGTCTTCCCAGGAAGTAATTAAAAATACTTGTGTTGGGAATGACCCAACATTGAAGTCTTGTGATATTTTAAAACACAAGAAATACCATTTCCCAACTCAGTTTTTTTTAAACAGAGAAGATTTTAAACGTATGCATCTACTTAGCTATTTATTTATTTAAAATCCAATATCCAATCAAGTAGCAAAAAATGGCAGCTAAATATCTTATCCTGAATATCTGGCTACCACATCTAGGGATATCAGTGAGTTTATTATGTTAAAGTTAAAATCCAATTCAAAGCCCTAAAGACTAAATCGGATTGTTCGAGTAAAATAAACATATTAAAACTAAATTCAATTTAATTCATCTGTGTCTGCTTGTCTGAGAAATAGCGATTATGGGGAAAAAAAGCACTAAGTCGTTTAACAAGTTTCTATGCTTGTCTTTCGTAGATAATATGTTATCTTTAATTTCTTTATGTCCTTGCATTTATGTCCTTTTAAGTCCTTTTTGGCGGTGCGTGGCATATGTGGTATGATATAACATTCACACGGCGCGGAGATTATTGCTACACTCATAGACATGTCATTCATGGCTCTTACTGAAAGTGTATACCTGCAGAGGTAAAACCATAAAACCAAAATGTTTCAAAGACAACCATATAACTTGACTCACTGCCAAATCCAGAATGATAGAGTTACGACGTGTGTTGCTTTTAACGGCACGCAGTGCAAAAAATATGGCTGCTCGATACGGCTCGTATCATGTGTCGGTTCTTTAACCTAAATGTTGGGGGTCAGGCAACTGGACTTTTGTCATGAAATGAAACCATTTTATTATAGGCTTACAATAGCACTACCCCATTTCCTCCCATAGATGTTGGTAGGAGCTTTTAAGGTGACTTTCCAGCGGTGCTGTTAAAGACCCATCACCGCACTTTATTTTACTATCTTTTCCACACTGAACTTGTGAACTTCTGAACACAACAGTGGCTGAAGAATTTATAGTTCTGAAACTCTGACTAGTCTTTTAGAGAGTAATAGCCGTGACTGTGTTTCTATATGGATGAAAAAATACGATTCGATGACGGCTGAGGTGAGAATTCAGTATAAACGCAAAGTCATAATCATATGCATCTGATTCTCATACTTTAGTCCTATGATTTAAGAATGATATTGACTCACATAGTAATTATTCTATGGTCTCAACTCAAACATTGTATTAACTCACTGTTTGTTATTCATTATAAAACTCGAAAAATAGAAGACAAAACGCATTGAAATGCATGAACAATCCTCTGACCGGCGCGAGCCGCCATTGCAGCAAACAAATCAAATTTAGAAAAGTTTAATGAATACAACATAGCATAACAATGTTGGCCGCAATACTAACCAGTATTTTCTAGCAAAGGGGTTTGCTTGATTGCATTTTATTTCATTGTAGTTGTAATTAAAACTTGTCGTGTGGGTTGTATTGATGCGAAATAGGGATTAGAGATGTAACGAATGTCAGTTTTTAAGCATTCGCGAATACGAATACGAATGCGAATATCTGTTGTTCACATTCGCGAATGCGGATGCGAATGCGAATATACAGGTTTCAGGCGCCGTTTGTCTATGATTCAAAGTAGAGCGCAGGGCGCGCGCAGCGCTACTGCGGGTAAGTAAGCTGCGGTTAAGTGTATGTTGTTTAGTTTTTAAAAAGAAAATAAAGATTTGTTTTTTTTTTTAGAACAAAATCTTATGAAGCAAAATATGTTGAAAATTCAGTTTATTTTACTTTTAACATAACATAACATAACATAAACGTTCACGCCGCATATCCCCGAAGGGGTTGGCAGAGGTACTAATACTTCTGAACATCACGTGACTTTGTCACCTGGTGTACAGAGTACCCACGTTTTGCATGGACAGTGTACTCACGTGATAGGAGGCAGGCCTATCGCCGTTTTTGTACGAATACACTGTCACATGACTAAGTACAACTCAGCCATGTGGGTTTCCTCACGATGTTTTCCCTCACCGTTAACAACCATGATAAATTAACCACACATATGTCTTTAGAAAAGACAAATTGGTGTAGGCCCGACCCAGGATTTGAACACTAGTCGTTTGCACGATAACCGAGTGTTCTACCCACTGGGCTATCACGGTTTACTTTTAAGTTTAAATAATTATCAAAGTATGTGTATGTGTAGGCAAGACGAAGACTGATCAAAGCACTACTTTATGTACCTACTTAATAAGACTGCCTAAACATGAACACAGTACTATTTGTTTTGTAATGTCATAAGAACTGTGATTTATAAACACATAAAAGGTAAATTCTAAAAAGAAAAAGATGTTAAGTTCGAACGTTTTACAATCAAAAAGAAAATATTATAAGTATTTATACTATTTTGTTTCATTTAAATTTACCTAATATTGTCATAACATTCTATGTTTTTGCAATTTCATATTCGCAGTTTATTCAAAAGATATTCACGAATGCGAATGCGAATATAGAAAATCAGGCGAATATTCGCGAATGCGAATGCAAATACGAATATTCGTTACATCACTAATAGGGATCCATTTTATAGATGTTTAATTGACTGTTTTTTTGTACTAACTAGTATTAGTGCTTCCGAACACCGGAGACTATACATACATACATATACTCACGGCTATAAATCCCGTAAAAGGGGTAGCCAGAGCTGAGAAATTAGAAATTCCTCAGCCACTTTTGGAAGTTGAGTGGGGAAAAGATCGTAAAATAAAGGTTTTTGGTTATGGGTCTCCAACCGCATCGCCCAAAAATCCAATGAAAGCCCCAATACCCTTAGTCGCCTCTTACAACACCCGTGGGTAGAAAGGGGTAGCGACATTTTAAGCCGGCACTACACGGCAATTAATGAAATGAAAGCTGAAGAATTTACAGTTCTGAAACTCTGACTAGTCTTTTAGAGAGTAATAGCCGTGAATATATTTCTCTGTATGAAAAAATACGATTCGATGACGGCTGAGGTGAGAATTCAGTATAAACGCAAAGTCATAATCCATATGCATCTGATTCTCATAGTTTAGTCCTATGATTTAAGAATGATATTGACTCACATCGTAATTATTCTATGGTCTCAACTCAAACATTGTATTAACTCACTGCTTGTTATTCATTATAAAACTCGAAAAATAGAAGACAAAACGCATTGAAATGCATGAACAATCCTCGGTCCCGCGCGAGCCGGCATTGCAGCAAACAAATCAAATTTAGAAAAGTTTAATGAATACAACATAACATAACAATGTTGGCCGCAATACTAACTAGTATTTTCTAGCAAAAGAGTTTGGTTGATTGCATTTTATTTCATTGTAGTTGTAATTAAACTTGTCTTGTGGGTTGTATTGATGCGAAATAGGGATCCATTTTATAGATGTTTAATTGACTGTTTTTTTGTACTAACTAGTATTAGTACTTCTGAACACCGGAGACTATATCGTACCATATTGTAGGTTAAATGTACAAGCCTGAACATCGCACCTTAAACATATCGTCAAATGACTAAGTAAAAACTCAGCTATGTATGAAAATGAAAATAATGTTATGTTTAAAGCACACATGGCGCAACAAGCTCATTTCCAAAACAGCCTCTCTTCAGGTAATGTCCCGACATCAAAAGTGCTCAACTTGAAATGTGAAACTTTATGTATTTACATTTCTTATTTCACAAGACACATAAACACACCTTTTCTGGATAACGCATTGAAATATTTCTCTTTATTGTTTTTCATATTATGGTTATACATTTACTTAGGCTTAGTTATTCAGAAATATTCCTGCTATATATCTAAGTTGACTGAGAATTAGAAAGACAATCTAAGCGCATTTGATTTACCAGTCCCAGGTTCATTTGAATTCCCGTGGTTAAACTGTGCAAGCAATGACGTTTTCTCCTATAGCTATCTTGTATTAACTTCTAACTCAAACTTGCATAATGTTTTAGCCGACGTGCAGTGTTCTGATATCTTATAGTACAAATAATATGGTGTCTGTTTCTTCCATATTATAGAATCTTAAAGGCGCAAACTTTGTGTAAACTTATTTCCACCGGTGAAGTATTGACTTTCCGTTAGCGCTGTTCAAGATGACTAAATGATCCGAGTTTTAAAGTGATATAAATATATCATGGCTATATCACCTATGATACCTAAATTCACTTTCCTCGTACAAGATTTGATAAAAATACCTGAACAAATAATAATCATGACATTCATCATTAGACTACCTACTATAATATATGTGAAATAATATATTTCTCCAAAGATCCAAATCCATCACCAGCAACACTTATATTACAATATTTTCCCAGTCAACTTCCAAAAGGCTGAAGAATTTCTAATTCCAATTCCGAAATACTGGCTAACCCTTTTATGGGTTTTTAGACGTGAGTATATTGACGTATATACACATTTGACATAAAACATTATGTAATAATATTTAACTTTTTCCTAATATTATTTTTATTTCTACATAGTATGGCATCATATATCGTATATCGTCATATATCGGACAAGGAGCTCCTTAAAATGATTTATCTTGCCTTATGTCAATCACTTTTAACATACTGCGTTACTTCTTGGGGTGGTGCCGCCAAGTCACATATTATTGGCCTTGAGAGAGCTCAAAGAGCTTTACTGAAGGTAAGCTCTTTCAAACCTCGTCTCTACTCAACTAGAGCCTTGTATACTGAATGGGATCTGCTAACCGTCCGCCAACTTTTTATACTAAATACTATTCTAAGGCAACACTCAATTATCAGTCCCAATTCAACGATAAGTAAACGCAATAGAATATCGATCCCGACGATTAATTTAAAAACTTCTTTTAGTAACCGCTTTTTTTGCTTTCTTGGCCCCTTCCTCTACAATATAATCAACAATTCTATTCCATCTCCCATACTCCATTTAAATGCTTATGAATGCAAAAAATATGCATCCATATGGTTAAAGTCACTAACTTATGACAACACTGAACTGCTTCTCCATCCACAAAAATGACCCCCCCCCCGTATTTAGCTTAACTACTTATTGGCACTTTACATTATACTTAAATTACATAATTATAAATTGTTATAGTACTGATTTAAATAACTAGTATGCATTTTGTAACCACTTTTCATTAATATTTCTTTTAGCATAATTCTAAATCTGATTTTCATTGTGTGTTCATGTGTATTTAGATATTAAACTATAGACCTAAGTTTGTAAAATTCCGAAAACAATAAGTCATGCATTTTCATATTAATTAGTCATAGTCTAGGTCTGTAAGATTGTTAATTTAAAAAAACATATGTTAAGCCTTTTCACGCTCATCTCATAGAGCTGACCAAGCTGATTTCATGTACTCTGTTATTCGATCCATATTGGCATTTTGTCACTTTGTAATTATTACTTAGTACCTATAGCACAGATCTAGGTCTATTATAGGTGCTAAAGATAAATAAATATGTGTTAACTAATAGCCTCGCTCAGTACGAACCGACACTATATATGTACAAATAGTGGTCTCTCACATGTATTAGGCTTTATCTACTCAATAAAGTATTTTATTATTATTATTTTGGCATTACTTTTAGTTCCTCGCCTCTCCCATGGCCGAAAAAGAAAATATAAATTTGAAATGGGAGAGGCGGTACTCCCCGACAAAAGAACAGTCGGTCGGGGTCAGGGAGTCAGGTTCAAGAACCGACGGACGATCCGAGCCGTATCGAGCAGCACCGCTTTCTGCATTTGTGCTGGAACCGACACGCCACAGAAATCCAACCGCCTCAAGTTGGTCGCGAGGCTGGTTGGAATTAACCCGTTCGCGGACAAAACAATTGGGATTATTTCTGTCGAAGTCACACCCCACATGTCGGTGATCTCGTGAGCCAGATCGAGATATTTCCGACGCTTCTCGGCGTCGGCTTTCACGAGACCCTCGTCATGAGGGATAGTGACATCCACTAGAAATACCCTCGACTGCGACCGATCCCATACCACGATATCAGGCTTATTCGCTAGAATAGTCCTGTCCGTGATAACGGATCGGTCCCAATAGATTTTGGCACGGTTGTTTTCTAGAATTGGCTCCGGCAGATACTTGTAATACGGCAGCCTCTGTTGCAAGAGTCCGTATTTCAGAGTGAGCTCCTGATGTAGGATTTTGGCTGCTTGGTTGTGTCTGTGCAAGTACTCAGTGTTAGCAAGAGCCGAACAACCGGAAATAACATGCCTAAGTGACTCTCCGGGACGGCCACATGCTCGACAGATGTCTGTGGTACCGTCCTTTAGGATGTATTTCCGATAGTTCCGCGTCTTGATAACCTGGTCCTGTATTGCACAGACAAAACCTTCGGTTTCCCCAAAGAGGTCCCCGAAACGAAGCCAATGCAGGGAGGCTTTACGGTCCACGAAAGGTTCGTGAAGTACCTTGTAAAACCTCCCGTGCAGCTCCTTCTCTTTCCATACGGACTCCCGATCAGAGGTGCTAAGTACCTCCGGGGTTCGCCAATCCTGTGAGGCCAACGATAAGGGAGTCAGTCCTTTATCACTAGCGACCACCTCTCCCCGAATACTATCATCCGTCATCGTCAAAAAATAGTTTCTGAGGTTGCATACCTCGCGGTTGTGCATGGTTTTGGCACTCAAGAGGCCTCGACCACCACACTTCCGCGGGATATACAATCTCATAACCGACGACCTCGGATGATGCACTCGATGAGAGGTCATCGTCGTGCGGACTCGTCTGTCCAGAGCGTCTAGTTCGGACTGAGTCCATCTGAGCACGCCAAACGTGTACATCAGTACAGGCATGACCCAGGAGTTAATGGCTCGGATTTTATTAACGCCTGACAAGTAGCTATTAAGCACACTTTTCAGGCGTTCATAAAACTCCTCGCAAACACCCTGTTTCACGTCTGCCACCTTCACACCGATGGTTTGTGACATGCCCAGATACCGGTATGTTTCAGCCTCGGAGAGTGCCCTCAAATGATTGGTGCCGACATCGACACCATCAGAGTGCACGACATGCCCCTTCTCAACATGAATGACCGCACACTTATCGACCCCGAGCTCCATCTTGACGGAACCACTGAAATCATTAGTGATCGTCAGTAGCTCCGCCAATCTGTCAGCCGTGGGGGCGTAAAGCTTCAGGTCATCCATGTAAAGGAGATGAGGCAAGCGTGGTCCGCCTCTCCGAAACTGAAAGCCTGTCCCCGAATTCTCCAAGAGTGTACTTAGAGGATTCAGGGCCAAGCAAAACCAAACTGGACTCAGGCAATCGCCCTGGAAAATCCCTCGCCTTATATCAATTTGGTCATCCGCATCCGTCATCCGCTGACCGTCTAAACTCAGGATCGTTCTCCAGCACCCCATACATTGCCCGAGGAAGTGTCGAACTGCACTATCAATTTTGTACAGCTCGAGGACCCTCATGAGCCATGTATGAGGTACCGAATCGAACGCCTTCCTGTAGTCTATCCAGCCAGCGGAGAAGTTCCGACGGTTGCGTTTGACCAGTTGGCCTACGACCGCATCGATGAGGAGTAGCTCCTTGCTACCGCGACTACCGCCCCTACATCCGTTCTGAGCTCCAGATATCACATTGTTATCAACAATGGTTGAGTAATCTTGGAGCTCAGAACGGATGTCAAGGTCTTGTAAATTGTACAAAGACAAGTAATGGGGCGGTATTGTGATGGATCCGCGGTAGCATCGCTCTTTGGAGCTAAATGAGTGACCCCAGTAGTTAAGAAGTTCGGGAGCGTCCCACTCTCGAGGGCGCTTTGGAACTGACGGGCGAGAGTAGCGTGACAGCGCGTGAACCCCTTCAACCAGTAATGGTGCAATCCGTCCGGCCCCGGACTTTTCCAGTTCGGAGCCTTACGGATTATTATTATTTTAGGCATGAATTTTAGTTCCTCGCCTCTCCCATGGCCGAAAATGAAAACATAAATTTTAAATGGGAGAGGCGGTACTCCCCAACAAAAGCACAGTCGGTCGGGGTCAGGGAGTCAGGTTCAAGAACCGACGGACGATCCGAGCCGTATCGAGCAGCACCGCTTTCTGCATTTGTGCTGGAACCGACACGCCACAGAAATCCAACCGCCTCAAGTTGGTCGCGAGGCTGGTAGGAATTAACCCGTTCGCGGACAAAACAATTGGGATTATTTCTGTCGAAGTCACACCCCACATGTCGGTGATCTCGTGGGCCAGATCGAGATATTTCCGACGCTTCTCGGTTTCGGCTTTCACGAGACCCTCGTCATGAGGGATAGTGACATCCACTAGAAATACCCTCGACTGCGACCGATCCCATATCACGATATCAGGCTTATTCGCTAGAATAGTCCTGTCCGTGATAACGGATCGGTCCCAATAGATTTTGGCACGGTCGTTTTCTAGGATTGGCTCCGGCAGATACTTGTAATACGGCAGCCTCTGTTGCAAGAGTCCGTATTATTATTATTATTATATCATTATAATGTACAGAACCTGTCATAAGTGTCAGCAACAAATTAGGACTGTTTTAATGAGGTGTTGGAAACTACCAAGAGCTAACATTGGTGATGAGTATGAGCATGTTGTCAGTAATACATTTTTGATGGGATTATGAATGTCATACCGGGTTTGAGGAAATGAGGTCATATTTAAGTTTCATTTAGGATTTTGCAGACATAACAATATTTGGAAGAATAATTACGAAGAAATATGGGTGTATTTTTATCGGTTTGTTCCATACTTAGTATTTTTAATTTAGGTATTTGCATATCTGTTAGCAGTTCTGCCGAGCAGTTCTATTACATTTATAACTGTAAGGATATATACATATACATGTTCTTACCTATATACTTTATATAAACGCCTAGAAGGGATAGCCAGAGAATTGGAATAAGAATTTTTTCAGCCACTTTTGTATGTTGTATGGGGATAAGATTGTAAAACAAAGGTTTTTGGTGATGGTTCTCCAACCGCACCGCCCAAAAATCCCTTAACAAGCCCCAATACCCTTAGCCGCCTCTCACAAACACCCACGGGAAGAAATGGGGTAGTGCTATTCTAATCCGTCACTAAAGAGGATTTCTAATTATATGTTAGTGTATTAAAATCATTTATAAAGGTCTTCAACGGTGAAGGAAAACAACATAAGCAGACCCGCTTAGCTCGCTCGATTTCTACTTTACCATGTAAAGGTGAATTCATTCAAAAAGGCGATAGGCCTGCGCCCTATCTCGTGGATGCACTATCCAAGCAAAACTTATTAGTACATCTACCGTTTCAACGTTGATTTCGAGTTATTATATTAAAAGTTTTTATTTATTCTTTAGTAGAGATGTATTATAAAAACAAATACGTTCTTTTTATTCGTTTCGAAGGATTTAAATTTCCCGACTTTCACTTCAGATGACTCTTTTTTAAGATCAATCTCAAATCCTATTGAGACTATTTGAGACTCGCGCTTCGCCTGTCGTCTTACTAAATAGTCATAGCTGTATTTAGTTAAACATTTATGGCTTCTTGTTTCAACTTTTAGTTTATCCATCGAACACTATCTTACATAAGTAACACAAAATGACTTAACTCATTTCACTTCGTCAGACATCAACCAAGCCAGTACACCGAGCGGTAACATGTAAATTCTAAATCAGGTCTCTCAAAATGATCTCTAGACATGCACTCTCAAGTGACTTGGTTTGAATTGTATGTGGTTCCGTTGCTCCGTTTGGTAAGCTACAGGGAACTTCATTATTTATTCGTACTTACATATTTGACTGGGCACGTTGTTGTGGAGTAATTTAGGTAACACACCTCTTTTAATTGATATTTTTGTAATGTTATACTTTATATTAAAAAAAAAGCTTAGGCGCAGTTGGAACATAATGATGCATTTGGTTCCCCATAATGCGATTTTCAGTATCATTCCAAGCTTATTCTCACACTACACAATTCAGCTACAAAATTTATTTATGAAACCCAAAGCGCCTTTTTGTCACTTCTAAGATCATTGATTAGTTGAGTTCACACACAATAATTACTACTACATTGCCTTACTACCCAGCTTGACTCATTCACATAGTATTCACAAAGCAAAATCTATAGGATAGGTATTGTCAACCCTTAATTCTCGTAATTTATAACTAAAACCAATACAAAACATATAATATAAACATATTTAAATGAGGGACCTAATCCTCCCACGACTCCACTCCACTCAAAAATTTGAGCAGAAATGTTCTCTACTAATGTGCATAACCATAACAACTATTTTCGTATCTCCGCCAGTGGGTGATAAAAGAGGGAATGGAAAGCAACTTTATGTGAGCCATCATTTTAAAATTAACCGTATTCTTACTATACCCCGAAATCGCATTCTTCTCATGGGTTTCAACATTTGCATTTTTATTGCTTCTTAAGCTGTGTCTAACAAACTTTGTATTTATGGAGCGCGGGGGCGTTTATTGAGGATTTATTCCAGCATTACCAGATTGGTCTTTTTATCTCATTTATCTCTTGAAGACGAAGTTTTTACAAAGATTGCACAACCAATGCAACTAAAAAAATGAGTTTTTTATATTCTTGTTTTTATATTGGGTTAAAATTCGCGAAAACTCTTTTGATTATACATTTAAATGGATTTACCGGGATGCTTATAGCCAATTATTTGTAATTGCATCTCTCATTTTAACGATGATTTGAAATGCTTTGTTTTTGTCTCAGAAATATTACAAAGAGATACTATGACTTCAGCAATACAGATGAATTCAGCAATATGTAAATTTTCAAAATCATTGTTAGTTGGTAAATTAATTAAAAGACGCCAATTGCTGGAACAATCCGATTCTATTGTTTAAACATAACACTCACATACGAATAAAATACGTTTCAACTCATTTAAAAAATACATAAATCGACCGATAAAAAGTAATGTCATGGCGTCCACCTTTTGACGTCAGTGGAATAAAATATCAAAGTATATATCTTTTTGGTGGAACGAGAATCAAACTGAAGCCCTCGCATTAAAATATTTTTTTTCTGCCTAAAATTACACGATTTTTTAATAAATATTTAAAAAATCCAAACCTGTCTCATTTGTATTGATTGAAAATCATAATTACGGCTCTAATACCATTTGCATGCATTTTATCTCTTCAGTTTCAAAACAAAAGCATCAGAGACAGCTAGGCGACTTTAAATTCAATTTCATTTAATTGAGTTGCGAAAAGCGCAGTTTGAAAGGGGATCCGCAAATCCATTGTCTTTGGCGCTTAAATGAGAAGAAAAAATATTGTTATGGCTGTCATTAAAACGAAAGGTAATTAATTTTTTCGACGAAATTCGACACTCCGTTTGTTGACACGATACAATGAACTTTTTTCCCAGTTGATGCTGAGAAATCTTTTCATCAAATTTCATCAATCAAATTTTCAGCGACAAAAGCAATTCGTGAAAACCACGCGATGCAAATAAGATGGAATATAATAAAAAGTGGAATGATTGAACGTACCGAGTGCTTGCGATAAGTACTAAATCTGAGAAATGAGCTCACATCGACTTTGTGTCCGCTCTGGGAGAAAAATTGCAAGCCATTTTTTATTCACGCAGACATATTTTGGACAGAACAAATCGGCATCCGCCAAGGCTGACATAAAAATCTAAGCAATTATACGTCCTAGACCTGTGTCAACCTTTTTCCAGTTGACAGACATTAAACAATGATCGCTGTGACCTTTGCTGTTAGAATGTGTACTTTGGCAGGGTTATATATGTTCTATATTAATAAATCAATTGAAACTATATGTGCCTTTCATGGATTTATAAAACACTAGCTTTTTTCCCGCGACTACGTCCGCGTGGACTACATTTTTTGCATCCAGTTTACATCCAAACTACCAAAACACTATCTCAACTTCTTGTTTTTTATATTTACATTCCCGCGGGCGTTGTAAAGGATATAAAGAACATTGAGGCTTTTTAAGTGATTGTTGGGCGATGCAGTTGGAGACCCATCCTTTATTTGACTACCTTTTCTCCATTCAACTTTCAAACGTGGATAAAGAATTACTATCTCCGAAGCTATGGCTACATTATACTACACTACACACTTATATATACTCATGAATTATTGATGGATGAATTTCATTAATTTCTTTTTGTAGTGGTTATAACAGTCAATCACACCAAGTTTCGAGTTTCTAAATACAGAAATGTTAAAGACAATCGTTTTTGCTGTTTATTAATAAAATATCGAAACTAATAGGTTTGTTTAGTATAATATCCTAATAATTTCATTTGAGATCACAAATTCGTGAAAGTATTAGTGAAGTAACATGCTGAAAACCACCTAATTTTTCTGTCAGGCAGTGATATTCTTATGTAATTAGGGATCCGCACAAAAAGGTGAATTGCAACCATACTACTAAGACTCCGCTGTCTGTCCATCCGACACTTAGTAGAATTCACCATACAATATGCACATTAACTTGGCACATCAGCTGGCTAATAAACTACACATATTTTCGACTATACAAAACTACTTTTTAACTTTGTTGTAAATACTGTGGCACGAAAGTTTTCTTATACGAGAATAAATAATTCAAAAGTTGAGCTTAATTCAAAGTTTGAATGTTTTTGTTCATGTGGGGATTATTGCTAATAAATAAGGAATAAATAAAGGAAAGAAAGAAAAATTTCGACACAAGCTGGAATCGAACCCGCGACCTCAGGTATACGCCCCCTTCGCTCTGCCAATTCGCGCTACCTTTGTTTCTTTTGCACTTTTTTCTTTCCTTTATTTATTCTTTATTAATTCAAAGTGTTCGTTACTGATCCAAAAGATTACTGAATAAAGACATGTGTAGTACATTGATCATGATCATTTAACGTTGAGGTAAAACCGTGAGGAAACCAACATGGTGGATGGACACTTAGTGATGTAACAGTGAATTTGTACAATGTGACTAAAAGTAGTTCTGCTAAACTTTTGGGGATATTTGGCTTAAAAACTATTTTGTGTTTTATTCAACGAAATATGTCATAGGTACCATGCACAAAAATATCCATACAATTCATACATTAGTCGACATGAGTTGGAAGCAGTTAGTCAATCGTAATAAAAAAAACTTAATTGACTGAATTTAAATCTTTTTTGTTCATGAAAACCTCATATGGGGATTATTACTAATAAATAAAGAATAAATAAAGGAAAGAAAAATTTCGACACAGGCGGGATTCGAACCCGCGACCTCGGGTATACGCCCCCGTCGCTCTTGCCAATTGAGCTACCGTGTCAATGGCTGCCAGCGCGAAATTCTTCTATCCTTTATTTCTTTATTGACTGGCCGTTTAGAAAATGCCATTAGTACTACATGTTTTAGTCTTAAAAAAATATGCATTCCCTCGGGATAGTCCGAACCCCAACGAAACATTACGAGAAAATTACACTAATCAACATTAGTAGTACAAAACCTGAATGTAGACATTGTTGAAGAACATTCATGCGCAAACTGATGTGTTTTATCATCAAAATGTTTCTTAGACGAAAAAACACCCTTTTCTTTTATACGAGGGTGTAGGCTAGGCAATAAAAGAATTATTTAACCCGACCCTTTTGTACCCAACTGTGTAGACTTCATCAAAATCAAAATGATTGGGGATCTGAAAACTGCGTATTTTATTATTTGGGGACTCGGGAAAATATTGAATTTAGTTTCATAGCAACAACATTCTTATTTAACTTGGACTTAATCTTTTGGTGTCAATCTGAATGGAGTACATGTCTGAATTATTGTTTAAGGGTAACTATTTTCGAAAATTAAATAATCATGCATATACTTCGTAATTCTGATTCCGTTTTCCATTATTCTATTCCGACGGCTAGAGTAGAGCAATTTGTTTCACTCGTGGGTACCAAAGGTTTTAATAGAGAATAGAGTGGTAAACAGAGCTGTGAATAGCCACTTTTGAAAGTTTAAAGGTAAATACATAGAATATAATCAGAAACATTTCAGAAACTTACGGAGTTTGGGAAAGGAAAAGATTGAAATGCTTGATAGCATGGTTGGTGATGTGTATTCGCTTCGCCACCTAAGCACTAAAAAAAGCACCAATACACTTAGTCGGCTATTATGAAACCCACGATTAATGACATACGTACATATACTCACGGCTGTAAATCCCTAGAAGGGGAAGCCAGAGCTAAGGAATTAGAAATTCCTCAAGCCACTTTTGGAAATGTGAGTGGGGAAGAGATGGTAAAAATAAAGGTTGTTGGTGATGGGTCTCCAACCGCATCGCCCGAAAATCCCTTAAAAGCCCCAATACCGTTAGTTGCCTCTTAAGTACACCCACCGGAAGAAATGGGGTAGTGCTATTCTAAGCCAACACTACACAGCATCCATAGCAGTTGGGATTTTTTTTAAACCGAATAAGATAAGCATAATAGAGATTTAACAATGAAGAACCACACGTATTCAACTGACTTCAAAAAAATTAGGTTCATTTGATTGTATGTTTTAAATGCTTTAAGATTAATGAAGAAATAACAATCCAGAACCGAAATCGTAACATAACAAAAAGCAACAAAACTTTTGTAGCCCTGCAGAGTGTAATTTATCGCATCTGCCAAGTAAAAAATGCATAGAAATAAAGAGTACCTGTGTTTCCTCCCGTTGATTAGCGAGTCAGGGTCTCAATAGGGACACTGCGTGGTCCCTCTCTCATTGCCCTACATCTGTTACGTTGATGGGCTTTCTAATGAACCCATTTATACGAGTAACACTTATTAAGATTTATGAACGTTTGAAAATTATTCATCTTTTTATATGTTTTAGTCTGTTTCTAACGTTTTTATTTTTCTTAGAAAAAATAAAGACTAACTATATAATAGATAATAAACAAAACCGATTACTGAAGCTCAGTTGTATCAATTAAGGACCAGAACCTTCACCGCTTACTCTCTCTCTATTTTCTAATTCTAGGTGATAAAATGATGATTTCCCAATGAATAAATTAATATGGAAATGGTTTGAGTAATATTCTGCAAGCGCCATAACAAACTAACTATGATATAAACAACATATGTACTATACTGCAAGTTAAGTGATTCAATGTCTATACTTATATTTAAAGGCGAAGAAATCTATACATATATAATAAATCTGTAGAAAAGTCATTTTTGTACATTGAAGAAATTGAAAAAAAAATAGCCAGCGTGTGAACAGATAAGTAACAGAACCCATTTCCATCATTTTTTCAATTTTTGTCTGTTTGTCTTTTTATATGTTTGTTTGTGCGCACATCACGTAAAATCTACGAATTCAATGCTGAAAATGTTTATATACAAAAATTATACGTAACTTTAGGTATAACTTAGTTTTTGTTTCATCGAAATCGGTTCCCTCTATCAAAAGATATGATTAATTTTGTGAGTTCAAGAAGAAAAATATTACGTTACGCAATTCAGTATAGTACTTGCAACGACATCTTAAGTCTAAATATAGAACTAATGTTGATAGTTGGAATTCAAAGTCCGATAGATGGCGTTGTGCAAATGACCCAAAATGCATATCAAATTAAAGCTGATGAAATGAGTATTCCGAATATATACATATCATAACACTTTTATGTTAATATTAATACACAAGATGCATTTACAATGCCGAGGGCAGAGATGGCGGCGGCGGCGGCTGCGTTCCGTCGTTGTGTCAGTCGGTCGGTCCGCATATTCAACAGATATACGGCAGTCAAATCTAGATTTTTGAAGCAAGCTTTCAGTTTTTATGGTAAAACAATCTGAATAATGGATGACAAACTTAATATCTTCAAAATATCCGTCGCACAGATCCTGTGCGGATCCTCCTTTATGACAAAGAAAATTTTATTTGACTGTAAAAGTTTAGTACATTCCTTAGTTATATTTGCTATTAATCTTTATCTGCGTAGTGCCATCTTAGAATAGCACTAACCCTTTTCTAACCGCGGGTGTTGTATGTGGCAACTGAGAATTTTCAGGCTTTGAAAGTTATTTTGAGATGAGGCTAGAGAAAAGTCCAAAAGTCGCTAAGCAATATCTAATATTGAAGCTACCACTTTTTAGGATTTCGAGTTACGATTATATGTATTTATGTTCTTTACAGAAGGAAATATGACAGAATTCATGTTTGAAATTAATGATTCGAAAGTGGATAGGTATAAAAGCATATTAAAAGTTTCCTCAAAGTTTTTATACTAGGTATGGAAAGAGTGGCAAAGAAATTGGAAACAGAGTATTTATACAGGTGTGTATAGTAAGCATGAATAGTTTAATGTCAATTCAGTTGGTGTTCGTCCGAAAAGACCCAATCAAGCACGGTGCTCTTATACTTCTTACGCTTATTTATGGTAGCAAATGTTGGGTGTGGTAGAAGTGAATGCATTATAGTTGAGGCTTTTAAATATCTTTTTTAACACCGCCTTGGCAGATATTTGGTTTAATTTTCATACATAATTCGGTGAACAACAATGACTTCTACGTATGCATTTTATTATATAATTAGCTGTGTAGTGCCGGCTTAGAATAGCACTACCCCATTTCTTCCGGTGGGTGTACGTAAGAGGCGACTAACGGTATTGGGGCTTTAAAGGGAATTTTGGGCGATGCGGTTGGAGACCCATCACCAAAAACCTTTATTTCACCATCTTTTCCCACGCAACTTCCAAAAGTGGCTGAGGAATTTTTAATTCCCTAGCTCTGGCTACCCCTTCATGGGATTTATAGCCGTGAGCATATGTTATGTTATGTTATATTTTTTTAACCATGTAATACCCTATAAAAATTTAATAGAACAACTTTGCTAGCAGAAACGGAACAGGAAAACAACTATGGAAATCAATAACCTATACTGAAGGAATCACGTAACATACTCACAAAGAAAAAACATACAATCGAACTGAGTACCTCCTTTTTTAAAGTAGGTTGAAAAATATTATGTCGTTATGAAATTGAGTGCGTAATGGTGTGATTCGTGAACGCTGCTGAGTGAAATGTGATATTGTAAATAGGATAGAAAAAGATCAACTGAAAAGAATATAGTTATTCTATTTATTAAATAAGTTTAATTAACTATAATATTATTATTGGTATACATGGTATTATTTTTGGTACGAGAAGTGTTTACATTACAATATTACAATACAGTGCATACCAACTTTTACAGTTGGGACTTATATTGGATAGGAATATTTAAGTCTGGGCTATGTTCATGTTATTTTAAAAATCCAGTTTATGTTATGTTAGGACATAAAGTCACTTTTAGTTAAGATTTAACATGAAATTTGTGAACAGTACTAGGAAACGAGAATCTTTGTTGTAGGTACGTATTTTTAATAAGCTTTGCTAAACAAGAGAAGGCATTATGATTTTTCCTCGTAAAGCTGCTTATGCTAGGATCTAGAAAGTTCTTAAAAATATATATGATGTACATAAAAAAAAACATCATTTAAATCTTGTTTAGTTCATATAATCAATCAAACACCGAAGTAGAATCCTTCATTTATTATTCTCTACTACTAAGGCGGCCGGCCCATCTCAGTGGTTATTTTTTGTATACCTAGCTTTAACAATGCAAAATACAAAAGTTACGAAGTAGAATTGGTTTGATTTTAATGACTTTTGATGATTTTTTAAATGTTATAGAGATTCAAAATTAATCAATATTTCGTAATGTAACAATCAAACGTACCATTAAGTTTCCAGCTGTATAATCTCAATATGCTGTATAAAAGGCATAACTTACTAACTTGGAATCAACCAATAGCCAAAACAACTGTACATAGAAACTTGAAATTTAGCTTAGTTGCTCCTTTTATTATACGAGTACAATAACAAAAAATAAGAAGGACATTTAAGAAATTTAACTCCTAAGGAACTTTCAAATAAGGGTATGGATTTTATATGTTACATTTTCGATATATGTTTTGACATAGCATTAGTTACGTATACAAAATAAAAAAAATACGTATTCGGACATAATACCAAAAAACGGTGTACATAGCATGGTATTATAACAATCAGTATATACTTATAATGCCGGGAAAATTACGTCAACGAGAGATTTGTTCAATTCATAGAAATTTTTATTATGAACAAAGACTTTAAATTTATACATACATACATGTTCTAGTAAGTATAGTTTAATATCTTTGATTATGAATAAGTCTTATGTGACGCAGATGAAGTAGCGCGGCGGGTCAGCTAGTGCTATGCATTTTATTCTCATAAAGATAAAAACTTTGTCGGTGTATTTAGTCAGCAATGAGTAGGAAACTAACTAAAAAACCTTCTTCAATACTAATTGACAACCTTCAGAAGAAACATAAACTATACAAAATCATAAAATGTGAACAGTGATTTAAGCAAACTTAGATATTTGAAAAATAAAACACTACTGCGGGACGATTCGCTACTACCATAAATATTAGACTACTAGCAGCCCGTCCCGGCTTCGCTCGGGCATGAATTATCATTAACATTTTGTTTTTTATTTCATTACATGTATTATTATTTTAATATATTTTTTTTAAGTTTTAAGCTATGTTATATTTTTTTGCTGTGTAGTGTCGGCTTAGAATAGCACTACCCCATTTCTTCCGGTGGGTGTACGTAACAGGCGACTAATGGTTTTGGGGCTTTTGAGGGATTTTTGGGCGATGCGGTTGGTGACCCATCACCGACAACCTTTATTTCACCATCTTTTCCCCACACAACTTCCAAAAGTGGCTGAGGAATTTCGGATTCCTTAGCTCTGGCTACGCCTTCTAGGGATTTATAGCCGTGAGTATATGTATGTATGTATGTTATATTTTTTTGTATTTATATTTAGATATATTTTTTTATTTTTTTTATTTTTTATAATGAGTAATTACATCAAAAGCCATTCAATTTATAGAGTTAGAGCTTCCCTGTAAACAATATTTGACGTTGTTGTATTTTGGGGCAGCAAAATAAATTGATGTTCAGGGGCTCCCACCCGCGACAGGCCAACGTACAGTTGACCGTGAGTAAAACAATTCGGTATGCAAAGTTTTACTAAAGTGATGCTGATTACAAAACCATTTCGGCATATTATGGTTATAAACAATATTTTCTTGAAATTATATCAATTGAAGCTAAGATGACTGATATTTTATCAAAAAACTGTAACAGTGTTCGACCTTCAATGTTGTTTCAAAGACATACGGTTTTGCAGTTTATCAATAAAATATCGAAAATCATAGGTTTGTTTAGTATAATATCGTAATAATTTCATTTGACATCACAAATTCATATTATGTTTTGCAATCAGCAACACTTTTATAAAACATTTCGCTTCATTTGCATGTCGCTACGTGATTTTATCAATCGATGACGTCATAAAGTACAGAAGATGAACAATCTTTAAAAAAACATAACTTTACAATTACTCATTTTAAATGGAAAATATTCAAATTAGTCTTTTATTGTCGTGTTTACTATCGAATAAAAATATTTAATAAATACCAAAAAAAAACTTTGCATACCGAATTCTTTCGCAGGTCAATCCCTACTAATTTGAAGGTTTGGCCTTGGGACTTATTAATTGTTAAAGCAAAAGATGTTTTAACCGGAAATTGTAGCCGTTTAAATGGAATTGGCAGATCAGTTGGGATCATCGGTATTCTCGGTATATGAGCTAATTGACCGGCTGCTGGGCCAGTGATAATAGTCGCTACAATCAAATTTTGCTTTTACTCTTTGATAAGCAGCATCCCGTACCCCTTCGTGACGCCTGCAACAACTTACTATGCATAGCTAATCGAGCGGAGTTTTATCTATTTTTTTAATTCGAGATAACTTTCGAATGGAATGTTCGAATTGAATAATTCAAAAAGTAATATAAGGGTATTGAAGTAGTCTAAAATAATATATATTTTTTTTATAAGGATTAGATAGGTACAAATAAAGAGCCTTTTCTAAAGCAGGATTTTAATTTAATTTTTAAATAATTTTATATAATGACGCTTGTTGTGAGATAACTATAATAGTTAGAGACATGCTGTTGGGGCATTTTTTTTTAGATAATAATGTGTTCTATAAAATTGTAGTACATAATTTTATTCTATTGTCAATAGTTTTCGCAGCGCACGCGATGTAAGGATTTTTTTTGGTATTTCTTTAACACCTTGGGTTACATTTTTGAAGTTTACGTAAGGATCCCTAATTTTTTGAAAATAAAATATAGCCTATGTCACTTGGGAATAGTGTAGCATTAAAACAGTGAAAGAATTTTTCAAATCCGTCCAGTAGTTTTGGAGCCTATTCAATTCAAACAAACAAACAAAAAATCAAACCTTTCCTCTTTATAATATTATAGTATAGATGAAGATACTATGAATGACTCAGTTTTATATTTTAAGGAAGAAATCTAAATAAGGTCCACAAATTTGTGAAAGAAGACAAAGTTTTGTAACAGGAAAGTTCAATAATGTTTATCTAAAAACAGAATTCACGTCTAAATTGACAACTGAACGAAATCAAATAAAATCTCCCATTATGACCCAAGACGCGCAGTAAAGGACAAACACCTCGATTATACGAGAGTTATTCATAATCAGGAAAAGTCGAGGAACATTATTATTTCCATCGACAAAGAGTGAATATTTAAATCCAAAGTCTACTTTAGAAAATAAATGCCAGAATGGAAAGTAAAAGTATGCGAAACTGCTCAGTCTCTTAACTATTGTTACAAGTTGGCAGCAGTCCAGGCAAGATGAGTTTGAATTAAGCTAATGTCTTTTTACTTGGAATTAAAGTAATACTCATTTTAAGCAGAATTTGCTGGACTTATATAAATAAATAAATAATAAATAATAATCATTTATTTTCATATTCATTTATACAAAATACATCTTTACGTTGAACCTTGCACTAGGCATAGCCTGTATCGCAAGGTTCTTATTTCACATGCTTTATATTAAATGAATAAATTAAACAAAAAACTAAACAAAGAAAAAAAGAAAAGGTTAAGAACAATTAAAGTAAAACGGAATAATAATTACAAATTAAAAGTAATAATAAAAATAAGCAGTTACACATATTATAAGTAAAAGTGACAAAAAAAAATAATAATAAATAATAATAATAATTAACCTAATAAAATGAAAATATTTCAATTGAGCTTTACTAAAATGCTACTTAACAATAACAATAGGACAGGTGCGCGTAAAGTGTATAATTGTGTGTATATGTAACTATGTATGTGTGTGTGTGTGTGTGTTTGTTAGTGTATTTGTGTATGTCTAACCTAATGCATTACTCTAAGAAGAGATTCTGTATCCTCGTAGGACAGCGAAAGAAGGTAGCCCTTTATGAGATTCTTGCATTCTCTGACAGAGGAGCTTTTCAGTGGTTCTATTGATTTAGTAATTTTATTATAAATGAAAGGACACAAAAAATTTGGGAACCGCTGGGCAAACGAGGTTTTCACTTTGGGAACTGGAGCCTGAAAGTTACGCTTATGAAGCATTTTGTCATAATTAGGGTCACTAACTACATTTTTGTGTGCATAAGTTGTCAGTTTCAATAAGTACAATTTACGGACGCTAAGTAGTTCAGTTTCACGATACAGTTCAAATGTAGGAAATTTACGGGGCTTTTGAAGAAGTGTCTTAAGAACCGCTCTTTGTGCCCTCTCTAGTACAATCATTATTGACGATGCACATCCTCCCCACGCGATAATACAATAGTTTATTATTGATTGACATAGTGCAAGATATACTGTTTTGACAATGTATTCATTGGTAACCTCCCTTAACAATTTCATTACGAAAATCAACTTTCGCGTGCGTTCAGAGGTAATACTAACATGTTCCCTGAAGTTTAGATTCTCATCAATAGTAATCCCTAAGTACCTAACAATTTTAGCAGATGTGATGGAGCTGCAAGAACATATGCACGAGTATGTGTTCGATACTTCTTTATAAAAGGGGCAAGTAACGTCATGTACCTTGATGGAGCTTAGATTAGTCGGGGGTGCAGATGCTTTAGTTTTACAAAAAGCGATTAATTTAGATTTCGTGGCGTTGATAGTAAGGAGATTATATTTGAGCCATCTTGTAAGTTGGTCTAAGCCATTTTGTGCGGCACGGTGTACAGCAGTCCAAGATGTATCTTGGAAAATAATGGCTGTATCGTCAGCATAGCATAAAAGGTCAGCATTTATTGGGATATTACTACAAATGTCGTTCATGTAAATAAGAAACAAGGTTGGACCAAGAATACTACCTTGAGGGACCCCGAACGTGATATTATTTATACCACTCTTTAGTTCACCAATCTTTGTGCATTGTTTCCTGTCGGTTAGGTAACTTGAAAACCAATTTAAAGCAACACCACGAATACCTAGACCCTCCATTTTTCGTAGTAGGATGGGTATTGAAACCGTATCGAATGCTCTAGCAAGGTCAATAAATACACCTATACACTTTTTCCCACGATCGAGGTGTGCTGAAACTGTGTCAGTAAGGAGTTTCACAGCATCTTCTGTAGATTTGCCTCTACGAAAACCGAACTGATTTTTCATGATCAAACCATTAGCTTCTAGATATTCAACCAATCTGCAGTTTATAAGTCTCTCAAGTAGCTTCGAAAATACACCTAGTAGAGATATCGGCCGATAGTTACACGGGTCATGTTTCGAACCTGATTTGTAGATTGGTGTAACAACAGCAGTTTTCCATTGCGTTGGAAACGAACCACTTAAAATACTTTTGTTGAAGATCTCGGCAAGTGGTTGAGCTATCATAGGCGCCACAATTTTCACAATATGGTTAGTTATATCATCCAACCCGGGAGCTTTGTGGACATCCAATGCATTTATGAGATTTATTACCTCTTCTGGATCAGTAGGGGTGAGAAATAGAGAGTGAAGAGGCGAACTATCGTTTACATTTAAATTTGCGGCTAGAGTGGCTTGGGACTCGTTTAATTCACTTAATGTTTTGCTTGCCAAAGATTTACCCATGCTAATAAAATAATCGTTAATGCAATCCACAGATTCTTTTCCAGTTGGTTTTAGGGCGATAAGTTCTTTTGGTACAGTTTTATGTTGTCGCCTGTGTGAGATGGTATTTATTGTTTCCCAAAGTTTTCTAGGAGATTTTTTATTAACAATAAGCTCTTTGCTGTAATATTCAGTTTTGAGTTTTCTTAGGAGACTAATGTGAAAGTTCCTGTATCTGGTGAAGACCAATTTAGCAGTGGGGTTGTTAGGGTTCATTCGGTAATCAGAGTGTAGTTTATCTCTCTGTCTAGAGCATCTAATGAGCCCGCATGTCATCCATGGTGCTAGGACAACCTTTTTTCGCGATACCTTTACTGATGTGGTGTGTTTGGTAATAACTTTTGATAAGGTTTCTGAAAAAAGTTTTACTGCATCATTCAAGTCATTATTAGAGATGACTGGGTTCCAGTCTATGTCTTTTAAATCAGCGATTTGTTTAAATATGTATTTTTAAATAAAGCTTCACGCATAGTTTTCCCAGAGAGGTAACACAAGCTTTAGTTCTAATTGATGCCATGTCATTTAGATTTTGGAGTTTATCAGTTTTTGCTTGCACAGAAGCCATACTCTTAACTACATATTATATTAATATTGATGAATCCAGGAACATGATAACACACTAATGTGCGATAACATGCATGTTATGAACTCACGACCATAATCTCATCTTAAATACTTGGAGCAGGCAATTGTTGCATAATGAAATTAAATGCTTAACCCAAAGTTTTCAAGTACATATAGAGCCAATGTGGATGGTAATGTCAGTAAAGTACGAAAAAGGTTACAACATTAACGCCCGATTTCTGAATTGAGTGTTCCAGCTAAGAACAACTTAAGTAGCGTTCTGTGGCATTGAAATCTTAACAAATGAATGAGACAAAACGATACTTAAGTCGTTCACAGCCTTACTACTCAATTCAGAAATCGAGCGTAAGTCAAATAGAGAATGTGCTCAAAAAGTCAGGCGTCCGAAGTATCAAGAAAAAATACATAATTCGGACGCCTTTTCATGCTTTTTTGGGCATTTATAAAAACATTGATGAATGTAAATGAAGATCGAGAGGTTCGCCAGGCTCGTACGAAGTGGTGACCTCAAGTCTCTGCCCACCCCAATGGGAACTAATGGCATGAGTGTATGTATACATAAATAGATACAAAGCTTGTTCGTTTATTAAAGCGTAAGAAAATGAATTATCACTACAACGCATCTTTTTAGGGTTCCGTACGTCTGACTACAAAAACGGAACCCTTATAGGATCACTCGTGTGTCTGTCCGTCCGTCGCTTACTGTCAATTATCTCCGAATCTATTAGACCGATATAGTTGAAATTTGGTACACATATCAATTCCTGTGACCCAAACACAGAGGTGTAACGTGAGCAGATGAAATTTGTATATGGGGGGTCATTTTTGGAGGGGAAGGGGAAAATAAAAAAAAAACTGAAAACTGCATCGTGTGGCATATTAAATGAAATGTTGAGAAGATCTTAAATGTATTTTTTTGTAATTTTAAAATAAATAGTTTCCAAGTTATTCAAGAAAATAGACGAAAATTGACCATTCCCCCCCTTATCTCCGAAACTACTGAACCTAATATTATGAAAAAAATACAGAAATTAGTTTTCTCCTTATAGATTTTAGGAAAACCTATAAGAAGTCCATGATATTAGAATAACATGGTAAATCACTCAATATTGTGCGTACCAACTTACATTTGCAGGTTTTTAACTCCAATGTTAAGTTTCCTCAATCCTCATTCCTCAATCATTTCCTAATATCCCTCTCCAATCAGGCACCATTCATATTTTTTTTAGTTACCACAAACAAATTTGGGTCAGATTTAAAGAAACATGATAGGTAACATCGTACGGAACCCTCTTTACGCGAGTTCAACTCGCACTTGTCCCCTTTTTTTATTAATATTGACTTCAATTTTAATAACCCAAAAAACGTCCTGTCCAGAAGAGAAGATGATTGTTTTATTTTCTTACACATCTAAACATGAATAAATGAATGTTTGAAAAATTAAAGAAACCCATTTCCATCGATCTTCTATACTTATAATAAATCTGTAGAGAGGTCACTGTCTGTCTGTCTGTCGGTTTGTATGTTCCTTATGGAAACAAAAAATATTCGACGGATTTTAACGAAACTTGGTACAATTATTCTCCATAATCCTGGGCAGGTTTTTGTATACTTTCCAGCAGAGTAGTAAAGGGGCATTTTGGGAAATTTTGGGAAAACGAGAGAAGTTACTACATTTTTTAAGCTTCCGTCGCGTGTGCAGCCTTAATGGTTAAACTTACATAGAAATCATGTATGACGGAAATATTCTGCATAAAGTTATCTAAAAAAAAACCTCAACAGTTATGTCTATCTTTTACGGTTGACTCACAACGCGTAACGCGTACTACTACACGCGTAATTCCTGATAGCTTAGCAGTTCGGAACATTCTGATTATATTTGTTTACTCTTACGTTTGTAAACCTCTCACTCATCCCTAATTTAAAAAAGGTAACATTATTTCCTATTCAATAAAAAAAGAATCATAGAAATCGGTAGAGAAACACCGAAATTATAAATAAAATAAACCATCGCGCCCGTGACCAAAACCGAATCGTTACTAATTTACATATAACATACTAGATGGCGCCAGTAGTTGCATCCTACAACACGTAATGATTTATTTTTTAGATTGTTATAAATATTTCATAGCGTTTTATTCCAAAATTTGCTATTAAACGGATATACTGAACCGTTCATTAAAGCGCATTAAAAATCACCAAACTACACTGTTTAGGGAGTGCTATAAATTTAATAAATTGAAAACATTGCGCTGAATTTCACAATGCTTGAGCAGTGACTAAAGAAAGAAACCTCAGATATTTAAAAAACAACGCTACCCGTGCGAAGCTGGGACGATCCACTAGTAATTAATATAACCGTTTCATCCCAAAAGCAGAGGAAATACTAACATCCCTTTATCAATTACGATCTAAGCTAACCTCACAAGCTTCATTTACTCACATCTTATTCTTTTTAAACTATATATATTAATTATATTTCTAAAACGTATATGTGTATTTTATTTAGGTATTTGTATTGCTTGTATATTTAAAAGTATGTAGTTATATATCTATGTGTTCATATTCGTTAAATATCTATATTATTTTGTATGATTAATATTTATATTGGTATTTAAATTAAATAAGTTAGTTTTAAGTAAGCTTAATAGATTATCATGTTTTTTGGCCTTGTTTTGTGCATCTACCCAAATAATTAATTTATCGATCTCATCTTCCAAAGGTTGTCTGGAAGAGATCGCTTTTAGCGAGAAGACCGCCAATTGTACCTCACTGTAAACTGTTTGATCTTATTATTATTTTTGTAAATTTGTGTTTGATGTACAATAAAGAGTTATTCTATTCTATCTTATCTTTATTGCCGGCAATTATTCTTTCTTTGAAATTATCTGTCGGCCCCGAGAAACTACACCCGCCACTTTCATTGGATCTGACACTAGCCTTAGGGTCTTGAGGATTCAATTAGAAAAGGTTGGAAACAGTGTAATCCTTCGGAAATAGAAATCCTTTAGCCATTTTTTTAAGATGAGTGGAGTAAAGATGATTAACACTGGTAATATAAACTAAATAACTCGAAAACTGCACAAGGTCTTAATTTACTGCATTACAAAATACTATACAAATAAATACAACGATCCGCAATATTTTTGGAAGATTACAACGAAGCCCAATATTAAGTTATAGCATTATTTTGATATCTTATAGTAATACTAACTATCGATTTATAATAGAATATGTGATAATATGTATTTTTTGCCAGTCTCACACTCGATGAAGCAAAGCTAATAAATCATTCTCTTTACAACAGTTAATATTATAATGCGCACATAAAAATTCTGAGAAGATATATCATAAAAGAGTTCATGTGACGACCACCAGGCGGATATGATTTAGAGTCCAAAGGGTACTATTAAGAATTGAACCGAAAAGATGCGATAAATCCGGTGATAAATTCGACCCATTCGGAGACAATGAAAACTATTTAAGGGTCGTACGCCTGAGAATGGCTTCATTTCGTACTATCAAATAGTATATTATTTCTTATATAAAACTTATAGTTTAAAGATGGGTAATGCATAAAAGTTAAATGAGTTGACATAGAAATTATAGCACAGTAAAGTGAGCTGTACTTATAAAAAATACCCGAGTATTTATAATCCCGTGATCCCGAATAAATATAAATGCACGAGTGGACTGCACTGTTTCAGTGGCGCGCGTGTGAAACTAGGTATGGGAAATATCAATAGACTTAGGTGATATGACACTAATTAAAAAATCTTGTAAATATACGTTTTTGAACTTTGGAATAAGTCAGTTTTTTTACCTTTACCAACATGGTGGTTTTTTTATAATTACATTAAATAAAGTGCTAAAGTTACTATGTTAACCGTTCGAAATTTTATGCATTACTCATCTCTAAGCTAAATGTTTTATGATCGCACCGACAAAAAGTGTGTCGTGGTCGGGTACGCTAATGCTTTTTATTTGGTAGACATAAAAATCAAACATCTACATTTGTAAAATGGTAATAAACAAATATTATACTTTAAATTGGTGTTTTACTTTTCACGTATACTTATTATTACTTTACTATTATTTAAAGAAGAAATATTTGTATGTATCTTGGTTTAGTCTGTAATGAATAGGCTTCAAAGCGAATAAACAAACTTAAAATCTTTCGTTACTAGAAACCTACAACATGCAAAAAAACAAAAGCTAATTATTATCGCGCTAATTTCGTAAGAGGAGAGTAGTGATTGAAGAAACCTTAGATTATAGAAAAATAATTCGTCCCGTGTGTAGCATGGTTGGTCTACAAATACCTATAACAGTCTCACTTGGGATTTTCTAGGGATTCTTAAGGAATGAACATCGCACTTGAGTATGAACTTAGTTAGGCTTATATTTTTCGGAAACAACGGAAGTAACAAAAAAAATGTGAAAGATCAAATGAAAATTGGAAGTCATCCAAAATTCAACAGAGTGCTTAACGTTTAAACAGAGTTCGTTAACTTTAAACTGTTTCGAGTTAATAAAACAAATCTAATTGAAAACTGGCCAAGAACAAGTCATTGCAATATTGGATACTTCTATTTTTAGCTGACATTCAGAGTATTATTACTTGAGACCTCTGAGATTATGAAAATTGTTTTTGAGGTTTCGCTATCTGCATAATTTTATGGTTATATTCCAATTTCTACACAACCAGTTTGATTTGTTTAGCTAAGGATTCGGAGAAGTAATTAATAGAGTATACGAACAAAGTTATTTGATTTGATTTATGATTAATAAATTAATTTGATATATATATGTTGATGTTGATATAATGCTTTATGCAACTTTGATATTTGTGATTCTGGTGTGCGTTGTAAAAGAGTTTAATCATAGATATAAATTATTTTTTTAATATTACGTAAATATTAATAAAACGTGGGCATTTGAGTGATTGGTGGACGATGTCTAAGCCCATCGCAAAGACATTTTATGTCACCGTATTTTCCTTCCATCATCATCATGTGCTGTGTAGTGTTGGCTTAAAATAGCACTACTTTCTTCCCGTGGGTTTTCGTAAGAGTTGTTAGGCTTTTCAACAGATTTTTCAGCGATGCGGTTGGAGAACCAGCACTGTACAACCTTTATTTTACAATCTTTTTCCCACTAACTTCCAAAAGTAGCTGAAGAATTTCCCATTTCTTAAGCTCTGGTTACCTCTACTAAGGGTTTATCGCCGTGAGTATCATATGTGTGTATCAGCATCATCCACCAACCACCAACAATTTCTCACTAGCTAATACTTTTGTATAATACATATATATAATATATTGAAATATAATACAGAACGAGAGACATGGCAGTGACAATTAAAAAGCTAATAAAAGAGGCTTTCGAAAATCTCAATGGCAAGTGAAAATTCTTGAAAAAGAGTAAATTATTGCATAATACTAGAACAGTATCTAATTATGGCTGTGTAGTGTCGGCTTAGAATAGCACTACCCCAATTCTTCTGGTGGGTATACGTAAGAGGCGACTAACGTATTTGGGGCTTTTTAAGGGATTTTGGGGCGATGCGGTTGGAGACCCATCACCAACAACCTTTATTCTACCATCTCTTCCCCACTCAACTTCCAAAAGTGGCTGAGGAATTTATAATTTCTCAGCTCTGGCTACCCCTTTTAGGGATTTATAGCCGTGAGTACCTATATGTATGTATGTATGTAGTATCTAATTAGACGAATCAAAACCGAATGAACCAAATAATACCATACGGATATATATTATATATAATTAAGCTCCCTACTGATGGGTCGTTGATTTTATCGCATAATTGTCGCTCTGCAAGGCTGACCTGCCAGCGACAATTTCACAACTCAGGAATATTCACTCTTAGCTCTTACGCAGGAAAAAACTTTCTTAGGCGGGATAATCTTTCTATACAATTCCGTAAAAAAATATTACGAAAGTCACTATACGAGGGGCATGCCAAAAGAAACCAGATACTCAAAAATTATAAAAATTCTTTATTACAAGTATCGATCTTTTCAAAGTATTCACCCTGAGCACGTATACACTTTTCCATACGTCTGAACCAATTGGAAAATACCTGTGACCACTCTTCTTTAGATACCTCAGAAATCTCGAAATTATAAAATTATAGGCAACCAGCGCATCTTCTTCGCTTTCAAACTTCTTTCCCTTTAGTTTTTCTTTAATTTTTGGAAACAAGTAAAAATCACAAGGCGCTAGGTCAGGGGAATATGGCGAGTGAGGGAGAATTGACACATTTTTCGAGTTGAAAAAGTCTTGTGTTCTGGCAGACGTGTGCGGCGCCGCATTGTCGTGGTGCCAGAGAAGGTGCCGGATTCCTGACTTCGGTCGCTTTTCACACCAAGCTGATATTACGGTTGGAGCACAAACTGTCACATACTATTCGGAGTTCACCGTTTTTTCATTCTCTAGCACAACAGTAGCAATATGACCCGATTTGCAAAAAAACGAGGCGACCATTTGTTGGAGTTGGCTCGTCTTCTAAGCACCATACAGTCGACTGTCGCTTTGATTGGGGATCATAGTTATATAGCCATGTTTCGTCACCGGTCAGTATATCATATACTTACGTTTTTTTCTCGCCTCCGTTGAAATTATCTATCATGAATAGGCACCAATCCACCCGACGGTCTTTCTGCTCATCGGTATGTTTTTGCGGCACCCATCTCGAACAACATTTACGGAGAGAAAGGTGGTCGTGAATGATGGTTTGCATTGCTGCTGATCCAATTCCTAGTTCTCGCTCTAGCTCTACATATGCAATTTGTCGGTTTTCGCGAATAAGTTTTTCGACTGCACGAACGTTTTCTTGCGTGACCGCGGTTGGCGGCCGTCCTGTCTTCGCTTCATCTTCGAGACATCCCTGTCCTCTTTTAAATTCAGCGAACCAATTAAATACTGTTGCTCGGGAACAAGCAGACTCACCAAAAGTAGAAGCCAAAAGTTCAAAACATTCTTGAGGCTTTAAAGATTTTTTAAAGTCATAATAAATCATAGCGCGAAAATCACGTCGACTGAGCTTCATTGTTGCAAGTGAATTCCCGCCAGATTCTCGGAAAAATTATGCTCATTCAAATAAAAAATAAATAAAAGAAGTGTGTTCTATATTCAAATATGTCAATAAAATACCAGCCTATAAGATGGTGTATAGCTTGCCAGTGTCAATTAAATGAGAAAATAGTATCTATCTTCTATTGGCATGCCCCTCGTAAATATCCGAGAACATGAGAAATGCATTTTATTAGGTGTTAAAACTCAACTTAACGGAATCTTCATAAATTTAAAGTGATAAAAGTAGAGCGTGAACAACATGTATTTATATTTAAAGCGAAGCCAAATCTTCTCTAGAAGCTACCTAATAGGTTTAAAAAACTAAATGGTCCTTTTTTTGTTTGTAAAGGTTGTAATCTTGTAATTTGTACTCATTTCTTGGGTTTGACCTCATGGCTTTGGGGCTGATTGTTCAGAGATATGGGTGCCAGCCCATTAACAACTGTCCTTGATGTTATAAGTAGCAAAAAAAAAACTAATTCTATGACTCCAGCTATCCCGTTTTGGGATTTATAGCCCTGAATAAATGTGAAAGTTTAGATGTTTGTGTGTTTGAGGTAAAAAGGCTTCTCAATTACAGAATAAACGCTAGATAATGATCCAAATTATAACATAGAATACATTTTATCCCGGAAAAATTTGACCAAGAAAATATTCACGCCTGATTGAACTCAAAGTACCGTAAAAAACGCATAAAGTTTGGCATAAGCAAATTTACAGTACGATGTCTGTCGGGTCAGCAGTATATATGTATATAGCGCACCTTGTAATGATATATATATGTTTACACGCGAATTCTCGTCAGTCAGGGAGTCAATCTGTTAGGTGAGGGAGCGCCTCGAATTTTCAGTTTTTAACCCTTAGCTACCTACCTTCTATTTTAGTCACATAACTACCTACCTGGAGTATCTCAGACTCCCGACTTTAAAAATTTCTAAAAAAATAATTTGAGCTTTAAAGGTTAAAAGTAAAATGCATGATATAATCATTTATGTTTTTATTACCGTACAAAATAAAGAAACATGCAAAATCAACATTATTTATGAAATAAAATAAAATCACTTCGAACATTGAAAAAAACTTAAAATTTACCTCTTACGTAGAATCAGAGCAATTATAAAAAAAAATACGAACATTAGGAACTTTTAATCATTGGTATATAAAATTTGAACAATCAACAAAGAAAAATAATGAAAAGAAGAATAAAAAAAAATACATTTAAAAAAAAATTACAAGCCTTAGACTTCACAATTTTTCTTAGCAAATTCCGCACATCATTCGTGAACACTCTAGGCATATAAGCTTTTTACATAAGACACACAAGTACTGGGTCTTGCGTTTCTTTTTGGGGTCGCATTGAGAGCAATACTTGCGAATTGATAACCTTTCTGGTTGATCAGAACTACTTCCAGCTGCTCCTGAAACTGTATCTGGATCAAGCTGGAGCACTCGACGAAGGGAACTTCTTATATCCCGCTGGAGGGTCGAGATTTTTTCTTTGCGTTCCATGTGTGGTCTCGTGAGCTGATTTGCAAGGTTTTTCATAAATTTAAACCTACTCTCGGGCTTTGATGACGCATGGATAAGTACACCAGGTATGAGTTGGACGCTGATATATCCAACAGTCTGTAAAATATAGCCAGTGGCCAGCGGCGTGTTCGACGACCCGATGAATAGTTGGAGCACCTTTGATCTAATAAATCAACCCCAATTTTTGTTTTATTGCAGAATAATATAATTTCTGGTTTCTTGGTGTTCTGGTCAACTTCTGGTGTATGATGCATGCTTGAGACTAAGACAACCGCTTTATTTTGCTTCGGTACAAAAGATGTAATGGTAATATTTGTAGTAAAACCAAAGATAGCCGATTGAACAGGTCTCTGACGTGCAGGCAAAAATTCGGGTGGTATATCTCTTTGATTTTTCCTCATAGTGCCTACCAATGTGAGCTGCTTTTCCTTCAATAAATTTACCAGCTCAATCGATGTAAACCAGTTGTCATGTAAAATATTTATATCTTCGTCACTACATAAAAAATCTAATGCCTCTTCTTGATCAGAAACCTCTTCCTCTAACCAACGCTCAATAATATCGTCGTTCAATGCCATATTTCACTGAAACAATAAAAAAATAAATGACGTAAAAAATAACATAATTACCTACCTGGAGTCTCTCAGACTCCGAAAAAAGTTTATTACTCACCAAAATGCATATCAGCGCGCGTTCAACCGCGACGAGCACAGGAGCAACACTGCCGGTAGAGGAGGGAAGGTACAGAGGCGCATAGCAACCTAAGACGCGTACACAATGAGTAATTACAAAAAAAAGGGTCACCGGAGTCTGACAGACTCCAGTCAGGTAGTTAAGGGTTAATATATGTTATATATTTTAACGTTGGTGTGCGCGAGCCAGTAGTTTAGCATATAAAACGGTAGACTATAACGCAAATATTTCTCTGAAAATTTGAGGTGCTCACCGGGAGCATTCACGTACATTATAGATTCGAGCGGTGATACCTCCATGACTGTCGAGCATTTGCGTATTATCCTATATACTACTCTGTGTAAAAAGTATCGGGAATATGTCAATAAAAAGACCCGCGTTTACTGCATGTTGGTAGCACTGTACTGATTTAGCGCGCAAAATTTGAGCGGGATCTGTCATTTAATTTGTTTTAAACTACATTTTTTGTTGGTCATACTTTTGAGTCCTCGGCGATTTTTACAATGGAAAATATCGTTGAACAAAGAGTGTGCCTTAAATTTTGTGTTTCGAATGATATTTCATGTGGTGAATCACTAAAAATGTTGCGAAATACCCACGGCGAATCGTGTATATCAAAAACAAGGGCTTATGAATGGTATAAAGCTTTTAAAGAAGGCCGAGAAGTAGTAGTAGACTTGCCTCGTTCTAGTAGACCTTCAACCGCTACGACCAAAGAAAACATCGACAGAATCAAGAAGCTAGTGCTCGAAAATCGACGAATGAGTCTGAGAGAGTTGGCTTGTGAGGTGAACATATCTTTTAAGTCCGTCCACAACATTCTCATTGACATTTTAGGCATGAAACGCGGCAATTTATTTACAGCTATTTTAATAAATCTCTTTGCTTCTAAAAAGGAAAGTTGAGTGTACATTTAATTTGAATGGTTTCCAAAAGTTATAGAATAAACGACAAGTAGATAATGGAGAACACAAATGGGTCAAAATATCTGTACCAAATGCACTTTAAAGTTTAGTTTATATGTTTATAATATATCATGTACAATAGTTTTTATTTCACGTCAATATATGCAGTATTTCCGATGCTGCGACTACAAGAAGTTCAACCCCGTTTGAATGAAACCTTTAGATTTCTGGCCGGCCGGTTATTGACACTGCGCGAATACGGTCCGTTGGGAACTCAGACCAACTGTTTATTTATTTCTTTTTCATGCTTATTTACAATACAGTTAAATAAATAATAGGTAGACTTTAATTAAAATACAGTAAAACGTGAAGTGTATAATGTGGTAGAAGGATTTATAAAAGGTCAGTTGGATAATTTATCAAGAGTGGATACCTACTTTAATGGTTGCTCAGTATTTCATGAAGAATAAGTATTTTTTAGAACAGTTTAAGAAAAAAAGAAAACAGGATATATGTAACTATTTATCCATTAATAAAGTTGATTGAACCTTATACTATTTAATTTATCTTCTAGATTGTTAGTATACTTTGTCAGATCAAAGAAAAGTCATAACTAAAGTAGAGGCCCTCGGTCAACTGTGATACAAGAATGAAGTTATTTTGTATAGATATGTATTTAATACTTACATCAAAATGGTCCTCCCTCACATGACAGCAATACGCCTTTGCTTAAAGAGCTTATTCCATTACACTTTGTCGTTGCTGAATTCAGACGTCCTTCGAAGTTACTGCCGCAGACGCTTGTTATTCCACTACACAAATTTCAGTTTAATCGTTATTCCACTAGTCTGAATTCAGATTCTGTGTCTGAACGTCTTCATTCAGACAAATGGAATAAGCTCTTTAGGGACACATCAACTCTTCTCACAGCATTCATCCACTTTTTTCTCATTTTTGGATCCATAGGCACATAAAAAAAGAGTTTATGTAGTGTTTTAATTGTAGAGTTAAAACCCTGAGGCACAATACAGTATTTATTTGCCATATTGTATCATATCACAACAAGAACCTCCATGCGCACCGTACCGTACGCAAGCGTGAGCGACGAATGGCGGGGGCTGAGACGTCAATCGCCACTTTTCCCGCGCCAACCGCATTTAAATCTGTCGGGCGAAAATGCGCACTTTGAACCAAAATATTACAGCCATTTTTTAAGTTATGAAAAAGTAAAAGCATAGTTTTTCTCGTGTTTTTTTTTATTTATTTGGCGTATAAAATAAAAAAAAAACATTGGTCAGGTCCATTATTATGATTGAATTTCGATTTCATTGACTTATTTATTTTTTAATTAATTAGTTTTATCCCAATATTTATTTTATTTTTGAAACACACTTTTATTTAAAAGGCCGGAAACAAAATTTTACATGGGGCTCCGCCAAGGCACGCCTCGCCATTGTAGCAATAGATAATGTGTGTATATGCCTGTGGCTGTACTAAACGAGTCTGGGTTCTGAGCAAATAGTTACAAGTATAATTTCAATAGTGCTTTGACAAAGTGATAAAATACGATGTTATTCATCAAAGGTCTTATGTTAGGTGTCGCAGCCAATTGGTTATATCAGCTAGCTCATTAAGCAGCTAGCCGCTTAATTAAACGCCGGCTCCTAGTTAAAAGGCTAGCCCGCTTGTAAAATGAATTGTCGTCACTGAACGTCGAATCACCCGGCTGATTGAATATTTAACCCGTTGGTTTGGGCTGACGTTAAGTCAGGCGGGTGATTTGAATTTAGTAATTTAATTTTTCAAGTTTCATTTTACATTATTTTTCTGTTAAATTATTAGAATAACTGTTTAAAAAGTGTTCCATCATGGGAATTTCAATAAATACACCAGCCCTAGCTGATAATAGCAGTTTTCGCGACAATTTGGAAAGTTTTGGAGGTTGTAAATTCCATACAAAATGCTAGGATGACCATGAATGACACCAAAAAAAAACTGCAATGGAATATTATTGGACGCACAAGTATGATGTTATGGTAGTTGGGAATGAAGAGCATTTAATATTAACAAGAATATCCACCAATGATCCCATGATGCGTATTATTCCTAGGGCCTAGCCTATTAATACACATGTTTCTGTTGTTAATCAAGTTAAAACCAATCCTGGCCTATATTCTGAATCCAAGCCATGTGGTTTAAAAATCATACAAAATGAAACTGAAAGCTTAAATTATAATAATATTGGAGTTACATGTAAGTATTGCGATTGAGGACTTAAAAATATTGAGCCAAAATTTAACTTGTGTGGTAAGCCAGTACTTTTAGCTAGTGTCCCAAAGCTTTGTGCCATATAATTGTAAATATTGCGTTATATTAATATAATTTAAGTATTGCTGCTATAAGAAGTACCTAAGAAAAAATATTTTATTAAAGTTTGATGCGAATTTATTTTTTAGATGCCTATTGAAATACCTACCCATATTTTAGTAGCGCATTAGCGTATTATTTAAAGTTACTTGGTTTTATTTTCATGCTGCATAAAATCTCATAGTCACTATGATATAACGTTTAGCCAAGTGGTTGGACGTTGTCTTCAACTAAATGGCTGACTGAAGTTTAGCCCTTTACTAGGAGCCGGCGTTTAATTAAGCGGCTAGCTGCTTTGTCAGCTGGCTGATTAATCCAGTTGGCTGCGACAGATCGATTACGAAATTCGGATAACGAATTTTCGGATTAAACATTATGTGTAGATACTACTCTGTGTAAAAAGTATCGGGAATATGTCAATAAAAAGACCCGCGTAAAAGAGGTCGTTCAAATTTTTTTACTGCATGTTGGTAGCACTGTACTGATTTAGCGCGCAAAATTTGAGCGGGATCTGTCATTTAATTTGTTTTAAACTTCATTTTTTGTTGGTCATAGTTTTGAGTCCTCGGCGATTTTTACAATGGAAAATATTGTTGAACAAAGAGTGTGCCTTAAATTTTGTGTTTCGAATGATATTTCGTGTGGTGAATCACTAAAAATGTTGCAAAATACCTACGGCGAATCGTGTATATCGAAAACAATGGCTTATGAATGGTATACGGCTTTTAAAGAAGGCCGAGAAGTAGTAGTAGACTTGCCTCGTTCTGGTAGACCTTCAACCGCTACGACCAAAGAAAACATCGACAGAATCAAGAAGCTAGTGCTCGAAAATCGACTTATGAGTCTGAGAGAGTTGGCTTGTGAGGTGAACATATCTTTTAAGTCCGTCCACAACATTCTCATTGACATTTTAGGCATGAAACGCGTCGCCGCTCGACTAGTTCCAAAAGAGCTCAATTTAGTTCAAAAAGCGCAGCGAAAGCATGTCGCTGAAGACATGGTTTCCCGAGCTTCTACGGATCCGACCTTTATGAAACGTATAATAACTGGCGACGAGACATGGGTTACGACACGCAAACATGCCAACAGTCTTCAGAATGGCGTCTCGAAAACGAGCCGAAACCCCAAAAACCGCGGCAAAGTCGCTCCAAAATCAAGGTGATGCTGACAGTTTTTTTTGACTACCGTGGTGTGGTTCACTCCGACTTCCTTCCAGAGGGAGAAACAGTGAATAAAGAATATTATTTAGGCGTCATGAAGCGTTTGCGTGAGAGTATCCGCCGAAAACGTCCAGATTTGTGGCTACACAACTCATGGATGCTGCGAAAAATTCAACAAAAGTGCTCGACCGTATTCACCTGATATGGCTCCGTCTGACTTTTTTTATTTTCCAAGTTAAAATTACCACTTCGAGGAAAACGTTTTGAGTCGATAGAAGCCATAAAAGAAAATTCGCTAAATGAGCTAAAAGCCATACAGAAAATAGCCTATGAAAAAGGTATGGAGGACTGGGTGAAGCGGTGGACATGTTTTATTGCAAGCGATGGGGCCTACTTTGAATGCGATAAAATAAATTTAGATGAATAATTTGTATTTTTTGTTTTATTGACAAATTCCCGATACTTAGTACACAGAATGTATGTTTTTGCCGTGTAGTGCCGGCTTAGAATGTCACTAGCCCTTTCTACTCAAAGGCAAAATGTATGTAGGGTATGGGGCTTTTTTAAGTGGTTTTTGGGCGACGCGGTTGGATACCGATCACCATCTACCATCTACTTCCAAATGTGGCTGAGGAGTTTCTAGCTCTGAAGCTCTGCCTACCCCTTTTTGGGATTTATGGCCGAGAGTCTATGTATGTATTTATGTGTAGATAAGTATCGATCGATAATATCGATAAGTGTCGATTTATGTGCAAGGAGGTTATCGAAGCATTCGAAAAATTATTTTGAGCAGCAGTACAACTGAGGAAAAATGGTAAAATGAATACTCTCAAGTCCTGCAATGTAGAGTTTTGAAGTCTGCGGTCTGCCCTGACTTATTTTCCTGATAATTTAGGTAACTTAAATATATTTATTGCATAATTGCGTTTTTTTGTATCAGCAATATGCAGAATGAAAGTTTTAACAAAACTATAGATAAATGTTTTTGACCCCAAGTGGAACTACACTACGCCGACGACAACACTATTACATTAAGGTGAAGACTCGATTTGCTATGTAAATTTCACGATTATCATTTTAATGCCATTTATCTCGTTTTCCTTTTATGAGGTGCCAGACACATGTATTTGAAAACATTATGCGTTATATATATATATATACTATAGCAAGTATTATAATTTAAATCATTTAACTTATCTGTGCTGGGCACGTATCAAATTTAGCTAAATATAATCTATGAGATCTTGACTTTATCTATTTTCAACTCTGCGTTAAATTTCTTACAGGCTTTATTTAATGACTTTCAATTTAAAGTTCGCAATACATATAGATATTTAATTATTTAAAAAATAAAGATTTTAAATGAACCTATGACTATGTCCCTGAGATTTTTGCTTCAATATATTCATACACTAATATTTCCAAAAGGTCTAAGGTTGGTATAAGCAATAACACTACAACATTTTAATAACTGTTTATTTGACTAGGTTTGTACAACAACAACTACAAATATCATCATAATCAAAGACACAACTGTGCTCTTCTCCTTTACCTTTGAATTAATAGTTCATAGAGATAAAATTTAATTTCGTACCCATTTCCAATTTAAATATATTTCATCAAAGTAGATAAAAATATGTATGGTACTACATTTAAATCATTGTAACTGTTACACAGTTAACTTTTACAATTTTTACATTACTACTCACTTATTTAATAAAATATACATTAAGTATTAATATTATTATATATACAATAATTTACAGGTCATTAGTTGATGGTAAAATACAATATGCTGTGTAGTTTCGTCTTAGAAATAGCACTACTCTATTTCTTCCCATGAGTGTTCGTAAGAGGCGACTAAGGGTATTGGGGCTTTTTGAGAGATTTTTGGGCGTTGCCGTTGGAGACCTATTACCAAAAACTTCCAAAAGTTGAGTGGGGAAGTTTTATTCCGAAGCTCTGGCCACCCTGTCTAGGGATTTATAGCCGTGAGTATATGTATGTAAAATACAATATCGTGAACAAAGAATGGCTTACAATATTATACAGTAAGTATATTAATTATTAGCATAGCAGTAACAGTATAACAGCGCAATACTCTTTCCTGTAATAAATATATGGTCATTTTATACACAGATTGAGTTAGCCCCACACTAAGTAGAACTTGTATTATGGGATACTAACTCCACGATATATTTAATATTACATAATACACATTCAAGTAATATCCAAGACTGAGTAATGTTGCTCAGTGGGGATCAAACCCGCAACCTCCAGACCGAGAAGTTAGTCACCTACCAACTCGGCCACGGCCGTTGTCACATTATAAATCCTACTGGAAGTAATTGAGTTTGGTAAGTTCAATCAGGTTCTTCTTAAGAAAATCATATTTAGTATGCAATATCATGATCCAGGGGCAGATCGGTATATCGACATGCACTTTATTTATAACAGAGCTTTATTTTGAAGTATTGACATCCCAACGTAGCTCTATAACAACATAGTTAGTTCCCATTGGGGTAGGCAGAGACTATCAATCTCCACTTTGAACGATTGTGGAAAACTTCAGCAGAAGAACTTCAACAGAAGTCAACTATTAGTTACAACATTGATTTCTACTGTTAGAATTGCTAGTCAATAATAAAATTTTGAGGTGTTAGGACATTATTTGATATTATTAAATTGTTTATCGACAAAAAAGTTAATCATAAAACCATATGTGCCAGAAGCAAAGGTTTACTTCCAAGACTACCAGTATTCTTTGTATTTTCACAAACAAAATAAAGAACTTTCTTTTGACAAGAAATTTTAGCCTTTCGTCATCATTGAACAAATTATATTCGCCTAACGGTGTCTATTTATGGACATTCACTCATTCTGCCGACGGATTCACTTCTGCTTCCATGAGGTTCTCAGTTTTCTTCAGTTTTTCATCTTCTGTATCACCTTGATCTATTGTTTCCATATCATTCTCAATTTCTTCTTTATTATCTCTGTCTGTTATATCCTGAAAAAACAAATGAGTCCTTTTTTATTAAACAGCTTTTTATGTGTTATTTATATTCATTATAGAGATATGCAGCTTTGAATGTCACTACCTCTTTCTACCCACGGGTACCGTAAGAGGCGACTAGGGATATAAGGCTTTTTTCAGTGGTTTTTAGGTGATGCGGTGTGAGACCAACGATTCTTTATTTCTACCATCTTCTCGCCTATCAACTTCCAAATGTGGCTAAGGAGTTTCTAGCTCTGAATGTTATATCATATTTATTTTCATTTCAAAATTATTCATTTTATAGATGTTGACTACAACACATACATGCATATTCTCACGGTCATATATCCCAAAAATGGGTAGCCAGCTTTAGAGCTAGAAACTCTTCAGCCACATTTGGAAGTTGATAAGTACAAAATGGTAAAAATAAAGTATTGTTGGTGATGGGTCTCCAACCGTATCGCCCAAAAACCACTTAAAAAGCCCCACCCTTAGTCGTCTCTTACGACACCCGTGGGTATAAAGGGGTATTGTTATTCTAAGCATGCACTACAGGGCATATTGATGTTAAATACAAATAAAACAAAGAACTAAGTAAGCTTAATAGATTATTCATCTACCCAAATAATTAATTTCTTTCCAAAGATTGTCTGGAAGAGATCGCTTTCAGCGACAAGACCGCCAATTGTACCTCACTGTAAACTGTTTGATCAGATTATAATTTTTGTAAATTTGTGTTTGATGTGCAATAGAGAGAACTAACTACTTACTGAGTCATCACCACTGGTTTTACAAGAAGCTCTTTTCTTTTTTCTCTCATTCTGTCTTTGGATCATTTGCTGCTCAAACTTTTGTATGAATTCTGCTTGATTGGTGTAGTCTAATGGCTTGACTAAATATGATGGATGTATTGTCAAATCTGAAATCAATTTTAATTTCCGTTAAAATTACACTATGGTAGCTCCGTTGTAGGAAGATTGGGTTCAAATAGCTCTATTCTGTATTTGCCATTTGTTCAGTATAATCTATTTCATCGGCAGGAAACACTGAGGACTGAGTTATTTCTAAGTTTCTAATAAAATACCAGGTCGGTATACAATAGTTACAAAAACTACTCGAAAGAAATAAGTATTATTTTCTTGTATTTATTCTTCTGCCACTTTTAAGGTGATAAGGGATACACACTACAAATTTATTACACTGCCACTTTTAAGGGATACACACTACAATTAAATAATTTTACAAAATGAAAAGAGATTTTATTTTTTTTTAATTTAAAAAAAAGTTATTAATACTTTCACAATATAAATTAATGGGGCTTATCCATCGAATTACTTCAAATGTATCTTTAAACTTCATAATGATGTGTCATGATACTCATGATATATATAAGATTATGATTACTTACGGTTTCCTAGTACTTCAGGCACCATATATGGATAAAGCCATCCTACAAGCGGCGTTTCTCCGCCGAAGTAATGAGCCTTTTTGTGATAGAATAATAAACCATCTAAGGTTGGTAAATCCCCATCAAACGCAGGATATTTCATAAAGAATCTGAAATGATGTTAAAACCATTAATTATAAAATATTTTAACACCATACATACATATACTCTCGGCTGTAAATCCCTAGAAGGGGTAGCCAGAGCTAAGGAATTAGAAATTCCTCAGCCACTTTTGGAAATGATAGTGGGGAAAAGATGGTAAAAATAAAGGTTGTTGGTGATTAGTCTCCAACCGCATCGCCCAAAAAACATTTTAACACCATCTCAATGATAATTGATAATATATAAATATATTTTTTTTCTTTATTGGATAACTTAAAAGATCCATATTGTGGTTAGTAAGACTTAAAATTAAAATACTTAATAGCTAACATTAGTAGTTTTAATCACAAAGTTACATCAATCACAAAAAATTAATAAAAATAAACCCATGACGCTGGTGCACTCCGTCCGAGCCAGGACGAAACAAGCCTCGGATCTTATCTGACCATAACTCTGACGAAGTGCCTCAGCACCACGGGTACCACATATCTTGGGCTACTATTACCATATATACATATATGCCCACCTAGGATTTCTTATCAAACATAAATTAGATGATGAGTGTCTTATGATACGATACACTATTATGATATGATACACAGCCCAATGACTAAGAACAACTTAGCTAATTAATTTAATCATGTTTGCCTTAATATAAAAAATTGTGATTTTCAAGCGATATTATATGAGTCTTAAGTTTTTCCACCATATTATATTAAATACATTACTAGAATAACAATCACTTACTCATTTAATGACTTATCATCACAAGATACTTTGGGTAATAACGAAAAAAGGAGCTTGTTCTTTTTACTGATTTTTTGCAATTCAGTAATCTCTGGAAACTTTGTACTAAGCCAGTAATGCCTGAATTCTGTCTGAAACATAAAACATACAAAAATAAGAACATATTTTTTTTTATATGAATCACAAATTGTATTGTATTTAAAAAGTTATGCAATTTTCTTTGAAGGAAAACAGGTGTTGTCATGCTGTCTAAATATTTAACTATACCATTGATAAGCTTTACCAATGCTTCATGGTGAGAATTAACATACATATACACATGTACATGTGGCTAAAAGTCCCAAAAACGGGCGGACAAAGCTTCAGAATAAAAAAAACATTAGATACTTTTTAAAGTTGAAAAGATGGGGAAATTGTTGTCTAATAAAAGCTGCTGTAGGTGGTTTTCAGCCACATGGCCCAATCACTTATAAAGCTCCAACTAAAGGAACTTATATTCCATAGATTTCCAGGAATAAAAATATATATTACTTCTCCATCAGTCATTGGTTGAGAGTTCCAAACAAGGAGGTCTACAACAAACATAGTTTCTATCTCTGGGACATAAAAGCAGTCTAGAACACAACACCCGCTTCTTTCACATGGACTGCCCCCTGGGAGAGCTGTTCGGGTTTGGAATTTGAACTGGCCATATTTTGAATAGCATTTTGTCTGTCCCTGAAATAGAAATATACAAGACTATTAAAACTGTTGTAACCATAGATCTACTATTAAAAAACTTTGGATAGGTCATGCGCGCTCATAAGTGGCACTTAAAAAACAGGCTAAATGGCTCATCTGACTTCAGTCGCGCACTAGCTGCCGTCGCAATCGTTCACCTGTTTTGGCGTGTTTTTTTATCAAAATAATCGAGAATGCCGTCGTGTGTGATGAGATTTTGCACAAACTATAGTAGAAAAACTACTAAAATGATGAGATTACTTATCATTCGTAAGTATTATAAATTTACAACGTTCTAATTATAATTTATAATAAATAGTGTGTATAGGTCTTAATTATTCTTTGTCAAACGGTTGTCTTAGTGTCATATTTCACGACGGTACAGAGCAAATATGTTTATCTATTTTTAGCGCTTGCTTTAAGATGTGCTATCTCGCCTACATTTCAAATGTATTTCTTGGTGTGTTGTTTGTATATATTTCTAGTGGTGTGCATTCATCTGCCGCAATCGGTGCCACTCGTAAGCGCCGGTTTCCACGTAAATGACCTATCTAACGTTTTTTAATCCATGGTTGTAACAAATAATACATGAACTAAAGAATGATATGGTCTTGTGGACTGATATGATTATTAAATTGTTCTGGATGCTAAAATAAAAATATTGTGTAATAATTACTTTGATTTCTTTACAAGGTAATACATAAGTTGAAGAATATAAACTAAAAAAAGGCAAAACCTATTTAACATAAATGCAAATCATATAACTTAAATTTGACCCCATATGATCTACAGAATCCTAAATTTTATCATTTAAGAATTGAAATAAGAGAAGAGATTATCAGTTATTTTGTTAATATTTTGGTTCCACATTTATTTAATGTTTATTGAAAACATAACCTTATGCTTACTATCTCTGTAAAAACTATAATTCTGCTAGTTTTATTCTAGTATTTTCTATATTCTTTAGTAAGTTTTATTCTCCTCCATCAAAGCAATTTTCTTAAAAAGGTTACGAATGATTAAAACAACAATTGATTTTCGAATATTTTATCGCATGTTATTACATGGTTTTTAAAGCCCAATGTTTTAAAAAAAATCAGTCATCATGGTCATGGAACGACTAAGGTATTATATGATAAGAATCAGTTAACAATGCTAAATTAAATCACTCACTTAATTAGTTTAAATGCTCTTCAAATATTAAATTGCAAAAGTTCTAGTAGAGGAACATTCAATTTGCAAAACCAATAGAAAATACACTGAGGAATATTTTATTAACCTTAGATAATAAATAATGGACCCAAGGCCCCATATGATTTTGCCATCAGAAGATTCTCACTCATTTCACTTGTGGGAAAATTAGGAATGTTTATTAAAGCCACAAAAGACACTACAATAGAATGTATGAAATACAATGAAATATAACAATAATAATATAACAAATATAACAAGCCTGTAACTGTTAACTCAGATTTAAAAATACCAAGTGGTTAATTCAGAAACTTACCTTTGTTGCAATTACAAGCATCCGTGTACCTTTAGGGCAAGGTACACAAAACCAATTCTCACAAAAGTCACTAGGTTTCTCAATCATCCACTCTGACAACATGAGGACATCATTATATTTTGAAGATGCTTTGTTGAATCCAGCAACATATATGCTGGGTCTGTAGTAAACCTGAAAGTTTAAATAATTATTATGTAAAAATCAGGATTTGATGTATTACTTCAGAGAGCAACAAGACCTTGCTATTACATGATGTTTAAAATAATGAAATTTTAACCATTAATTCCGTGATTACCTCTATCCAAAAAAACAAATACTGGAACTCAAAATCTAAATATTGTTACTGAGCAATGTGAATCCCAATATATCTGGTAATATAGAGTATTCAAACAATAAAGGGTTAAGGATATAATTTGCCGAGATATTGAAAGAAAAATCTTACTTTTGGGCCATTATTCCACTCTAATTTTTCTTCAACCTCGTTCACTATGGCCAATATTCCTCGAAATTTATCAAGATTACTGTTACGATTGCTGAAAGGCATATCACATTGATATTATGTTATCAACTTCTTTTACACTCTTATTTCATAAATAATTAAGAACATTATAAAATTAATTTAGATTTAAATAGATCACCTTTTTTGTATTTCTAATATCTCCTTACGTCTATCTTCTTGGCTTCCCAGACGTGCAGCATTCTTATACAGCCCCTCAAAGTTTGAATTTTGAGATACATTTTCAGAACCACAATCTCCAAGAGAATTAAACCTTTCAAGTACGTCTTCCATAATAAATGACAACAAAAATTTAATAGCAGCAGCACACTGAAGATATCATAACACAAACGACACGAAGCTTAGCTAAGATTATTTGCCTAAATTACAACATTTATATTATTATTTTTTCACAAAAGCCGGGCATAACTTATTCAATTCCAGTTGATTGATGGAGGGGAGAAAACTTGTGTTGCCACATATTATATGGTCGTTATACCCAAAATCCAATATTCAAAAATTCTATTTGTTTTTATTACCATCTTCTTTAATGGCCTTAGAATAATTTTATCTACTTGCACACAAAAAAATAATTGTAAAATCAACCGTTTTTTTTACTAGATTTTAGTTTAAGTAGTAATTTAAGACAGAACACGATAAATTGGATATGACGTTCTTTAGTTTAAGAAACTGAAAAACACGCTTTTGGAGCACACACATAGTGAAAAATAATTCCCAATATAAGCTGAAAATCATGAAAAGCGTGGGGCACTCTGTGCCATATTTTTCGTCTAGTGAGTAATCCAGCAGCAGGGAATTATGTTATTTTAAATGAATAAAGCTAAAAGAGTTAGGTAAACTTCAGTCTTCTTACTATCTTTGCAGGCGATGTTAAACTTAAGTCTAAATAAGAAACCATTAACATTTTTATATTGACTTCAATGCAAAGTAGTTTTTCTTTGATTATTCCTCAATGGTAGGTATGATCACGACGTTTACGACACTTAACAATGTCCACTTGATCAATGTACTAAATTTGGTTGAAATCGGTCCAGCCGTTCCAGAGGAGTTCGATCATTAAGAAGAGGCCTACCCTCATATAAAAGCTAATTAATTATGCATGTTAGTCCTATATATGATCTCAGTAGCCTTATCACCCAATAATCAATTATTATTTTTTCCTTAATCACCTTCTGCGACACCATCGGGAAGAAATGGATTGGAAATACGCTAAGCTGACATTTCTGGGCTTTTAAAGTGATTGTAGGGCGCCGTGTTTTTAGACCAATCACATTTTTCTTTTTCATCCTTTATTTTTCATTTTTCTAGTCTCGACTTCCAAAAGTGGCTTAACAATTTCAGAATCTAAATCCCTAGGTGGAATGTGGAATCCCCTTTTGGAATTTTTTACCATATGACGATGTAGGAGTAAAAATGTTTTCCCTAAATACGGCAAAATTATCTTAACATGGTATTCATCAGTTATTCTTTTTTTTGTTAATGTTGCCAGTAGTTCGACACTGAAAATATTCTCTTTTGCTATATAAATACAATATATTTATTTACGTACTATATTATTGATAGATTTATATATAAACGGGTAAGCAAGTTTTTCACATAAGTTCTTATATCGGAGGTCCAAAAATGTTTCTATCACATTATATTGTATTGCATAATTAAGGTCCTCTCGAGCTTCGTTTACATTCTTTAATCTTTTCATACTCATGCACTTTTATTCGTCACACTTGACTCTCAGACGCCTGCCATTTTAAGCACATTCTCTATTTGATCTGAATGTGTCCTGCGGTGTTATCCTCTATTGTTCGGCCGTTCAGAGAATGCGTTCCTGACATGTCGCGATTGAACTAACGACGTAACTTTGTAATGACGTTGCAGTTACGATAAAAATATTTTTGCTGGTTGTTTACCGTTTTAACAATTGATGAGCATTAAAACAACTTTATTATATCAATAATCAATGAATGTTTTGATTTTGTGCCAAACTGAGTGTCAAATAACTTGGTAAACAATATTTTTCTAAATCTATACTGCGCTGTTACAAGGGTATGTTAGCTCTTTATGTTGAATTTATTATGACTAACTGATAGGTCAGGAACGCATTCTCTGAACGGCCGAAGTATACTAACATTACCGTCTACATTGGCTCTATAAATCTATTTAATCAATTTGCAATCATTCATCCTCTCCGTGTGCCCAAACCATATTTAAATTCCTTTTTCTATCTTTTTTACAATATCATACTTCACACCGCACCTTTCTCAAATAATTATATTGCTCGTTCGATTCGAAAAAAATCTGAGGAACCTAGTCTCTACTAGATTCACTCTGCTCTTATGATTCTTTTGCCACACCGAACATTCGCTTCCATACATTACATAAGTGTAGGAACAAGAACAGCATCATGCACAGTCATTTTCAGGCACCGATTGACTCATTTTTCATTGTTCATAAGACTAATCATTGCTCCATTTACCGAGCATGTCACGTGAGAAATTTGATACCGCCAGATTGTTTAGCTGAGAATGTAACTGTTGCCGCTCATTCAATTATTCCTCGTTGTAGTATGTCATTTAATTTATTTATCTTGTATATAATGTATATAAATATTATAATATATGTATAAACTAAAGTAAAAATTAAAACCCGTTAATTTCATCAAGACCTTGCTATTATTCAGGCGTAATGTAGTAACAAAAACCTCAGCATAAAAAATCATACAAACAACACACAACCTCCTTATTAACTCCCATAGGGTCATGATTTGTTATCATACTTAAATCACAAAAATGAAATCTTTAACTTTTAAAACCGTGTTCAATGTTCATATCCGTAAGTCCACAATTAAAAAAATGCAATACAGACACATCAATGTTTATTAAACTGTAGACAAAATTACATATTTCTTAGCACAGTAGTTTCGGATGTGCATCGGTTCTTGCACAGATAATATTTTTCTGTCAGTCAGTCTGTTTTGACTTTTATATAGATATATTATGTGGTCAGAGAGCTATTATTACTTAAGTTTCTATTATGATACTAACCATTGCACCTTTTTATGTATAGGACAGATTTTGTTGATAAATTTTGTATATAGTTTTGAAATCGAGCAGAGTAAACTTTTAACATAAGAGGGCAACCATTCCATCATGAATTAGTACCTATTGGTAGTAAATATATTTAATGGCAACTCTGATGAACCGAAAATAACCGAATTCATTTCATTGGAAACCGAGCGCACCCGAACGGCTGATTAGGTCACGTGGTACCAATGGAGTCTTCGTGGCGTAGCTTGTTCAGCTGCTCATCGAAGCGGCTGTCGGACGGTCGCCTTTCTACGAGTTCGCTTACAATGTAGCGGCCATTTTTGTTCTTATACATAATTCAGTGCGCATATTTCATGTATTTCGAAGATAATCCAATTTATTATCACGATGACTATTATAGTTTTCCTAATAGATACATCTGCTTCCATGAACCAAAGAGCCTATTTAGGTGGACGCCCAACGCTGCTCGATGTAGCCAAGGGCGCTGTGGAAACGTTCGTAAAGGTACGTGCAGTGTCATCGACTTGTCAACCGTCTGGTTTTATGATCGATTTATTAGGTGTGAGAAATTTTTCTAAAGTAGTTTATTAATTCGTAGGTACGTCAGCGTTCTCCTGAAAGCAGAGGTGATAGATACATGCTTCTCACTTTCGAAGAGCCACCCGCGAATATCAAGGTTAGTATCGTAGAACACGTTTGCTTCGATTTGTTGCTTTTTTATGCCATAACATTCATTATAAAAAAGCCGGTTTTGTGGGGTTTATTTACGCCGCACCATTGTTTGTAAAATTGACCAGTCGAAGTACATTCTGTGATATTGATAAAATTTACAGAAATAGACGTAAACAGGACAAACTGCAGGAGACAGAACCGCCGCTGCGCTGCGGTCGTATCTTTACTTTATCTTTCCCTTTCCTTCCTTCACGATAGCATTTACGAATGTGCGATCGGCTGTCGCCTCATTGGTTGATTATCTTTGTATTTGAAGTAGCAGATTCGGAGGGAAATACAAATCTGCAATAAACATACTTTTGATCTGAAGATGTAAATTAGCTTTATGTTCTAGTCTGCCTTTACTTCAATTGGATGTATTTTAAATCTTAATACTATATTTCGGGCGTCAATATTATTCTTAACACAATTACAAATTATAATATTATTAGCATTATATTAAGATCAGGTATTAATTAATTAGCTGTTTCTAATGGTTTTTAGCAATTATTACAATTGGACAAGTATGCAAAATGTATATGTAAACACAACACAAAACTACAAACAACATAAATAATTATAATAATGTAGTCAAATAATAAATAAAGGTTTATCATTAGATTAAAATGTATCAAATGTATCATTGTAAATTATGAAACCCCTGAATAATGAATATAATACAGTATATTGTTATTGGAGACTATCCTAAGGTTTTATAATGTCCTTTTCAACTCTGGCTGGCTTTATTGCCTACTAAAGTTGTCTCAAACTAATAATTTAAATTTAGTTATGATAATGAGCACAAGAAGCATAATGTCTACCAACTCAGCCAAGTCAAGGACTTTGATTACATTAATGTCTGCTGAGGCATTATCTATTTATTTATATAAATAATATTCAGAAGATGGTTCTGTTACATAAGTTTTGTTATGAATATATTATGGCTTGGTATCAGTCATTTTATTGTTGATATTTCATGAGCTTGATAATATTTTGTAAAAGTAGGCATGTATTTTTATGTTGATTTTCCTGAGCCATAATCATTCTTAAAGTGCTACACATCTTTGTCTAATTCTTAATCAATCATTAAGTAAGGCATTTCATGTGTTGTCACTTTTGTGTTAAGTTTATCACTTACTGTGATGAAGGACCAACTTTCAAATAATATTATAAACAAAAAATATGCAAGAAGTATACTTCAAACTGAGATAGATTCTTCCTATTCCTGTAATACAGAGTTTTTAATTAAAACAGTTCAAAAGGGGTTACTAATTTGTCTATACATTTAATATTATAATTGTATAACAATACAAATATATTTTTTATGTATAAATACATTAGTTATGTGGAAAATTCTGGGCGAGACCTTAGTGACCATCAGTGGGACCAGAAAGGTTTATAAAAATAAATAAAATTGCATTTACATCCAAGACATAAAAACCAGAAATTCCTTCGCTCTGCTATCTGTTGTAGGAGTGAATAATCAAACAGATTTTAATACATTTTAATCATGGTTGGTACTGACACTGCAATATTTTTTATAAGTATACAATCTTAGAGTGTTAAACACTTTAATTCTGACAGAATTCTTACCTTTATTGAAATTATTCCAGTATCACTTAAGAATTTTTTTATTAACAGGCTGGCTGGAAAGAAAACTTAGCAACATTTATAAATGAACTGAAGAACCTACAATGCCTAGGTTTGACTACTATGGGAGCTGCTCTGAAGCATGCTTTCGATGTTCTAAACATCAATAGGATGCAAACTGGAATTGACACATATGGTCAGGGGCGTTGTCCTTTCTACCTGGAGCCTTCGGTCATAGTTGTTATAACTGATGGTGGAAAATTGTCTAGCAATGCTGGTATTCAAGAAGAGGTGAGAATTTTATTTTCTAAATGTTTTGAGATTATTATGTTATTAGGATACCTTCATTGTGGTATTTATATTATTCTATGTTACTGAAATGGCATTATAACACTGTTTTAGATATTGGGCACACTGATCATGTTAGAGCACATTTGAGTATGAATAATAAGAGATAATTACTGTAGCTTATTCTTCTTCTAAATTCAAATTTAGTTTTTTCAGCAAGACAATACAACACAACAACATATATGTAAAATGTACTGTAATGCAAATGATTTACACACTTGAAGTCACAACTATAATGCTAAATATAGTTATTCAAAACTTGAGAAACATCAATTCTAGTTACTTTTGAAAGTAAAATATATAATAAGTAATAATAATAAGTATTTTCAATAAAATGTCAAACCAAACTTTGCTTTGAAAACAGCAGTCTGTGAAGTTGTGGTAGGGTCCTATAATAAACTGACTATGGTTATATACTTTTTTGGTATGTTACTCTGAGAATGTTTTAAGTTTATCACTTACTGAAATACTCATGTCGAAGCTAGAGAGGTTTGCCAGGATAATACAAAGTGGCGATCGATAGTCTCTGCCTACCAAACAAACGGCGTGAGTATATGTATGTAAATACTCCTATGTTAAATTTCATGCTTGTATAAACTTAGCTTATAGTTTCATTACTTACTATAAGCTAATTTGCTACAACGTTTTTGTGTTTCAAATTGCAAGGTTAATAAAAACTTGGCAAATATGTAAAAATATATATGTGTTATAAAGTGAACTTTGCTATTGGTTGTTTAAATTCAAATCACATTTAGGTTGCAAACTTAGACTAGGAAAAGATCAAGATTGAGTCATAAGGTTTTTCTTTTTTATTAACAATCCTTTATTTGTAAAATGTATCCCCTCCAACTTCCTAAATTGGCTGAAAACTACTAAAATATGTGATTCTATTCTAAGATTCTAAGAACGAAGGTTATTTTTGGAGTTACATCTCGAACCAGTGCTTTTTCATTCAATTGCATTTGTTGAATATATCAGTCCTAAACCGTACATGTATTTCAGTTTAATTTGCCGATGAACTGTCCGATCCCTGGGTCAGAGTTGACTCGAGAGCCATTCAGATGGGACCAAAGACTATTCTCTCTTGTCCTCCGTCTGGCTGGCACTCCTGCTGTAGAAAGAGATACGGGACTTGTACCTTCAGACTCCTCCCCTATTGATGCTATGTGCGAAGTTACTGGTGGTAAGTTGAAGTTATAACTATGAATTTCTACACAATATTTCTAGGTACTTTGTATCTGACATAAAATGTGATATCTGCTATAAATTAAATACACCTGATTTCGTATATTTTTATCATATCGTGAGACATGCGTGACCCATGATATTTTTATTTTCAAGCTGTGTAGCTCAAGAATTTCAGTCCAAACTTTTTTCAGTCTTAATTTGTTATTCATTAAATTCTGAAACAAAAAAAAATAGTCATGCCTTTTCTTATTTCAGGGAGATCCTATTGCATCACATCACACCGCATGTTAATGCAATGCATAGACAGTTTAGTGCAGAAAGTACAAAGTGGTGTAGTGATAAATTTCGAGAAGATTGGGCCGGACCCACCTCCCATTGACACTGGGGGCGCGCGAGACGGCATGGAGCAAGATGAAGTTTTGCAAGACGAGACTAAGGATTTGGAAATTGATGCTGACAGGAATGGGGTATGTCAACTATTTAGTTGCAAGCTATTTTTTTTGTTTTACTTCTCAGTTATTGGGAAGCTTGTGGTTTGGTGAAAAAAAGGGATTGGTGAATAACCAAGTGCCTATCGCATGAGTCATCAACAAGATAGTTGGTAGATAATATTTATGGTTTCGAGTTCAAATTGAATAACTTTGGTATATTTTATTTACACTTACAGCCTTAATAAAAATATATTTCACTGTTTAAAATTTAAACTTTAAATGAACTGTGCAGGGACTCGTAAGTTTTCGAAAGTATGAGGTGAAACATTACAATACAGAATGAGTGCGGTGTCATTTCGCTCCTGTAATGGCTTTTATGTTTTGACTAAGTTTGATACTAAATTGTTACACTTACTTACTTATACTCACGCCCATTGTTCCCATTGGGGTAGGCAGAGACTATCGATCGCCACTTTGTACGATCTAGGCAAATCTCTTTTGCTTCTGTTACATTCATAATTCTTCTCATACATGCTCTTTTATTCTTCATACTTCGGACGCGCGCCGGCCTTTTTGAGCACACACTCTATTTGGTCCAGGTGTGTCCTCCGTGGTCGTCCTCTACTCACATTACCCTCCACGTTGGCTCTAAAGATCTCTTTCTCCAATTTACTGTCATCCATCCTCTCTATGTGCCCAAACCACCTTAACATTCCTTTCTCTATCTTGCACACTACGTCATCTTCGACACCTACACTATTTCTCACTCTGTCGCACAACCTTACATTGCATATACTTCTAAGGGATCTCATTTCCACTGCATTCACTCTACTTTCATGCCTCTTTTGCCATGCCCAACATTCACTACCATACATCAGCGTAGGAACCAGTACAGCATTGTGAACTGCCATTCGCGCCTTTTCAGACAGGGACTGGCTCGACATTAGACTGTTTATGGCTCCATTTACCGCATTTACCTTTTTAACTCTCCTTTCAATATCTTCCTCGCTTTCGCCGTCCCTCGTAAACAAACTTCCCAGATACACAAACTCTTTCACCTGTTCCACTTTCTTGCCACATATTGCAATCTCACATTCTGTCATACTTTCCTCTCTCTCGAGAACCATTGTCTTGGTTTTGTCCACATTCACTCGCATGCCCTTTCTTTCAAAAGAGTTACACGCAATATTCACCATCTCTTGCAACTCATTTACCGTTGATGCAAGTAATACTTGATCGTCAGCGTATAAGAGGCATTTAATGATGAATCCTCCCATTCTCAGACCAAATCAACTCAACTCAACTATTGATTAAGGTAGGTTACCTATAGCAGATAACAACTAAAAACAACAGTGTGACAAATATAAATCTAATTTGAATGTTTTTGGTCATGAAAACCTCATTTGGGGGTTATTACTAATAAATAAAGGAAAGAAAAATTTCGACACAGGCGGGAATCGAACCCGCGACCTCGGGTATACGCCCCCGTCGGTCTGCCAATTAAGCTACCGTGTCAATGGCTGCCAGTGCTTATAAAACACAATTGCAAACACTACTTAAAAGTGTAAAAGAAACAAAGGATAGAAGAATTTCGCACTGGAAACCTCAATTGGCAGAGCGACGGGGGCGTATACCCAAGGTCGCGGGTTCGATTCCCGCCTGTGTCGAAATTTTTCTTTCCTTTATTTATCTATACTTACTCGTATAATAAATCTGTAGAGAGGTCAATTCTGTACATGAAATATATTTTCAAAATAACTATCAGGGGGTGATTAGTGATCGATACTGATGCCAAAAATGCATTCAGTAAAATTTTTGTCTGTCTGTCTGTCTTTCTGTCTGTCTGTCTGTCTGTCTGTCTGTCTGTCTGTCGGTTTGTATGTTCCTTATGGAAACAAAAACTACTCGACGGATTTTAACGAAACTTGGTACAATTATTCTTCATACTCCTGGGCAGGTTTTTGTATACTTTCCAGCAGAGTAGTAAAGGGGAATTTTGGGAAATTTTGGGAAAACGGGAGAAGTTACTCCATTTTTTAAGCTTCCGTCGCGTGTGCAGCCTTAATGGTTAAACTTACATAGAAATCATGTATCACGGAAATATTCTTCATAAATTATCTAAAAAAAAATCCTAAACAGTTTATGTCTATCTTTTACGGTTGACTCACAATAACACGTGTAATTCCTGATAGCTTAGCAGTTCGGAACATTCTGATTATATTTTTTTACTCTTAAGTTTGTAAACCTCTCACTCATCCCTAATTTAAAAAAGGTAACATTATTACCTATTCAATAAAAAAAGAATCATAGAAATCGATAGAGAAACACCGAAATTATACATAAAATAAGCCATCGCGCCCGTGACCAAAACCATATCTTTACTAATTTACATATAACATACTAGATAGCGCCAGTAGTTGCATCCTACATCACGTAATGATTTATTTTTTAAATTGTTATAAATACTTCATAGCGTTTTATTCCAAAATTTGCTATTAAACGGAAATACTGAACCGTTCATTAAAGCGCATTCAAAATCACCAACTCACACTGTTTAGGGAGTGCTATTAATTTAATAAATTGAAAACATTACGCTGAATTTCACAATGCTTGAGCAATGACTGAAGAAAGAAACCTCAGATATTTAAAAAAACAACGCTACCCGTGCGAAGCTGGGACGATCCACTAGTTAGTAAATATAAATCTGCCAGTTAAATGCAAGCACTATGATAGAAATAACATAAAATTATAGATAGCTCCACAATTTAACAGTAAGAGCGATACATTTCTCAAAACCTCTATATTGCAATACAAATATTAATTAGTTACTTCGCTTGATTCCGCTAATACCTGCAGTCTTCATGCGGCAGGCGCCATTCACCGCCCGCCTTCCCACTTTCGAGAAATCAAAAAGCAGACACAAGCAATACACTACACACACCCTCAAGCGAAAGCCTCAAGCAACCACATATATGCGACGCGTTTCGACTCAACCCGAGTCATTATCGAGCATTAGACGGTTCGGCAGCCAACCACCGAGTTCTAATCGGTGGTTAGATTCAATCCAAAATCTATATTACAATACCCAATTAATCCATTTCCACTAAATAAAAAATGCAACACTTATTTTCACAGAGATGGAATGGCGCCCCATACCAAGCAGGCGTCCCAGTCCAAGGTGCCACAGCCCCGCAAGCTTGGCATTCTTGTCGCCGTCTTATCTATGTGCCTAGAACTGTCTCTACCAAAGGATTTGCTGTGGGATTCTGGCCTATACCGGAATCGTTTAGACCGGATCCTAATGCTCCTACGCTGGTAAGTTTGAGAAATTTAAGTTGTTTGTATTAGATGTGGAGTTTGAGTGGGTGTAAGATGGTTGAATTGAAATGAATAAATTATGCTTTGCATTGTCTACCTTTTTAACTTCCAAGACATACAGAGTAAACATTGTCAACTTTTTTCATGAGTTTTATGCTGTTTCTTTCCCATATATCAAATGCTAAATATACCACATTCTGCAACTCCTGCTCTAGATTATTACCAGTACTCGTTATTTAACCAACATTTATAGCATTGAAACTTCTACTATCAAGTAGTTTTGACTGCAGATGCCAAAAAATTAATAAATCATATAATAGTTATGGATAACCAAATTGTATTTAATCTTTTCAGCCCCCAAGGTCAGCCCATCCTGCTGTGAAGTTCACTTGCTCCAGTCAAGAGCCAATGGTGATTGACAATCTGCCTTTCGACAAGTATGAGTTGGAACCTAGTCCTCTAACACAGTTTATATTAGCAAGAAAACAACCAACTGTTTGTTGGCAGGTAAGATATTTAAACAGACTTTTTATATGGGATTTACACGTCTTTTTATAGCTATTCGCAGATTCATATTGTAGAACTACCATAAATATTTTAAAAGCCATTTAAGGCTATAAAATAGTCTCATATATCCTCGATTACTTGACAAAGTGACTTGTTCTCCTGATTTTCATGTGACACACATATCGTAAATATTCTTATGTGGCAAGATTCAATCCTAACTCTGTTTTGGATAGAAGCATCTTATGATGAATTAATATTTACTCAGCCATGTTTCGTCTCACAGATAACCAATACTTTTTGTTATAGGTATATACGCAAAATGTTTTTAATACTTATCTTCTTTTCTCCAGGTATTTGTGGCAAACAGTGGTTGCAAGAACTCGGAAGTTAGCCATCCCTTTGGCTATCTCAAAGCCTCCACGAACCTCACTTGTGTAAATCTATTTGTGCTGCCTTATAATTATCCGGTTTTGTTACCATTGTTGGATGAATTGTTCAAAGTGCATAGATGCAAACCAACGCAAGAGTGGAAGATGGCTTTTCAACAGTATTTGGATAGGATGCCCTCTTATTATGTTTTGGTATGTATTGAATTTCTGTGGTTGATTAATAGTAATAAGTCGAAATCATAGAAAACTCAAAGAAAATAACTAAAGACATACATAGAAGCCTTTTTCTCTTTGACACAAGTACTTCCGTTGTGGAAGGTAAACCTTTGGTTTTCCTAATCTTTGAAGAATTGCCAAAGCAATAGTCTCCCAAGTTAACCACACATATTTTGAGAAAAGATACATAGATGTGGGACCAATATCGTAATTGATGTGCTATCACAGTCTAGAACATACTATTACCTAAATCATCAAAATGCTCATTCCTGAAACAGTAAAAATACAAATATTTTTATTATTATGGACAATGATTAACCATTTCTTTTTTGCTTATGTCAAGCTAGCTTATAGTATAATTATTTAGAAATTGGTACACCTTAGTTTGGTCTCTCTTCTTAGCCTTGTTGTAAGATTAATAACTAACACCCAAAATATTTTAAGGGTTCATGTATAAAGAAATGAATAAAATGCAAAGCGCAACTCTTACTTTCTATATTATGAATACTATTAATGTAATCATTTACAATATTGCAGCCACTAAGAAGAGCTCTACTAAAGATGGGGGCCTCAACTCCGTTACTACAAAGTCTGATACCAGACACTCAAGACAACTCACTCAGCTTTTCAGTACTCAATTATCTGAAGAAACTGAAGAGTTTGGCCAAAATTGAGTTTGATAAGCTGTGTTCGGATGTCATTAACAAAGCTAATAGTAATCAAAAGGTATGTTATTTATTACTTTCTAATTCTGATTGTGTATTTATTGTTAACGACTTACATTAATGTGCGATTTATTTTACTAGAGAAATGTGAGAAATGACGTGATTCGTGAAAGGTGTGGCGTGAAAGATGATAATTGTAAAAAAGATAGAAAAAATAATGTTGAGATGGTTTGGGCACATAGAGAGGATAGATGACAGTAAATTGGTGAAAGAGATCTATAAACCCAATGTGGAAGGTAATGTGAGTAGAGGATGACCATGGAGGACACACCTGGACTAAATAGAGTGTGTGCTTAAAAAGGCCGGCGTCCGAAGTATGAAGAATAAAAGAGCATGTATGAAAAGATTGATGGATGTAAACGAAGCTAGAGAGGTTTGCCAGGATCGTACAAAGTGGCGATCAATAGTCTCTGCCTTGCCTACCCCAATGGGAAATAATAGCGTGAATATATGTATGTATGTTATTTTACTAATTTGATGGAAATCTAACATGATTCAAAGTAACTTATGCATACCCGCACATCCTCACTGTTGTAAACCCCAAAAAGGCAGTGACGGATTCAGACACCCCCAGGCGCCATTTTCATGTATTGTATTGTAAGAAAATGATTTTTTTGTGTGCTAAAAGAGGACAATGAAAGAGCTTTATGTTATTGTTGCCCCACCAGCAAAAGCTTTATTCTATTGTGCCTGGATCTGCCCTTGCAAAAATAGGTAGCCAGAGCTTTAGAATTAGAAATATCGTCAGCCACTTTTGAAAGTTGAGAAAGGAAAAGATTGTAAAATAAAAGATAGATGTGATGGGTTTCCATCCACATAACCCAACAATCACTTAAAAAGCACCAATACTCTAAGTCACATCTTCCGACACCCATGAGAATACAAACATAAATACATATACTTACGCCATTAGTTCCCATTGGGGTAGGCAGAGACTATTGATGGCCACTTCGTACGATCCTGACAAACCTCTCTAGCTTCGTTTACATCCATCAATCTTTTCATACATGCTCTTTTATTCTTCATACTTCGGACCCATGAGAATATTTAGTTTAATGCTATTGTAAGCAGTCCCAACTCAACTAGAGTATGTGTGTATAATAAATTTTTAACTAAGACACGTAATGAACATTCCTTCCCTGAGCCCCAATAATACATTCTTTTTCTTAATTTATTCCATCAATTCACAGGTAACAGAAACAGTTCGAGTGATGTCAAGATCTCCACTCAAAAAAGAATTAGTCACCCATCCAGCTTTGCAAGACAAGTTTGTGGCTTTAAGAGATCAACTCAACGAGTTTGGTGGTTTCGTAGTAGGCCTGTCTAGAGGACGGCATAAGACTCAACAGCATGCATATAGGAATCCGTTTGATATTCAAAGGAGGGATTTATTGGATCAGGTATGAATTTTATTAAAAAATAATATTGGATTATGTATTGCTTAATTTGTAACATTTTTGTAGCTGTTTCATAAAGTGGCCATGTTTTCTATTTTTATTATTATATATAGTGTTATCTAATCACTGCTCACTCCTATGACATTTAGCGTGATTTTTTATACCCTTTTTTCCTTTGAAGGCTTATGATATTCATACTAGAAATAGTATAAAATCAGTTGTGAGGTTATCGAGCCTTTCCTTACAGAGAAACAAACACACACACAAATCTTTCATCTTTTTAATAAGTATAATTATAGGGAACTATATAAGTTTCCATTATGTTCACACTTCATAACTCTATCTTTTTTTTAACTGCTTCCTTAGTCGCATTAACCTATAGACATCCACTGCTGTACATACACCTCCCCAAGATTTCTAAAATGACTGGTCCACTGCTGTCTTTTCTTCCTCATCATATCATAACCAAATGCAAAAGTCCTTCCGAGTGACACTACTAGAAAAAATATTAGCTATTAATGAAATAAACAATATTTCTAGGTGGTGAGAATGCGAGCAAACTTCCTGCAACCATCTCTAGCCCATACAAGATTGGTGGACGAAGATAGTGCCCATTCGATGCCCGTAGCACAGATGGGTAACTACCAAGAGTACCTCAAGAGAATGACGCCGCAATTGAGAGAGATTGAGACACAGCCTGTGAGGCAGCATATGTTTGGAAACCCCTTCAAAATTGATAAGGTGAGTTTTTTTATTGTATATAGTGTAAGAAACTTGGGGATCCATGGTAACTTTCATTTATAGTCTGATTTATAAATTGATAAGAATGGATGAAAATTTTAAATGAATTGTTATGAATGTTTTATCACAAAGAACTTCCAAGCAGAAATTGTTGTGCATAATGCGTTACTGAAGCATTATACAAAATGTTGTTCATACAATCTTATTTAAGTGATGTGTCACAAAAAGATTTTTCATATTTGTAAATTTACTTCCTAAACCAACAAATAAAATCACTATTTAACTTTTATAAAACGAAGCTTCTTAACACGACTTTCACAGTACAGAAGTTTTGATAATCAAAGGAACGCGATATAGACATACGTCGGGATCATCGTAAAATCTATAATATAAACCGTGTAGTGCCGGCGTAGAATGTCACTACTCCTTTCTGCCCACGGGTGTCGTAAGAGTCTCCAACCACATCGCCCAAAAATCACTTAAAAAGCCCCTATACCCTTAGTCGCTTCTTACGATCACCCACGAGTAGAAATAAGGGTAGTGATATTCTAAGCCGACACGGCAAAGCCAACACTACACGGCAACTAAAATAATAATCCTTTTTTCTCTTCCAGCGCATGATGGTAGACGAAGCTGACCTCGACCCACTAGGCACAGTCCGTTCAGGCGGTGCAACCAGTGCGGGCAAGCGAAGCGGGGAGGCTCCGAAACCCACGCCCAAACGCAAACCGGGCCCGTTGCCCGCGCACGTGACCGCGAGACGGGTGCCCGGCGTGCCCGTGCACGTGCCCGCGGTGACCGTGCCTGCGGTGGCTGTCGCGCCGGAGGTGCCGTCGGGGAGGCCGCCTGAGGTATGTTACATTGTACAGTATGTTTTGTGAAGTATTAGGTGTGAGACATTTTGAATGTGGGTTGTGCGTGATGATCGAACGAAATGGGTAAACTCCGGTGCGTGAATCGCGCACCGGAGTACACCCACCCAGTTAAGAGCCTTTGCACACCTCGTTTTTATTTTCTGAGTCTTACTGCTTGTGGGCAATGTGGTTGGAGAAAGCCAACCAGTTTACAATCGCTTTCATATTCAACTCTTAAACGTAACTGAGGATTTATATATTTCTGTCAACAATTTACTTTCATCCATCCTTTCTATGTGCTGAGGCCATCTTGATTCCGTTTTATATTTTTTCATAATATCATTACACCGCAAACGCATACACTTTGGCAATACTTGCAATCATGATTATTTTAACTGCAAGTTGGAATTGTGTATGACCTTAATTCCTTAATCAACTATATAACTTCATGACGTGATTTCAGGAGCCACCAATGGTGGACACGGGCGGTATTCCTCCGCCGCCCCCTCCCGCCCCCGCACCGCCTGTTTTGCCGCCGAACTTGCCGCCGATCATTAAACCGTTTCTCAATGGTGGTATGTACTTTGAAATATGAGTTAATGAGTTTTAGTTTTAAATACTTGTTTGAGAATCCATTATTAATGAGAATAGGTGTATATTTAAAAAAAGTTGGATACATGTTTTTCAATACAATATTATTATGATATTCAGTGAATTAATGGTTTCATTTGTTAATAATTGTAATAGTTTTAGCAGTCAGTGTTTGAATATCTAAACCAATAATGCATTCTTTTTGAAAACGGTTAGTTCTCGAAACGCGTTCAATAAAACTGAATGACCCAATTTCATAACGTTTTATACATTTGATGATGCTCTGATCTCTGATGATTATCTTTCCCTTCTTTCAAGGGTCAATTATTTATCCGCCTCAAAAGTTAAACTAAACAATGTTTTTAATGTTTAAAACCTCTGTTCCAGACGCCTACACAACAATGGGCAAGCTCTGCCGTTCCCCCTCCCCCCCGCCTGAACCATCCCCGCCCCCCGCTCCTCCCCCCGCGCCCGCCGACACGCAAGAACTGCAGATCAACGCTATCATACAGGGGATCGCTGCTGAGAACAACTCTAATGGACGGAGGAAGAGGAAACGGAAGGTAATTATCATTGGTTTATAGCTTTTTTTATATGGCAATATTAAAGAGGTCCCCCCTTCCAGGGTCTCTCATGAGCTGCAGATCAACGCCATCATACATCATAGTTCTTCGATCACCCTGTTCCAACTTATCATAACCTTACGGGACACTCTTTATATGTGTCAAAAATATCAAGTATGTAAACTATTTGTTAATATCACATTTTTTTTATTCCCAGGCTGAAACTAAGCCTACACCGCCGCCGCCACTGCCGCCACCTCTTCAACTGCCGTTAGTCCCACCACCTTTAACCCGTAAAGAGATCAACGAAATTAAGAAACATAATCTTGATCTACGAACTCAAGTTTATAGAGCTATTAGAAGACCTGGAAGAGGTATGTGTTACTAGCATTTTTAAACTATGATTATTCAGTATATTAATGATACAAGTGTGCCATGTTAGTCATTACAGCCGGAGTGGGAACTAACGCTTTATGAAAGCGAGGGATTTTTGATATTATATCATACGACTATTTACAATATAGTTGTAATTGTTGCAGAAGAAGCACGAAAAGGGTTTTTATATTCGTTAATTTGCTGTACACGTTAGTCACTGTCTGCGCCAGTATGTTGAAAATTTGAAATACTTACTGCAGTAGTTGTTAGTGCAAAAGGGGCTATTCTTGTATTATTACAAACGTAAAAATATACAATACCTTTGATGATTAAGCCGATTGTTAAACGGTTTGACAAGCATATCTTGTAGTAGGTTTGAAAAATGAATCAAAAGTGGAATAATAATATATATGTATATGGTGAAAATAATATTCACTGATTCGAAGTTTACTGATCATTAAAGTGAGTGACATGCAATGCATGTTTCAAGCATATAAACAATTTCATATCATTCAAAAATCAATTTCAAATTCGAAAATTATCAACAGTAGAGTAATCCTATTAATATTATAAATGTGAAAGTTTACATGTTTGTGTGTTTGAGGCGAAATGGCTCCTCAAGTACATAATAAATATGAATGAAATTTGGCACAATGCAAGATAATGACCAAAATTAAGACATAGGATACTTTTCATCCCGGAAAACTTGACCTATAACATATTCACGGCTTGATTGAACTAAGAAAACCGGAAAAAACGCCTAAAATTTTGCCATAAGCAAATTTGACAGTACGAAACCTGTCGGGTCAGCTAGTAGCTTTAAATAAATCAACGAACACCAACTGCACGGGCGAAAAAGTAACACATTTCTCGAGGGAAATTGAGTAAAAAGCGATGTGGTAGTGCTAGTAACTTACTTCTTTGTCAGTAAACTTAAAATTTTCACCCGCAAAACTACTTATATATATATGGTTATAAATTTTTCATAGTGACACATTATTTAGGGGAAGACCCAAGTATTTTATTTCATACTCAGAGAAATATTATAATTAATTTATTATTGTTTCAGATTTCTCCAAGCTATTCGAACTATTAAAGCAACTCAAAGGCGGCGTAGACACCAGAAAAGAAGTAATACGGGAGGTCATCAACGAATCTCTGCGATTCAAAAGAAAAGCGCTTGTGAAACTACTCGAAGAGTTCTTAGCTAGTCTCGACAGAAACGGTAACAGTGCCAGTTCTAGTATCAAATGTGAAATTAAAAGTTTAACTAACTCGTTGTATGCCAATACAAACAATCATAGCTAATGGTGGAGCATTGCCGGCCTTACAATTGAGCCGCGCAAATTTACGTGAACATTCAGTATTTCCGATTAGTTTGTATGATCTCATTACTTTATCTACACCTCTTGAACTTTGTCGTTGTTGTACGGCTAGCTGGTTTGGTGATGTGGATTTTGAGCACTACTTCATACTTCGGATGTGCGACATTTCTTGTGACCGCAAAAATGAAAGTTTTGTGGTATCCTTATGTATTGAATTGTATGTCTCATTTTATGGCTTAGGTGAAATTTATTAAGACTGTTCTGTTGCTACTGTAGTCTGCCTCTATATATTTTTTTAAATAAATTTTTCAGTATCTCGTATTTATTTAACTTTTACCCCTGTTAATATGAAAAGTTACAAAGACGGACGGACCTTACTGCTTACTCGACGGATATCGAATGGGCCCGAAAGTAAGCATTATAACGAATGTGGTTATTATTTAATTTGAATGTTTTTGACATGAAAACCTCATGTATTTATCTTTTATTTATTAGTGGTTATTATTGTGGAATAAATTGGAAATCTCACATGTCAAAATGTTCACGATGGTAAAACACTTCAAAAAAAATATATTCAAAAGATCCTCTCTCAGTAGCTATAGAATGTTATAAACAAGACTGGTTATAGCAATTGTCCGAATGAAATTTTAGCGTTTCGTTTAGTGCTCAAGATTCATAGTCATTAAAGTATAATAAATTCAATGAGGAACAACATTGTTTCACAAGTGCCTGATGATAACATAGTTATAATATCTGCTGCTGCAGAAATGTTATATGAATTTGTTGTGAATTGGAAAACAAATTGACAACTTATTGTAATGTTCCATAGATCTGATAGTCTAACAGATATGTCCATTAAGTATTATAGTTACAAAAGGATTAATTTTCACTTTTTACTGCCTTAACAGAGATATGAATAAATAAGATATTATAAGTGAGTGTTGCACTTGTCAATTAATTGATGATGTCAGCCATTGTTATATTTTAAAATAAATAGTCATCGATCATTTAAAATATGTAGATACACTGTCAGCGCCTTCAAGCAGTAGCACAAAAACAAGGTACAAATGCATAATAAATACTTGTCATATTTGTCATTGGTTGTCACGAACTAAGGTTGATTTTCTAAGTCCCTTTTAGTCCATAAGCCTTGTTTTTGTAGGCGGTGTAAGATTTTTTTGAGGAACAAAAAATGAATTTTAAGCTCATTTATGAAGATGCCTATTTTGATGTCATTGTGTAAAATTTATGTTTTTAAATATTCGCGGATTCTTAATATTGGTACAATAACTTGTACAAGTTTATACGGCATTGTGTACCTACAGTAATTTTGATTGTATTTTATAGTACTGAAACTTTTATTTTCTTATCTGTTACTGAGGCTGTCATCATCGAAAGTACTTACAGAACAAAATAATTTACCCTTTTATAACATATTTTTTTCATGGAATAAGTTAAAATATGGTTTTCCAACCTGATTTATGGTTTTATCTAAAGACTTCTCAGTTATACTCGCCCGGTGATCTATCTTAATAATTGACTTGTTCCCTGTCATTTTGTGTCTAAAAACCGAGTTTAGTGCGCAAATCGAAGCAATACCTAAGAATTTATCTAAGATTTTAAGTCACTAGGTTTTTGTATTATACTATATATAAGTAATGTTTTGTAAAAAGTTGTACTTAAAATTATAAAATTTAATAGTAACATTACACAAAGGAGATGTATAGAAATTATAATTTTACACAAAATGACAGAATAATGTTCGAGTGTTTGAACTCAAATGTACATATTGTAAATGGGAGAATGTATTTTACCAATGATGTTGATTGTGGAGGATGCAGTGATGCATCCAGTTTTAGTGTAAAGTGTATATATTTTTTTCATAAATAAATTATCGTCCTTATTGGATTTTAGCTAATTGTTTTCTTTACCCCTTCTAATTAGTTATTTTGTGTTTATCTGTTATTTTATATTAATAAACGTGATTATGTATGCCTGGTCCTGGCTAAGGGAAAATGTATATGTTTGATGTCATTACCCAAATGTGTGGTCATATTAATATATGTTAAACATATTTAAGTACATGTATCTAGATGAATATGATAAAAAGATGATGGCTGATTTTACAGTTTTATAGCCGAAAGGCAATTAACGAAACCCTAGTAATTTGGCCAAGTCTGTCTTTCCGTGTGTCACAGCTATTTATTCCGAAACTTGAGACTAGGTGGTTCAAAAAAATAGGTAGATTTAACTGACCCGAACTTCAAACTTCATCGAACTCGTACATGTGTTGTATCTTTCAATGGGTCTTTAAAAATGATGAGGTTTCACGAACCATATTTTTTCTTAATCAGTAGTTTCAAATAATATCTTTGAACTCAGAGAGTGGTAAAATTTATGCACGCCTGTCTAACTTTTGAAATAAGAGTCAGCATTATTTATAAACAATCTCTATAAAAACTGAAATCGATGAACAAAATTTATACAGTAGTTTTTTTAGTTAGTTTAGTTACGAAGACGTAACATTCACAAGTGAATGACGTCATTTTTATCCAAACAATCCTAAAGGTTTTGAGTCACGTGACTGGCGTTAAAAAAATTAAATATTTCATTACGGTTTATATTTTGTAAGTTATTTTAATCATAGAGACTAAAATAACAAGTAGGTTGTAATTTATGTAAATTACTATCAAAAACGCTTAATTTTCATACTGTTAAAGATTAGCCATACATTTTAACTGATTTTAAGAGCTGCGGGGCAAGCACGAGCAAAAATGGTCATATCGAATCGAAATTTTCTATCGATCTCTTTCCCAAACTTCGAGCAAGAGGCGTTCAGGTTGTTTTCGATACAAAAATATCAAAGTATTGTTCAATAAAATAGCATGTATGTAAAGATGGATGGATGTAAACAGAGCTAAAGAAGTTGTCCAGGATCGTACAAAGTGGCAATCGATAGTCTGCCTACCCCGATGGTAAATAATGGCGTGAGTATATGTATGTATACAAAAATATCAAATTCCTATTAAATGTTAATAAAAAAACAAAAAAGAAAAACTTTAGATTACACTTAAAAGTTACAACCCAATTAAGTCAATTTTCCGCGTGCGTTAAGGTGGCGTACCATGAAGCTGTATCGAGCTGGTTACTATGTCAAAAAACTCTGCCTAAATAGTGCCTAATTAGTGTAAAACTAAAAAAAATAGTTCCTCTTTAGTTTAGGAAATAAACACAATTTTCACTGTGTACGCTGGCGTAACGTCAAGCTAGCGTACACATCGCCGTACTCGAAAACGGCTAATTGTAAAGCAACAGAGTTTACACGAAAAAACTCTTCCTAAATACTTCTCCCGTTATGCCAAATTTCATAACGATTGATCTTATAGGAACAGAGATATTGAACAAGACTTTTCAATGACATACCGTCCTGGCGTCATGCCAGCGTACACAAATAGTGCTTATAGAAAGGGACCTTTTCTTTTAATAAACTCTATATGTATAAATAGTGCGTGAAATTCTGCCCCTCTTAGTGTAAAAACTTTATGCAAATACGCAGTGGATTAATTAAAAATTCTGTGTTAATTTCTGTTCATACTACAGGTACAGGTATGATGAAAAGTGCTTTGTATTTTTTTTCTAAAAATTATAATTGAAACTGAAACGTGGGTCAAACACCGATCTAGGAGAATATTAACTTTATTTACCTATAAATACAGCTCGAAGTGCAAATGAAATAGTAAAAATTGAAAAATAAAAAGAAATAGGTTTATCATAAAAATTATATTTAATTTGCCATAAACAACTAGGTATTAATTATTACAGTACACAGTACATCAGTACATGTTTTTAGTACTATTTTCTTGGCCTAAATGGCCTAATAGAACATATAATGTTACTGTAAAATAAATAAGTACCTACGTAAAAAATTCAGCCAAAGAGATGGGATAATTTGGACAAAACTCAAAAAACATTCACTTGCCCATCCAGTTAACTCGAATAACTTAATTCGGATTAACTCGAGTTTGGCTTTTTCCGAGTTGGTACATCACTACCCGTCGCCTGCGCTTGTTGATCTCACCCCCACCCCACTGCCTGCTGCCAACCTACCAAAGAGTATGTAATCACTCCGTTTTAAGAGATGGCACTACGAAGAAGGCAGCTAGCTCAAGAGTTCCGTCCACGATTTTCATGCCAACCTTAAGAAACTAAGTGAATATCAATGCTGCCAACAGCATAAAAATATTCATTTGGAATAGTGTTGTCCACCCACACCTACTATCGATGATTATTTACTCTTTGCTATCGATAGTGATGTAACTAAGTCTTTAAATTTCGATAAGTAAGATCTAGATCTAGATTCGTATAAAATAGCTTTGTAACAAATAAAACAAATACAAAGTTTAAATTTTATTTAATGAAAGAAAACAAATAAGCGTATACATTTCCAAAATAAGAAACATTTGCTTTTTTTGAACGTCATAATAACACACAAGTTTCAAATAAATTATACTTCGGGTTCTAACACCTTGCACAAAGCAAAGCATTTTTATCAGGGATCCCGGGACTTTTCTTATTCCACAAGCAATACATTTTTGCCGGCTCGCTCTTAATTTTGGGGCCAAAATTGGTTCACTCATTCTTGCAGAATAACGTACACACAACAGAAAATATACAATTCAGTACTTAGTAATAACTAAAAAATAAGAATCGTCCTTTGCGAAAAACTAAATAACTAATGTACGAAAAAGACTAACACTAAGAGAAAAAGAATTAAAGTAAAATAAATCGTCTTTGCGCGAAAAAGTATTTGACGAACAGAACACTAAAAAAACCACACTTAACCTAGATAAATCGTCTTTTTGCGAAAAACTAAACAACGAGACAAACTAAGTGATGAGTAAAGTAATTATGTCGTATATATGTAGATTGACTTACTTACTTACTTATACTCACGCCCATTGTTCCCATTGGGGTAGGCAGAGACTATCGATCGCCACTTTGTACGATCCTGACAAACCTCTCTGGCTTCGTTTACATCCATCAATCTTTTCATACATGCTCTTTTATTCTTCATACTTCGGACGCCAGCCTTTTTGAGCACACTCTCAATTTGGTCCAAGTGTGTTCTCCGTGGTCGTCCTCTACTCACATTACCTTCCACGTTGGCTCTATAGATCTCTTTCACCAATTTACTGTCATTCATCCTCTCTATGTGCCCAAACCACCTTAACATTCCTTTCTCTATCTTGCACACTACGTCATCTTTCACACCTAAACGTTCACGAATTACACTATTTCTCACTCTGTCGCACAACCTTACATTACATATACTTCTGAGGGATCTCATTTCCACTGCATTCACTCTACTTTCATGCCTCTTTTGCCATGCCCAACATTCACTACCATACATCAGCGTAGGAACCAGTACAGCATTGTGAACTGCCATTCGCGCCTTTTCAGACAGGAACTGGCTCGACATTAGACTGTTTATGGCTCCATTTACCGCATTTCCCTTTTTTACTCTCCTTTCAATATCTTCCTCGCATTTTCCGTCCCTTGTAAACAAACTACCCAGATATACAAACTCTTTCACTTGTTCCACTTTCTTGCCACCTATTGTAATCTCACATTCTGTCATACTTTCCTCTCTCTGGAAAACCATTGTCTTGGTTTTGTCCACATTCACTCGCATGCCCTTTCTTTCAAAAGACTTACACGCAATATTCACCATCTCTTGCAACTCATTTACCGTTGATGCAAGTAATACTTGATCGTCAGCGTATAAGAGGCATTTAATGATGAATCCTTCCATTCTCAGACCATAATCACTTTCGCGTAGTTCTTTCAAACAGTCATCAATGAACAGATTGAAAAGCCACGGAGAAGCTACACAACCCTGACGTACACCCCTAGAGATTTCAAACCAGTCCGTGTTTTCTCCGTTTATTCTTACACATGCACTGGAACCCTCATAGAGTGACTCCAATGCACGTATAAGTTGGCTCCCCAAACCGAACTTAGACAACACCTCCCACAAATTCTTTCTTACTACCCTATCATACGCCTTCTCCAGATCAATGAAGGTGCAATACACTTTTTGGTTCTTTGCTAAGAATTTTTCTGTGATGCACCTTAAGGAGAAGATTTGATCCATACATCCCATTCCCTTTCTAAACCCTGCTTGCACATCCCAGATTTTCTCATCAGTTTCTTTCATCACTCTTTCAATCAATACCTTAGCATACAATTTACCGACAACACTAAGTAGGCTAATACCACGGTAGTTTTTTGCTACCTGGCGTGACCCTTTCCCTTTATATAGGGGGACTATCACCGCTCTGCACCAATCATTTGGTACTTTGCCAAGTGCCCAACACTTTCGAAAAAGGAAGAACAGCCAAGAAGCCACTAACCCTTTACCAGCCCTTAGCATTTCGATATTAACTCTATCATACCCTGCCGCTTTCCCTAATTTCATACATTTCATCGCTTTTACAATTTCTTCCATACTTATCACACTTTCACACATATCACCCAACACTTCCTTACAATTAATATTAATATCAATTGCTGAAGTAGTGGGGTCATCCTCTTTTTCAAAGAGACCCTCGAAATAATCCTTCCATACCCTTTTTATTCTAATTCCATCAGTCATTAATTCACCTTTTTCATCCTTCATTACATTTGTACTGGTGTTTTGTGAAACTCCCCTTTCACGTCTGATATATTTCCAAAACAATTTTTGATTGTTTTGGAAATTATTGGAGAGTTTCTTTTCACTCCATTCTTTCAGATCTCGCTTTTTCTGCTCTATTTTATTCTTAACCATTCTCTTAATTCTCTTATATTCATCTTCAAATCTCTCAACTTCATCATCATTTATACACACATTCATCCGTTTACTAGCTTTGATTGCTAGTAAATCGAGCCAAGCTTTCTTCTTTTCATTCACTGCATCTTTCACATTTTTATCCCACCAACTAGCTGATGGTCTAATTTTCCTTTTGCTCACTCCACAAACTTCCGTCGCACATTCAACTAACGTAGATTTGAGCACACTCCATACATCTTCAATTTCCATTTCATCCGTCATTTCTACGCAACTCAGTCTTTCATCCAATTTCTTAACATATTCATCTCCTATTTTTTCATCTTCTACTAAATTTTCTACTCTTATTCTCGAAGGTTCAGTAGTTGGCACTCTAGTCCTATGACGCCACCGTTTGAACAGACCCCTTACTCGTGACACGACGAGGAAATGGTCTGTTCCCACGTTGACACCTCTATAGACTCTAGTGTCAACCACTTTTGATTTCAGTCTTTCATCCACAATCACAAAATCTATCATACTTCTCTCGCTACCTCGTTGCCTTGTATACATGTGGATATCTTTGTGTTTAAACAATGTGTTAGTAACACAAAGATCCCTCTCCAAACATACTTCAATCAATTTTTCCCCATTTTCATTCACTCTCTGATCCCCATATTTTCCTAATACTCGTTCACATCCGTTGCGTTTCACACCAACCCAACCATTAAAATCCCCTAACATAATTATCCTTTCATTCAAATCACACCCATTCACTACATCACCTAATAAATTCCAAAACTCTTCCCTCTGAGTTAGTGCTTTCGACATATCCGGCGCATAGACGCATATTATGCGTAACCGGATCAAACCCACTTTCAACTTAACCCAGAGGAGCCTTGGACTCACACACTCATGCTCTGACATACATTGAACCATCCTTTCAGACATAAGAAGTCCCACTCCTTGGCAAGCTCTGATATTAGGGTCGACCCCCGACCAGATGGCAGTAATTGATCCAAGTTGCGAGACCTCTTTTCCCTTACACTTCGTCTCATTTACACACATCAAATCTAAATTCTTTTCTTTCATTACCAGGCATACTTCATCTAACTTTTCTTGCATTCCTCCGCAAACATTCATCGTACTAAAGCGGGTCTCTCCAGCCCACTTTTCGCCCAATGAGAATCTATGACGTGATAAGTGGCGAGCTTTATCGCCGTCTCCGTGTTGATTTTTATTTAAACACATGTGATTCCCACGAGTAGCTAGGGAAGCATTCTGTCCACTTTGTCAGAGCCCCGCTTGACAAAGCAAGGTTATTTAGTGCCCGGAGTTCACCAGGCTCCGGGACGTTGGCACGCTAGAGACCAGGCTCACCCCTGGCCACGCATCTATCAGCACGGCAGACCTTAGATTGGTGTAAGGGCGAAGATGATAGAAGCCCTGAAGTCCCTTAGTCGACTCTTACGAAACACCCACGGGAAGAGATGGGGTAGTGCTATTCTATGCCGGCACTACACAGCCGATGTAGATTGAATATCCGAAAAAACTAAACAACACAGAAGCAATGTTTGTAGTTAACCGAAACATTCGCCATATTGTTATATACAATCAGGGCTTGCAACCCTACGACAATATTTTATTTTTTTAAGTTGGTAGTGAAAATGTGGACGGTTTGGTGTTAAGCTCAAAAAGACCTTATGATAAACAGCCTAAATGCTATTACAGAAAAACAATTATTTTCAATCCACAAAAGTTCGAAGTGTCGCCCGCCTGCAACCTACAACAAAGCATTTAAATTATGCTTTGTTGTAGGTAAAGATACTTATTTAATTTATTTATGTCAAAACACATCATGCTTAACAAGTAATTTCTATTAGAAAATAACGCTATATTTCGGCTTTAATTACCTACATAATTTCATTAATTAGACATTTTGATCGCGTCTGTACATCTATTCATTTGTTCCTTAAACTTAACATAGATTTTTTTAATCTTTCCACTGCGTATTTGCATAAAGTTTTTACACTACGAGAGGCAGAATTTCACGCACTATTTATACATATAGAGTTTATTAAAAGAAAAGGTCCCTTTCTATAAGCACTATTTGTGTACGCTGGCATGACGCCAGGACGGTATGTCATTGAAAAGTTTTGTTCAATATATCTGTTCCTATAAGATCAATCGTTATGAAATTTTGCATAACGGGAGAAGTATTTAGGAAGAGTTTTTTCGTGTAAACTCTGTTGCTTTACAATAAGCCGTTTTCGAGTACGGCGATGTGTACGCTAGCTTGACGTTACGCCAGCGTACACAGTGAAAATGGTGTTTATTTCCTAAACTAAAGAGGCACTATTTTTTTTAGTTTTACACTAATTAGGCACTATTTAGGCAGAGTTTTTTGAAATAGTAACCAGCTCGATACAGCTTCATGGTACGCCACCTTAACGCACGCAATTTTCCAAAAAATATTTTAATGTTCCCAAGTAAACCAAGTATATCAAGTTTTTAAAAAAATGTATTGATTTGAATGAAATCCCATATTTTATTAAACACTATAGTGTTACGTTCTTGGAATGAATAAACCAAGTTTTGTTACACCATAAATTATTATAGTAATATAGCGAAAATCGAGTAAACTTTTTACAACTGGTACTAAAAAGATAGTTTGCCGTGTAGTGCAAATATACTTATCACTACCCCTTTCTACCCGAGAGTGTCGTATGAGGCGACTAAGGGTGTGGGGCTTTTTATGTGGTTTTTGGGCGATGCGGTTGGAGATCTATCACCAACGATACTTTATTTTTTCCATCTTCTTCCCTATTAACTTCCAAATGCGGCTGAGGAGTATCTAGCTCTGAAGCTCTGGCTACCCCTTTTTGGGATTTACGGCCGTGAGTGTATGTATGATGTATGTACTAAAAATATCGGTGGTAAAAATAATACAGAGCGATGAATTTTATCATCTCAATTTTTTTAAACTTTTCGATATGATAAACGTAATAACATAAACGTGGAAGAACAATATCGTGAGAAGTCCGGCACCAGACATTTTAATTTAAAAGTGCCCTAAGGCTTATGATAAATGTAAAATAATTTAGCCATTTTGAGAATTTCGAGGATTCTGAAATCCTTATTATAAGTTCGAAATATATGACATAACATAACATAAACATAAACGTTCACGCCGAATATCCCCGAAGGGGTTGGCAGAGGTACTAATACTTCTGAACATCACGTGACTTTGTCACCTGGTGTTCAGAGTACCCATGTTTTGCATGGACAGTGTACTCACGTGATAGGGGGCAGGCCTATCGCCGTTTTGTACGAATACGCTGTCACATGACTAAGTACAACTCAGCCATGTGGGTTTCCTCACGATGTTTTCCCTCACCGTTAACAAACATGATAAATTAACCACACATATGACTTTAGAAAAGACAAATTGGTGTAGGCCCGACCTAGGATTGGAACTCACGCCCTTCTGTGTTCGGGCGGGTGTTCTACCCACTGGACTATCAAGTTCGAAATAATAAAGATATAAGAAAAACTGGCTCTGTTAGTGGTATGATTTCATTCAATACCATAGATTTTCATAAATAACTTGCTGCTATTAATTAATTCTTGAAATATCTAGTCAATTAAATAAAAATAAAATGTTGGGGGTGGACAACCCTCATCACTTAGGAGCATAAAAAAATAGTTATAAACCGATTCTCAGACCCACCGAATGTGTATGCAAAATTTCAGCTAAATCGGTTCAGCCATTTCGGAGGAGTTTGGTGACACATTGTGTTTTTTTAATATTAGATTGACTCTAAGTATCGTATCCATAACCGTTAATCCCATAGCACGGCCTGTGGTTTATCACTACCCGGGTTTCATCCGGTGAGGGGTAACCAACCAAGGGAACTAGCAGTCAGATGAATCGGTGCTAATCTTTGGGAAAGCTAAAGTATTGTAGGCAACGTAACTCACTTTTAAAAATAAAATGCCTTTCTCGGGGTGAATATCTATAGCCTATATCAGTCCCCCATTACCCATCTTGTTTCACGTAATAATGCTTCACTTTAAATTACCAATGATTTGTTTTGATTGCGTTCTGTTGAAACATTTGCTTTTATCCAATTTCTCCACGTATTCATCTCTAATAAGTTTGACTTTCCAATTTCTCGACAAATTATCCCACAATTATAGACCACGGGCCTGGATAGACTCCTTAAACGTGATAGGTAATCCGTACCCACATAAGCCCTACTATCTAAACAACCTTTGCCTTTTATCTTTCATACATACATATACTCACGGCTATGGATCCCTTGAAGGGGTAACCAGAGCTAGGGAATCAGAAATTCCTCAGCCACTTTTGGAAGTTGCGTGGGGAAAAGATGGTGAAATAAAGGTTTTTGGTGATGGGTCTTCAACCGCATCGCCCAAAAATCCCTTACAAGCCCCAATACCGTTAGTCGCCTCTTACGTACACCCACCGGAAGAAATGGGGTAGTGTTATTCTATGCCGACACTACACGGCAAATTCACATCTTATATGTTTCATCCACAATATAAAATACTTCCCTCAGTTCCTCTCTGCCTGGTATAAACATGGATGTTTTTGTAATAAAACAACGTACTAAATTCAGAGAGATTCCCCTCCAAACATTATTTAATTTCTTTTTTATCATTTCCTCACGGTGTTATACGCACCGTTTATTTTTTAATAATTTATAAAAGTGTATAGAACCTAAAAGATGCTAACCATGTTTGTCACTTCGAAGGTAGTTCTCTTCCAGCAACGTTAAGACATCCATTTTAACGTATTTTAGAACTAAACTGGGATATCAATTGCTTTGTAAGACATGTAGAGGTAAATAGTATGCTATGTAGAGTGGGCCAGGTCCCTAATATACAGAAAAAATGCAACATTAACTTATTTAATTGGAAATACAATCATCGACGTGATAGCTCAGTGGGTAGAACACTGCTTATCGTGCAGACGACTAGTGTTCTAATCCCGGGTCGGGTCTACGTGTTAATGTAATGTAGGCCTAAATGTGTAGAAAATTTTCATGGTTCTTAACGGTAAGGGAAAACACACTGAGGAAACCTACATGGGTAAGTTGTACTTGGTCACGTGACAGTGTATTCTTACAAAACGGCAAAACGTGGGTAACACCAGGTAACAAAGTCACGTGATGATGAAAAATTTATATTCTATACATCATCACTAAGAACTATAGAACTATGAAATTTCATTGAAATTAAATTAGAAATATATATGTTATAAACATATAGACTTAGTAAGTTCTGTTTTTAATCATATTACCTATGAAATAGACAGGTAATCTTATTGGGTAAACACTGCAAACCCGCTGCTCTCTATCTGAAAAATGGATTAACATGTGTGTAAAAACAAAGTTTAAAGTTGACAGATTGGGTGCGGCACGATATGGGCTAAATAACCATAATAGACGTAGTTTCATTAGGTGTTAATGTAACGGTTTATAAGTTATACAATTTCCTATCCCTGACTTAACTTTTCTTGTAACAATTAATATTATCTAAAGTAAATTTATTGATTAATGACCGTTAATAATATAATATTTTTTCAGAAAAGCATAGCAAACGGCCCAGGTAATTGTGATGCTAAAATAGATGAAACACGAGTTGAAAATGTGGCTTTAGATAAACAGGACAGCGGTCCTCGCAACGGAATAGAGTGGAGGGCCGAAATGGGCTGCAACAACACTGATAATGTAAACGTAGAATTGGTTGCTCGCAATGCCGCGTCGCGGGATCGTGTCCTCTTCATTGCGAACGTATGAATGTATAGAGCATGTTTTTGTTTACTTTCTTTTGGTTTTTAAATGAATACCTTCGTATGTGTTTATTGTGATAAACGCTAGCTCACAGACTCGTGGGGACACCTAGGGGAGAATTATTGTTAACGTTTTTAAAATACAATACAGAGCTTGGGCAAGGGTTGCAAAACGAGATTTTTATTTTGTTTTGGTTTTATTTATCTCTTTTTTATTTTGTAAAATAAGTTTGTATCCTTGCGTTTTTTTCGCTTTCCTAGGAGTAAGAACCGATTGAAAATAGGATCCTTATTCTTTGTTGCTTGTTTTACTAACTTTTGTTTCCATATTTTTTACACAAGTAGGAAAACTAGGTAATGTGTTTTTGTTTGAGGCCTTACATCATGATCTTATTGGCAATAAAAAAATAAATAAATAATAAATTACGAAGTGGCGATCAATGTCTCTGCCTACCCCAATGGGAACTAATTGCGTGAGTATATGTATGTATGTATGTATAATATCATCATACACATTACTTAGTATGTAACCTAGGCGCATTCTATTAACGATGGTAAATATCGTCTCCATTGTTTTCCAAGGCGGTTCAAACATAATACGCACGCATCATTAGCAAACTGAACGGAGCAATGGACAGGGTCGCACGCAACGCAAATGGTTTCTACTGGTTGGAATTCCAGGACAAATAATATACACACTCGCACTTTGTAATTACTTCAAGGTACCGTTTCTTAGTTTTAATAAATCTGGTTAATGCTTTAGATGTTTTCGAGGAAAAATACATACGTATACTCACGGCTATAAATCCCTAAACGGGGTAGCCACTTTTGGAATTTTAGTGGGGAAATGATAGTAATAATAAATAATTGTTGGTGACGTATCTCCAACGACATCGCCCAAAAATCACTTAAAAGCCCCTAAACACTTAGTCGCCTTTTGGTAGAAATGGGGTAGTGCTATTCTAAGCCAACACTACACAGCAAAAAAATCAAGGAAAAATTTATGAAGAAAATGGATTTAGGGGAAGGTGAAACTGTTGCTGTTACAATTATGGATGAAATAATATACCGAAATTGATATTGCTAATATACGTATCTATATATATAAAAGAAAGTCGTGTTAGTTACACTATTTATAACTCGAGAACAGATGAACCGATCTGGCAGAAAATTGTTAGAGAGGTAGCTTTGAACTAGTAAAAGGACATAGGATATATATCATCATGCTAAATATCGTAGGGGGTAAGCAGTATAAAAACTTAACACCATCCGTGCGAACCCGGGGCGGACCACTAGTATAATATAAAGAAGTAATATGCATATACCGAATATTGAATCGAAATTTTATTATTTTGATTTATTTGGAAAGTTTACCATAATCTTGGAAACGATCTAACCAAATTCAAGTTAAGGATGTGTGTCGTATAGAAACTTTGCTGTAATGTTGCTTAGCAGATCTTCAAATAATAATGTTCTTTACCATTACTTTCACACAACACAGCATTTACATTTAGTTTTACATACTATTATTATCTGGAATAAAGTTAAATATTTGTGTAATAATTTAGTAGTTAGTATTTTTGGATTCTTCTTTATATATCTTCTCATCTGTTAAAAGTACTAGAGACAAACTTTCAGCAACTGACCGAGAGTTATCCTTTCTGTCTATCCATGCCATTGTACAAGGAACGTCACTTTATGAGCAGGTGGCTTAAAAATATTATAGCTTTCGACACTCTTATGTCCAGAAAACTATTTTTTACATCGATATTATACAAACCACCTCAATATTGGGCTATTCATATGTCCTAACTATATTTATAGAGGCTGAAGACGTATTTACATTTATACCCATTCCCCTATCTAAATTGCGTGCTTTATCGCTGTTTGTCCAGTTAATGTGATTTTTATTGCGTTGCAACACAAAATGGCGTAGCGGATATCCCTCACCAAAATAAATTGCTAGTTTTAACACCAGGCACTCATGAATTAAACGTTAAATAATGCAAGCCCATAATAGATTATGAAAGCGGTCAAGTACGAATAGGCTCTCACACGATAAATTCAGTAAAGTTTAACTGAAACTTATAATTATTTTTACATACAAAAATACATGTACTCACGGCTATAAATCCCTAAAAGGGGTAGCCAGAGCCAAGGAATCAGAAACTCTTGAAATGTGAATTTTGGAAATGTGAGTGGGGAAAAGATTGTAAAATAAAGGTTGTAATAATTATTTTAAGTGTTTTTATATGGCCCTTCCAATATGTTACGAGAAAATAGGATATATGGACGTGTTTTCATATGTGGTTGACAAATGGTTGCTTTTAAACGCCAGCCGACCACATAGCACAAATCTAAAAATCCCCCTAAGCTCATTTGCATATATCATATTGCATCGTTACTGACCGATTTTAAATGACTACAGACGATGAGGGTGTTGGCGAATATTATCCAAAAGGTTATACGGCTGGAAAACGGAGTGAAAATTTGTAAGATAACCTATTACGGATTTTGTCTTTGAACCGTATAAAGCCAGTAATCATCAGAACATAATATTATAAAACCAGTAAAGTATAACACATGTTAACTGAATACGAGTCGACAAGATGACTTCTTAAATTTGTCTTTCAACTAAATATACATGACATGCACCTATTAGTATTTAATCTATGTTTCTAGAAATTATGCACACACAAAAGCAGTACTAATTCACTTCCACAAATTGATCGAAATTCTTCGACTTTGTAACTCGTGCTTGCAAAGAGAAGGTGTTTGAATAGATCTTTATAGAATTAAATTACCCTGATGCTGTTAATAAGTTTGTGATCAAAATAATCTCATTCACGTCGCCCTGAGGCGGCTGTGGTGAGGTGAGGGGCAGGTATGAATAGAGCCGTTTTATCGGCCTGCGCACTCTGCCACGACAAAGGATTAATTAGTCTGTGGATCAAACGGGACATTTACCACTTACCTACGAAGTCATATTTTATTTATGTTACTTTATCTTTTCAGCTTAGGAGGCTTTTCTTATAATCTTGTTATTCACTTAAGAGTTATTTCACTTTTGTAATATTTTTTCAAAAGTTACGCGATTGATACCTATATTATACACTGCCAAATCATGAATGCAAAACAATGTTGTTACTGCGATTGTATCATAGATTCACAATATTTGAAAACCACCTAAAAGGTTTCAGGGGTTGTAAAGTACTTTCTTATGGCCGAATTCAGGTCAGTTTAATTTTATTATGATACTCAATCGATCAAGGTTTGATTAACCTTATCGCGTAAGTAAATTCACTTCAAAATAAATATGAGGATGAGCCAATCACATCATCATCATCCAGTTATTTAAAAACTCGAGACTCCTTAGTTGGTTTGTAAAAAAACGTAAGAAGAAATTTGACAGTGATATTGCAAACCGACTCTGTATAGGACTTATAAAATTCGCTAAACACAAGCTTCGCATTTCACTTACAAAGTATGATGACGGATCATGAACCCTAACCTAAGAATGCACGCAGATGTCAGTAATAGCACATAAAATGGCAAGTTCGCCACTTTATAATAGCCGCATTATACATAGATAGGGTCAAGAATGTTACAACTTCTAACTTGTAGTCAGTTTTACGTCAAGACATCGTAAATTCAGACTTGGAAACTTCGTGATCATATAGTTTTAGTTGAGGAATGGAAAGTCCACACTATATATGTTAAAGAGGTTGATAATAACGAGATTTGCACTTGAGGAAAACGAGCTCTCCTATTTCATCATTTTATTAAACCTTTTCGTTTCCGTTATGGAAGAGGTGAGAATCTAAAATATAATGCGTAATTCTAAATCAATGCTACAGGGTATTGGGGCCTTTTTATTGCCTTTTGGGTAATGTGACCAACCACATTTTTAATCTTGAATCCTAAGTCCCGTTAACAATATTTCCGAGTTAATAGGTGACTAGCTTCGCGGTCCGAAGGTTAGGGGTTCTATCCCCGCTGAGAGCAATATTTATGTGATGAGGATAAATGATTGTTTCTAAGTCCTGGATGTTACTTACATGTTTATTATATAATATTAAATATATCGCTGAGTAATAATGTAATGTGAGTAGAGGACGACCACGACGAAAAAGGCCGGCGTCCAAAGTATGAAGAATAAAAGAGCATGTATGAAAATATCGATGGATCTAAACGAAGCTAAAGAGGTCTGCCGGGATCGTACAAAGTGGCGATCAATAGTCTCTGCCTACCCCAATGGGAAATAATGGCGTGAGTATGTTTATATCGCTGAGTTAGCATCCCATAATAAAAGTCTTATTTAGTTTTGGGCTAACTTTATCTGTGTATAATACGTCCGTATATTTATTTATTATTAATCTATTTGATACCATATGCCAATACACGATTCATTAGTAACTAAACGGGTCTGAATGCGATTAGAAGCTGGCGAACGCTGTTGTGAGCCAGATTTAATTGAAGCCATGTCAACAGAATTCACCCGAGATACGTTTATAATAACACTATCGCCGGTTTAACTTAATAGCTTACATTTCTCTTGAGTTGAGAGCTACGATCATAGAAAATCATTCAGTTGATGAACATAATATTATATTATATAGGCTAAGAATTGCACTAAACCATTTCATCCGTAAAATTTAGTTGGGCTTAAGTGATTTTTGAGAGATGTGGTTGAAGTGAAGACCCATCTCGAAGATCCTTTATTTTAAAATCTTTTCCCCACTCAACTGCAGAGGCTAAAGAATTTAATTTTCTGAGACTTTGGCTACCCTTTTGTGGGTTTGTAGCCGTGAGTATGGGTAGGTAAGGTAACCATAATTTGTCAAGTGGTCTAAATTCGACCATAATTTCAGTAAGACGATAATTCCTTAAGATAAGTAACATAAGAGACGACCAATATTAATCTGTTCGTATTTTCACTTGACCAAACATTTTGCTGTGTAGTGTCGGCTTAGAATAGCACTACCCCATTTCTATCCGTGGGTGTACGTAAGAGGCGACTAAGGATATTGGGCTTTAATAGATTTTTGGGCGATGCGGTTGGAGACATTTCACCAACAACCTTTATTTTACCATCTTTTTCCCACTCAACTTCCAAAAGTGGCTGAGGGATTTCTTATTCCGAAGCTCTGGCTATCCCTTCTGGGGATTTATGGCCGTGAGTATATGTATGTACCAAACATTTTGACCAAAGTATGTCAATATGATTACACGATGATGTAGTAATGCTTTATGTGCAATTATTAAGAAATGCCTTATGCACTTATTCTGGACATAAACTTACTTTTCATCGGTTTTTTAATTTATGATCAAAATAACATAATCCTCCGTCTACATCATTTATATATAAAGGGTAGAAAAGCTTTGAATACGTGTTATAGTTACGTACTGGTATATCCCTAGAGTTGAGACAGAGAAAACATTTGTCATCAGTAAACCATGACCACGGAGAGCATAGATCAAATAGACTATGTGCTCAAAAATGCAGGCTTCCGAAATATGAAGAATAAAAGTAATATTCTGTATAAAAAAATGTGTATAAAAAGATTGATGGATTTAAAAAGAGATATCATGATGGATTACATCGAGTAGAGAATCTTACAAAGTGGTGATCGATAGTCTCTACCTACCCCAGCATAGCTAGTACGAGCGGTGTTTAAACTAGTTATCGCGTGGGATAAAGCAGCCATCTCTTACGCACTTACTTAGTATGGTATACTGCCATCTCATTCTAACCGTTATCGTGTCGATAAAATAGCGCTCGTGCTTGCCCTTTAGGAACTAATTTCGTGAGTATATTATGTACGTATTTGGCATTTTTGTTAAAAATACTCAGTTATTGCCTTCCTTTTTAAATGATCGACAAAACACTTAGGATAAATGGGTCAAGCATGTGAACTTTTCACGATATCTCACCGTTAAATACCCATCATATGAATAATGTAAAGGTAATGTAGGCCAATGTTTACAATAACTTAAATCTGCATTCACTGACTTCCAGCAAAATAAGTTACTACCAAACTAGAAAAGTGAAATAAAACTTCACCAGATGCCAACATAAATAAAAATACCCGAAGTGTGTTCCTATTGCCTTCTTGGTGTTTTATTTCAGCATGAATATTTTCGATGATTTGCTACGCTAGTAACAATTTTATAAAGTACTCTTAAGACTCAGGCGTTCACGCCGCATAACTCCAAAGGGGTTGGCAGAGGTACTAATACTTCTGAACATCACATGACATTGTCACCTGATGTTCAGGGTTCCCAGGTTTCGCTTGGACAGTGTCCTCACGTTTGTATATACATTTCATAAGTTACTCTATGAAAAAATAGACAATCGGATTCAGTGTACTTAACTGCTTCAAATACCTAGTGCTCGATGGTGTTTTAAATTTTGTTGGAATGTTATTTAATTATGTGTTTTTTCATATATTTTAAATTTCGTGTGTGTCACAAATTAAATACGGATTTTCACTATTTTTAAAATCCTTTGACGTGTCAAACATGAAAAACCTACACAGTTCTTATCTTGTCCGTATCTTAAACTCGAAAGGTTATATACATCTTTTATCACACGATTGGGACTACACCGCATAGCTACTTTGAGAGGTATTTTATAGATATATATTTTGTATTATTCTATATTTTAAACGTAGTTGAATATACAAGACGTTGTCCAGTGATATGATAAATGCTTTCCTTGACAAAGTTATTAAAGACAGACAATGTTTATCTCTGTTTAATTTTACGATAGAATGTATCAATAAACAAAAATGTGTATATGTGTATGTATATATACACATAAGTCAAGACAAATACATGCTGTGTATTGCTTTTTTGTATATTTAGTGTACTCTCTATATAATTTATTTTAATTATCGGAGCGCAAAATCATATGCTTACTGCTCTGTCTGCACATTTCACTAAAAACATATCCCAAAGTTTTTGCTTCACGTAATAATATATAATTACGTTATTCGGCAATTAAATTCCATTAATTCAAAACAAGGCTTTTCAGATCATATACCAAGGAATAGCTACATGAAATCTTAACCAAACAATTTATTACACTAAATCGCAAGATTTGAGTCCATAATTCAATCTGTACTAAACCAGCTCAAGCGGTCTAAATCTATTCATGCCTTAAATAGAGTATCTCCTATGTCCATGTTTCATCTGAATGATGGCACCTTGTAGCTATGATTGGAGCTCGTCTGGTCTAGATAGAACCTCCCTTAAGTACTATAACAGGCTATTTGTATAATAAATTGAAATCGGATTTCATTGAATAGCCTTTGTTTGGCATGGTGCTTTTGTGCAATAGTTGTTTAAACTAAGCCTAGAAGCGTATAATATGCTGCATATTTTATAAGTATGTATTTGTTCAAGTTATAACTATTATTTTAATAGTTCATAGGGAAAAACATGGGAACAATTAGCAGAAAGTATAGTTTTTCTCAAATCATACACGTTGTTCAGACATGGTTTTCAACGCTGAAGCAAAATATGACGCTGAAACTAAGGGCAGTAAACGGTAACGGTTAATACCTGGTAGATTTACTTTTGGGGAGACCCTTAGAGCCTTAACGTTTGTATCAATATTATTGCAATTTATTTTTCATTAAGTTTATAGGTTTTATCAGAAAAAAAATATTTAAGCGGTAAAGTCGTAGTATTCTTATAAGAAAAGGCTATATATTGTGCTAAGAGCAATTAGATAATTCTCAAACAAGTTAGGAATTTCGCTATGGAAGTTGCGTGGGTCAGCTAGTCTATATCTGTACTTATACATGAAGTATAGTCAATACAATAGGTAGGCTGGGGTGGTTCACTAGTGTCAATATACATAAATATACTCACGGCGTTGATTTCAAAAGAGGGGTAGTTAGAGCTTTAAAATTAGAAATTCCATGAGCAACTTTTGGAATTGGAGTTGGGAAAGAGAAAAAAATGTTAAATAAAGGTAGTTCCGATTCCTTCAATTAATTTTTACTACATTCGCGGATTGGTGCAGTTCTAAGCCGACACTACACAGTTAATTTATAAAATCACTTGCTACCCATGAGATGCGCATCGCTAGTTTAAAAATAGAAGCAAAGTGTGATAAATGAAATTCTTATTATTTAAAGATTCAAAATAGCGCATAAAATAATTGAAGTCTATAAAAAGTTTTGCAGAAGCTCTTAAATGTTATCCAGTTTAATTGAATTTTAAGCGTTTTAATACATCACTCGCGGGACAGGAGTGTCTCGGATGTCTACGAGGAAGTCTTGTTCCAGTTAATATGCCGAGAGCGTACAGAGCATGAGAATTATATCGCGCTGAGAATCTTAACTTTTAAATTCAATTCAAAATTTTAAATTGTACAAGGTGATTGCATGCCACTATGGAAACTATATTTTTTGCAACTCAGAATCCAGCAGAAACGAACACTTAAATTACAATTTAAAGGTTTAAAAGAAAGTCTCATACAGAAATTTTTATCCAGTTTACTCGACTTTGACTTGAAATTGCACAAAGCCATCAATTGAGACATATTAAATTTTCTCCAACCTCAACCGAAATTTGATTGCGTTTTAAAAGAGAGAATATTTCAAATAGCTCCTGAATCGGTCTGCGTCAAAACTGCTTTTAAGACGTGAGCAGGAAGCGAAAATGTGCCAACTAATTAAGTTTAATATTTAACTTTTGATGAAACAAGAGTTCCTTTGACCGACTTCCGTGAATAATTTCATCTGAGCTCGTCCTTGCTTTGTGATGCAACCTGAACATAAATGAGCTACATGACTTCAAGTTTTCGATTATACGTATACAATTTAATTTGTATCAATTTCCTTACGTGTATAGCTACAAAGACTTGTGTTGGCTTGCATATTATGTTATGGAGAAATGGCAGAACTACAATAGAAACTGATAAATATGTGTTTTTAAATAATATACCATTAATAACCTCAATTATATCATGATTTGCATTGTTTACAATAATGTTAATGAAAATACTGGAAACAGATAGGTTAAGGTATCCTCGTATTAATGTGCGAATAGATCTAATCATTTTCATAAACGAAAAACCTCACACTCACTTTATTTAAAAAAAAAAATATCTTATTATCTCTATTCTCTAAACGGATTCTAGGAGTAAATTTTGCATTACCTAGACAGATCACTGCAACTTTTTTTTTATATTATAATTTTGTCCAAATGCGAGTCAAAAACGCCCGTGTAAGTTTAAGTGGAAAAGAAAAGAATATTAAGGTAGGATGTAACATTTTTGAGCATAAATTAAAACACAAACCGTTTGTGTTTTTAGAAAATGTTATGTATCTAAAAATCTGCTACAACCATTTTTTAAACTCGAGGTACACATTATCTTGTAAAATACTATCTATTAAACTACCTATTTCAAGAAAAAATGGCGTTACAATAAATAATATATTTTTAAGGACCTAACTATACAATACGCGCAGCTGATGGGGAGTTACTGGTTTGTACCATTAGCCGTCGAGACAATGGGGGTTTGGGGATCGCAGGGTAGAAACTTTGTTAGGGAAATTGGTCGTCGTTTGAGGGATCAGGGAATGGACTACCGCTCAGGGGCATTTCTGGTCCAGAGGATTTCACTCGCTGTGCAGCGTGGAAATGCTGCCAGTGTGATGGGAACCTTTGGGCCGGGTATGACTTGGGGCGGTTTGTTTGCCTAATTTTGTCGTGTTACTTTTAATAATTTTTTTTTAAATTATATTTCTGTGTAATATTAATTATATAAAAATATATAATTTATTTTCAATCTTATATAAATATTGTCGGTTATTAGTTCCGTTTCTATGTTACTTAATATTAGATGATTGAAAAATATATACACTATACATATATATATATATATATATATAAACGATTATTTACAGGATATATCTACATACAGACATGGTGATATTATAAGGTTTCCTCTTTTGGCATTCGCCTTCTTGTCAATATTTTTGGAGGAATTATCGAACCACTGTACAGTTTACTCTCTGATTTTTATCCGATTACTCTTTCGATTATTTTACTGTTTTTTTCTTTATTGATGAATGTTGGTGGTCGTCGTGTGATCAAAATTCAATTATCATTTCAGCTAAACTTTAATATAAATTTCTTGATAACAATACTATTCTATTCTCAGGTTCTAAGGTTCAGATCCTAAGGTTTTCTTGCGCCTGTTATTATAAATAGACAACGCGGCAACTGATGAAAGTTTACCGCTGAATTGTTAGACGACACCGACCGGTATGAAACAAGATTTCGTCGTAATTTTTGGTGTACGTGACTGGCAATGCTTGAACAAATTAATTGGTAAGGCAATCTAAACAAGCTTGTTATTTTCAAATTAATCCTACAATCACATTTACCACCGGTCTGGATGGAAATTGAATTGACAAGTATACGAAATACTGAGCGCGTGACCAAACAGCTTTATTTCAGTTTATTCCGCAGTGTGTTGTATGTATTGCTAATCGAATTCCCAAATTAATCCTGCGCTGATGGTGATTCTGTCCGTTTGGTTTGCTCTTCCGGTGGATTCTAACACGCATATATACATTAGGCATGAAGTATGATATTATGGATCACGTGTTAATTTAATTTTGACGAATGCTCAAAGAATAATCATTAAAATAATAGCTAGTACTCCTGGATAGTTGGTTTTTGGCTCTAGAAGCAGAATCAATGGTGACCAGTTTTTTTCACTACACGAACAACAAATTATTCAACAATACCTAAGTGATATTTTTATAGCCAATTCATTTTAGCTTCATGAAACTTGAAAGAAGTAGTATATTCCTGTTCTATATGCAGTTTTTTTCTTATCATATACATAGTACATACCCTAGCCACTTTTGGAAGTTTATTGGGGATAAGATGGTAAAAGTAAAGTATCGTTGGTGATGGGTCCTTAGTCACATAGTCAGTCACTTAATAAGCCTCATACCCTTAATAGCCTCGTACGCCATCCGCGAGCAGAAATGGTTTTGTGATTTTTTCCAAGTCTCTACTTTTTCTAACTTTCTTCACAGCTAATATATTATATTAATAACTCACAATTTTGAAGAGAACATAGAATACTGTCTCGTTTCAAAACAAAATAAAAAGTTTCCTAATATTATCTACATATCATGATGAGCTCAGTCGTTTGTGCATGTGATTAGAGGGTGCTACGTGCAATAGTAGCAATCTGCTCTCCGCTCTTATACTTCGCATGCATACGATACACGTTACGGGTGAATTACATATTTTGGTGAATGTTGATAAATGCCGTTCGTATGCAAGAAACTGTGTAGTATCGGCTTAGAATACCACTATCCCATTTCTGCCCGTGGATTTTCTAATGATTTTTAAGTGATTTTTGGACGATGCGGTTGCAGACCCACCACCAAGAACCTTTAATTTTCAATTTTTTCCCCACTTCACTTCCAAAAGTAGGTGTATGATTTCTTCCTTTGAGGGATTTATAGCCGAGTATATGTTTGTATGCAAGAAAAAGCGTCAAGTTCTGTGAGCGAGAGATTTTCGTTACTTTAGATTTCCCGCAAGTTCATTGCAGCATGTGTCATGTAGGTCCTGAAACCATCACAAAAAGAGGAACAGCTGAAAATGAGCGCCTTTTGGTATCATAGTCAAACTGGAACATGCTGAGTCGCTTATTTTTTGCGCGAAGGTAATCAATTGTACTATGTAAATATTGTTGGCAAATATGTTTTGTTATTATTTGTGTCGTAATCTATACAAATAACACTTAAAACCGACTTCACAGAATAACAAGTAGTTTTAGTGTATGGCTTTTGTATTTTAGATAATGAATAACATTATCCAAATGATATCCAAAATCCTATTCATCCTATTAATATTATAAATGTAAAAGTGTAGATGTTTTTTTGATAACTAGCGCCTAAATTACAGTTACAGCTTTCAATAGGGTTCGAATCTCGCGGTCGCCGATCAAGAAATTTCTTTAGGTTTTTACTGAGTTTTATTTTTGTGTTGTTAAATGTCGGTTAAGGTTAGTATTATCTTCGCATTATAATCTTAATAAACCTCAATTAAATTAAAAGTAGCGATGTTTGGGCATTTCTTGCTCATCACGCCTAGGCTTCTACAATGAAACTTATTACCATATAGAACACCCAAAAACGTTCACTCCTTTTATAAATAATACGTAAAAATGAGGAATAAATAAATAACAACTGCTTCTGTAGTCTTGCGGTTAAGCGCTTAGCTTAAAGTAATGAGGTCTCGGGTTCGATCCCCGGGGGCTCAACTCACAAATTCAATGTGTAAGATTTAACCCAGTTTGGAAGGATATTGCAGGCTTGAATCATCTGATTATTCGAAAATTAAGATTTCATGCTTTGGAGGGCACGTTAAGTCGTCGGTCTCGGCTACTATTACGGTAGTAATCGTTAGTATGCCAAACCACGCTGGTGGACTGAGGACAAATTACCCTATATCGAGCCCCTTGGTGGGGACATATATGGGCTGTGAAGATGAGGAAATAAATAATAGTTATTAATACGGACGAAGTCACGGGTAAAAGCTAGTATTTTATTATAATACACTTATAGAGGTTTTTAGGTACACTTTCGTGTTGTATAATTAATACAACACGAAAAAAATGATCAAACATTCAATTGAAGTCATTGTGATAAATTCGAATATTTGTTTGTGTGTGTGTTTGATTAATTTAACTAATATTTATGTGGTTAATATATAAATATAGTACATACTGTAATTTTATCTTTGTGTTACTATCAGAGGTACAAACTCATACATATACTCACGATTATAAATCTCCAAAAAGAGTAGTCAGAGCTAAGGAATTAGGAATTCCTCAGCCACTTTTGGAAGTTGAGTGGGGAAAAGAAGGTAAAATAAAGGTTGTTGGTGATGGATCTCCAACCGCATCGCCCAAACATTCCTTTAAAAAATCCCGATATCCCTTAGTTGTTTCTTACGTACACCCACAGAAAGAAATGGGGTAGTGCTATTCTAAGCCACAGCTAAAATATACGAACTCAATGTGTTACAAATAGCGTATAAGAAAGCTAGTAAAATGTAGCTTACGTTAAATATTTCAACATATTCAAAAAATATGTGCGAAATAAAGCCAACAGTTTTTTCGACTCGTTAGTAAGTCTAGCTAGACACATTTTTTGGTTCATTTTTATGTGAAGTGTATCAGTTTAGAGTCGAGCGTATGAATGAACACGAAAAAAGAATGTCTGAAAATGTGTATTTCGACGCTGTTCGTTTCAAAGCTTTCAATGAAAGTCATACTATTATCGTAAAACAACAGGCGTCGAAATAACAAAAAACTAAGACCCCGAGGCTTCTCAAAACTGTTAATCTCGTCGATGCAGACGAAAACATAGTATTTCATTTTCGTTTTATTATTTGTCTTATGATATCCCACGTTTATTGGTTTAATCGAAGCGTATAATCACGCTGCTGAGTGTGCAGCTAACCAGATATAATAACAACCTAGCAACATGATGCGAAAAAACACAATCTTTATAATTTCTTACATTTCTTTTCCATTGCGTCTCTTATTTTATTAATTCTTTCGGTTGATGTTGAATCTTTTTGATATCTTATAATTTCAGTTGTCGAAAATTTGTAATATTATTTCTGTTGGCCCAATTCAACGGTTAGATAATGTCTCACGATATCGTGTTTTAAAAGTGACGGACAAAAGATTATTGATCCAGTGCACAGTGGTACCTTGGGGATTGTTTTCTGAAAGGAGAAGTGTCAGAAGCCGTGTCAGTCTATTTTATCAGCGTATTTTCGCATGATCGCCCCGTTTCAATGAGGACAATTTATTGCGTTATGGAGACTTCCGTAGACTTGCGGGGGAATTAGTAAGAATATCAGCTCTTTCTTCGATATTTAAAGTTTTGAATTATTCAATATACCTACGCGTTTTATCTATACATTAATTCGTAAAGTAAAAATTTTTAGAATACCAAAATGAAATCAATTAACAACTCATAACCACTTTGAATTTGATTCAACTTATGTGTCTTTGTGCATGTGCATATATTTAATTAGCTGATAAAGATTTTTAAAAGCTGTGTAGTGTCGGCTTAGACTAGCACTACCCCTCTTCCGGTGGGTGTACGTAGGAGTAGGAGGCGACTAACGGTTTTGAGGCTTTTAAGGATTTTTTGGGCGATGCGGTCGGAGACCCATCACCAACAACCTTCATTTTACCATCTTTTCCCCACGCAACTTCCAATGGTGGTTGATGAATTTCTGATTTTCTTAGCTCTGGCTACCCCTTCTAGAGACTTATAGCCGTGAGTATATGTATGTACGTATGTATGTATTATTAAAAATATCGATACTAAAGGCTGCATTAAAAAGTGTAATAGAAAGGTATGATCGGTGTAAGCGCCGCCCAGCGTGCAATGTAAATTCATAACTTACAATATTTTTCTTATTATGTTGTTACATTCATAAATGTCAGTACAAGTTTTTACGTAAAATCACCGTCTACGAATAGTTTCTATTTTTATTTTAATATTAAATCCGCAAACGTTTTTTCACCATATCGATATATGCAAAATTGCTTTCGTTGCTGTCAAACAATGAACTGCAATAACAAATTGCCCAAGAAAGCAATTGCTTGTGTAATGCATGGGTGTACTAATTTATGATGTTCTAAAATTAACAGTAATGGACCGGAACAAACCGGACAAAAAGCAAGTCTTTTACTTACTTTGATGCAGCATTTTCAATTTTTGCATACATCTCAGCATGTAAATATTACTTAAAATCTACAAAGCTAGCACGAGCGACTTTTTATCTAGATAACGCAAGGTATTAAATAGCCATCTCTTTCACACTTACATAGTATCGTATACGTTTATCTCATTCTTACTGACAGAGTAACGATCAAATAAAGTTCGTACTAGGCCTCCTGATTACGTTCATAAAGCTATATATACGATACACAAAACCAAATTAAACTTAAGACTTACGAAACCAAGACAACCAATGCTGCACTGGTCTCTTCGCATTCGTAAGTGTAGTTCACCAAATTTACACCAGGTTTTCAGTCAAGGAATCTTAGAAATCGTCGCTGAATTGAGTCTGAGAGGGAGCTATATTGAGAGAGTCTTATTGTGAATTACAGACTTTAAACGTATATTCTAGATAGATTTCACAAAGGAACTCTCAAACTCAAAGAGAATACAAATCAAACTCATACATTATTATCAATACAACATTTTTACCGTTTTAATATTTTCGAACACTCTATTTTTTTTATAAAACATCCAGCCCGGCAAGCACGAGCGCTATTTCATCGACACGATAACGGTTAGAATGAGATGGCAGTATACGATACTACGTGCGTAAGAGATGGCTGCTTAATCCCGCGCGATAACTAGTTTAAACACCGTTCGTACTAGCCGGGCAGTTCTTGAAAATTTTCCACTAAGATACTATATGCCTGTATAATTACTTTTTGTCATCAAAACGCTGAGCTCTCTTTTTTCATAATTCTAGTTATTTGAATACCCCATCGACTGTAGTATCTTGAATTATGATTTTTAAAAGAAAACACTGATGATATAATCGGACAATTCCGAGTCTTACACTTCCAAACTGGGGAAAATTTACTAATTGAAGTTACGACATGATAGTCCAGTGGGTAGAACACCCGCCCGAAAAACAGAAGGGCGTGAGTTCCAATCCTGGGACGGGCCTACACCAATTTGTCTTTTCTAAAGTCATATGTGTGGTTAATTTATCATGGTTGCTAACGGTGAGGGAAAACATCGTGAGGAAACCCACATGGCTGAGTTGTACTTAGTCATCTGACAGTGTATTCGTACAAAACGGCGATAGGTCTGCCCCCTATCACGTGAGTACACTGTCTAAGCAAAACGTGGGTACCTTCTCTGGAAACTAGATGGCGCTTGCCATGTGAGTTCAGGAGTATTGGTACCTCTACCAACCCCTTCGGGGATAAACGGCGTGAACGTTTATGTTATCTTTATGTTATGTTATGAAGTTATGAGTTTGTTTTGTCAAATGATCGAACCAAAGACATCTGGAGTTGTAGCCGAATATTTTACCGCGAGACCACCAATAAATAAACCAAATAAAATCGAGAAGCCTAATTAGTAAACTATTACCAATATAAAATTATACTATGCCAAGTGTTGTCGAAAGTTTCAATCAATAGCTAGTATTAGGATAACATAACTTTTAATTAGTTTTGAACGGCCCTTGCTAAATGAAGGACGCGGTATCCCATATGAATTTTCCATATCCGGTTGTAAGTCGATTATCCGATACCTTTCTGTATTAATAATTTGTTAATTACCCAATTTGAGTAAAACAATATTTGCTTTTTGCGAATATTGTTTTACCTTTAAGTACTGCCTTGGAATAATCCATATCTTCTTGGAGATGCCTTTAAACAAATGAAATTGTTACCAAATTATCAACAACCCTTTATTTCCCAATTTTTCTCTTTACCTAAAGTTGCTGAGGCATGTATGACTTAAAATTTATCGGAGTATCAGATCAGTTCAGAATTTTGTTGTAATTGTAATACAAATATAATACATGTTTAATTTATAATATACGCCCATATGCTCACGGCTATAAATCCCAAAAAGAGATAGATCAGAGCTTAAAAATAAATAATTCCACAGCCAATTTTTAAGTATATTGGGGAGAAAATACTAAAAACACAGTATCTTTGGTGATGGGTCTCCAACCGCATCGCCCATCATCCACTTAAAAAGCCTCATGCCCTTACTCGCCTCGTGCGCCACCCGCGGAGAAAAAGGGGGGTAGTGATATTCTAAGCTGACACTACACAGCTTTTTTTAAAATATAGGTGTTGGTTTAAGTTGCATTTTTCACTGCTCTAGATGATTGTTGATTAAGAGAATTTGCTCTAAATATTAAGTTATGGTAAGTCTGCCATGTTGGGAAAATATAGCTTAAGCCAAAATACTTATAACTTATATAAAAAGCTGTGCAGTGTTAGTTTTAGTCTTTATTGACTAGATATTAAACATACTGACCCATTGTGATTCCCATACTCACTCATATTGTATCCCATAACCTTACACGATTCAATAAGTGTCCATTAATTGGCTGAAAAACTGACAATGGACACATTTGCATTGTAAAATGTACTTTCAGTAAAACAAGTCTAGGACTTTTGTAGAAACAAATACCTTATTTCAAATAAGGGGTAGCTAGACTTCAGGAATTATTGATTTGAATAAAATATTTATATCTTTCATTCATTTTATTTTATTTATTTATAGGCAAGTTTAATCAAGCACTTGCTTACCTGTTTTCTAAACTAAGTTTTGTATTTTATATTATTCTTTTTTTAACAATGGTTTGCAATCCAGACTTTTTTGTGCAAAAATTAGAGCGGCAGGTAAATGGGCTGTACTTTATTTGGGGCACATGTTTAATAATGTAAAACTCAGCCCACGTCCGTCGATTTAAACCCTTTTAGGTTCCACTGTACTACTGCGAGTTTAGCTCCAACCGTCAGCAGCTAAATTATTATCCTAGAAGGACTTTTTATAGAACACAATAAAAATGTTTTGTTTTGAAATGTAAAGTTGTGTGTTTTTTTGGTTAAGAACCATTACTTCCAGGGACATTATTGCAAAAATTATTATGCTAGTGAATAAAGACTCGTTTATTTATTTCTGACAGTACGTTAAAAACGGCGCGATGGTGCTAGATATTTAAAAATCTGGGCTTGGACTATACGAACATGTTAATTATCCACGTATACCTATTTCGTATTGTAGTTAATATGTTTTACTTTGTGGGAGTCATGTTAGAGCGCACACTACTGCGGACTCACTCGCACATAGCAGCGTCTCACTCATATTCCTACATCGCGGAGTGTAAATGTTTTTCGAGTTAAGCATAGATACAAATTATAAGTTGGTACACAGCAGGGTGTACTGGCTTATAATTTGTATCTATGCTACAACTTTTTTACAGTCAAGTCTAGCAAGTGAAATTTACTCTCAATGTACATACTTAGTTATTTATGTTGGCTGAGACCTTTTTTTAAATAAATTTGTTTAATCTGTAAAATTAATCTCACCAAATATATTCTGAAAAAACTAGCCAAGTATCGATGGAGCTGCTAGTTTATCTCAAAAAAGTAATGAAATCTAGACTAAGTCGCGCCAAGCCTAAGGTCCCTTACTGAGATTTCTTTATAATTATATTTAATGTTATTTGACTGGCCGTGTACTTACTAACGTATAAAGAATATTTAACGGCCGGTCCTTAACGGTCCCACCTGATATCACTTCTTTTTGTAGAAACCTGGGTTTATTTATTTATTTTAATAGATTTGTTATTTCATATTTTAGTGTAATTCATGTAATGTTCGAGTAGAATAAAGTTAAGCAGCAGATTTTTTATGTATCAATAGTAGAAGTGGGCTTTACCATATATCTTATTTCTGAGTTATTGTACTAGCTGAGGGTTCGTCATCGATATTTCCGACCTACGATGATTGAAATGACATACTTATACATACATATACTCACGGCTATTAATCCCTAAAAGGGGTAGCCAGAGCTGAAGAATTGAAAATGCCTCAGCCACTTTTGGAAGTTGAGATGGTAAAATAAAGGTGTTTGGTAATGGGTCTCCAACCGCATCGCCCAAAAATCCCTTAAAAAGCCCCAATACCCTTAGTCGCCTCTTACGTACACCCACGGGAAGAAATGGGGTAGTGCTATTCTAAGCCGATACTACACAGCAAATGAAAATTATAATTTCGATCTAGTTTTTCCAATATATTTTAAACCAAAATCAGTGCCATCTAAACGTCAAAAGTTATGCGTAATCACGGTAATCACACATTAAATATCGCAAAATTAATAACTTCCTACGTTTTTCGACGTAAAACAATTCGGTATGCAAAGTTTTTTTTGGTATTTTTTAAATATTTTTATTCGATAGCAAACACGAAAACAAAAGATTTGAATATCTATAATTTTAAATAAGTAATTGTGAAGTTGTGATTTCTTAAAGATTGTTCAACTTTTTCTCTCAATGACGTCATCGATCAACAAAATCACGTATCGACATGTAAATCAAGCGAAATCTTTAATAAAAATGTTACTGATTGCAAAAAATTTCACGAATTAGTGATCTTTAATTATATTTTTACGATATTATAATCAATAAACGTATGATTTTCGATATTTTATTAATAATCTGCATAAACGAATGTCTTTGAAGTAACATTGAAGGTCAAACAGTGTTACAGTTTTTTGATAAAATAAAGGTCATCATAGCTTTATTTGATTTAATTTCAGTTATGTAATCAGCATCACTTTTATGAAACTTTGCATACCAAATTGTGGCGTGTTTTTAGAGTTTGAAAGTAAATCAAAATGAATTAATTTTATGCAGTAAACTTTGGTACAAAATATAGTGCACATTATTAGTTCCTTGACTTTGAGGTATGAGGCACAACAACTTGCTAAATCGCTTGGGGCGTTACAACACAGTATGGCATAACTTGCACGCATGTACAAGAAATAACCTAATTATATATTATTATTATCTTTATAAATAACCTAATTTAATGCAATAAGTTTTACAAAATTATGTTATCACCTAGATCCAGTTGTCCTAATTGTAGAATACATTGATATGATACTACACACAAGTCAGCCAAGTTTGTTTCTTAGCGATAGGATTGGAACCCACGCATTTCGGCATTATAAGCGTTGGTCTTCCCATTGAGCTATCAAGATTGGTTCCTTTAAATTGTAAAAAACAAACACAAAATTCGAAATATGTTACTGATTTGATTTGGGTTCTACTAGGAGTAATTTTTAAAGATTTGCACGGTTATATTAGTTACATTATTAAAAATATGATTAACTTGCATGATGTTGTTTTAAAGTTCTGTAAATTAATATCACAAAGCAAAATATCTAAAATCTGTTGAGTTGATCGTAATCGTATAAAAACATGGGGATTTGAAATGGAGTGAGAGGCTAAGGCTCGACCCGGTCAGCCGCTATCCGACTTGGTAATTAATAGCGCGTGTCTGTTTTTGCAACCGTCTGCTGAAAGAAAACCACGCCAAGATTTATTGTGTCCGCCACTTCACTTCACCACTCCGAGATGGAGAATTACTAATCTTTTCTTTAATTCTGATCCCTTGTTCTCTTCGAGCGGTAATAGAGACGTAAGCCGGATAAAGGAAATTCTCATTTATGTTGCCATTTCCTTCGCTAAAACTCTTTGCAAAGTATCGTGAATAACTATACAAGTGTTCTATTAATCCTTGTGTTAATTGTGATTACCTTATTATTGTGGAACGTATATTCTTGGAAATGTACGAGTATTTGAAGGAAATATCGTCAGTCATCTAATTAAAGTTTCCAGATTAGTTTTTCCAAGTTGGTAAAATTTCAATAACAGAAGGGTCGGTTGGCTATCCTTCCATCTATTATAATGCCCAGTGGACAGATACACGTATAAACATTCACATAAGCAAATTGGGTAGGTCCCGTGAGGGTCACCTGGTTGCTGGTAACGTGGCCCGGATTGACCTCCCCCTTGCCTCTTCACCCCCGATGTCGTTTTTGTTTGTATAATATTCCTTTAAAGTTAAATGTATTATTTGCCAATTATGAAATCTCTAATTACAATTTATTTTTATCTTAGCTATGTAGTATCGCTTTTGAATACTACCCCATTTCTTCCCGGGGTTGGCGTACAAGGCGACTAGTATGAGAATTTCTAAGTTTTAGTTAGCCGATGCGGCTTGAGACCCATCACCAACAACGATACTTTATTTGTATTATCTTCTCGCCTAAATACTTTAAAAAGAGTTTGAGTAGTTAGTGAATCTAAGCTCTGGCTAGCCCTTTTTGGGATTTTTAGTCGTGAGTATATGTGTGTCATATCAATATTAAATTTAATAACACCATTATTCTCGTTATTGTATCAATAAATTGCAAAAACGTTTGTCATTGAGCAAAGATTGAATTATCACATATTATTATACATTATTATTGTTTTTTGAAATACAGGTAAAATCATAGCGGTCATACGAACTACACATTTATTTGTAATCGGCATCGTTTTGATCCATCTATCAATCTATCAATATCAGAATATATTGTGGAACAAAGATTTGTTTCTGTGAAAAAATATAAATTATATTATTTAAGAAAAATATCACGCCCATAGTTCTTATCTTACATATACCTATCCATACTACGAAATGAAAATTGATTATTCCCGACGTAACATTATAACTGCAAACAAAACACCCTTGCCGTAAATCACAATCAAATTTCAATTGCAGCGCTCCACAAAAAATCCCATTCGAATATCGAAGTTCTGGGAATGACATAAAATAATGATGCATTACAGTAAGTATTGTTGTACCAACTTTGCCCGTTAATTAGTGAGGCTCTCGGAGTTGGCGTCACTTCAGGCCCAGGTGGGATGCGCTCTAATATATTACTATAAGTATTTACACAAAAGTTAAGCTTAGACAAGGTTAATGTCCTTCTTGAACGACATCCCGGAGTTTTTGTGCTGAAAGTTGGAAACAAAAGAGGGATATTAGCTTCAATATTTTATGTTTAAGAACGCGGATTGAGATATTATTAATTTGAAGCGTTATTTATGTGACGGACCTGTTATTTTGTTATTTTTTTAAGAACTGTTTTAGTATAATTTTTCATTCAACTATTTATTTTTAAAATGAATGAAAAATAATATTACATGGACATTTAATTTTTGGCTGTTATGGCTATGGGGCAATATTTACGATTTTAAAATGTAAGCTCCCTAAAATTTGGTATTGTATTTGTTTTAATAGCAAGAACAAAAATTTGCAACCCGAGATAATTTTAGCCGTTTCGATATATATATACAGCCTGGTGACATATGGACAGAAAAGTCAGCGAATCCGTAATAGGATTATGTTATGTTTAACTTTCGTATGCTTTATGTTGAACATGGAATTTATATCAATTGAATACGCATAGACTATAGCTTGTGTAGCATTTTTTGTATATTTTAGTCTGTATGTATAATATACATTTTATAGTACGGGTCATGCCTTATCATAAATGTACTAAAGAAATACTCGTACAATACATATACATACAATGTGAATAGTTTTAGGGTTTAATGACTAACGGGTAAATTATAATTATATCATTTATCCTACTTATGAAAGCAACAACGAATTGAGTTGAATATTAGTTGCTGGATCATAGGATTTCTGAACCGATAATAGATATATTTAACAAAGATCCAAAATAATTTCTATTCTGTCATTAAACATTTCAAAATAATCCTACACGACAAACATTGAAGAGGAAAATATGGTGTCACAGTAATTGAAATTGAATCACAAGTTGTTTGAAACTTCAGTTTGTTTATACAAACCAAGTTTCCACTAATCAGTCAACGTCAAGATTGGAACAATTCAGTTAATTAGATGTTGGCGTAAAAACAATAATAAATAAAATCCGTCTCACAAAGCGTATACATTAGGCGTCCGCAGAGCTAACTGCACAAAAGAGCTGAAACCACCTTTTTGCTTTTTATCTTCGTCTCTCGCATGGCGGAGTTCGAGTCGTGAGTGAAGAAAATTATTACGTCGTAGAAAAACCTGTAGAGCAAAAGAATTAACGGGAGGTCAGGAAGAAGCGGACAAAGGCAAAACTGCGAAATTGAAGAGACCCCAAGTACTGTATCAAACAGACACATTTTTCACTACTTCAAAAGAAAATCTTGCCGTAATAGCAGACTGATTGCTCTCTTTAATATATTTTCGGTTGTAAGCGTTCAGATTGGGCTTCGCACGCTTCGGTTCTTTTGACCTTTAATCATTATTATTGTTCTGTGCTGAATTCCATAAATAATTTATTGTTATTTAAAATGTACTATATACTTTTGTCGTCTAAGTGATTATTGTCTGAATTTGATATGGTTTAATATCTTCAGATAATTTGCAATGTGTCTTTCACTATGCATAATGTAAGCTCTAATTTAAAATTTGATAAAGCATAAAATATTGTTGTAATTGTTGCTTTTAAAAACAGATGTATTATTTCACTAGACTGTCTGGCATGAGATTTATTACCTAGAGTCATAAGCAATTCATATAAGTAATGGTAAATGAATTTCGAAAATTTATTTATTAGGTTAAGCGCTTGGTTTCAAGTACGGAGGTCTCGGGTTCGATCCCCTGGGGGTGGGGGGTAACCTTACAAAGGATATTACAGGCTTGAATCACCTGATTGTCTGAAAATTAAAACGATTCCGTGCTTCGGAGGGCCGTTAGGCCGTCGGTCCCGGCTACTATTACGGTAGTAGTCGTTAGTCTGCCGACCCGCCAATTGCAATTAATTGGCCAGCGTGGTGGACTATGGCCAAATCGCCCTCTCGCTCGAGCCCCTTGGTGGGGCCATATATGGGCTGTGAGGAGATGAGGAGGACTTTAGAAAAGAATAAATAACCATGATGAAAATAAAGAGTGCCTACATATACTCATGCTATTTTTTTCCATTGGGGTAGATGGTACTATCACTCGCCACTTTGTACAATACTGGCAAACCTTTCCAGCTTCTACATCCTCAGCCTTTTAACATGCCCTTTTATCCTTATAAAGAATACATTGTGAATTAATTTTGAAAGGAGATAATAAATATCCCAAACAGTCGTTGGTAACTGTGAGTAGATGAAAGCCGCGACTCATAATTCGCGGTGTAGAAAGCGCCTAGCTTGAAGACTGGCGTGCATTATTAACGGGCCATTAGCCCTCATTTGATGGGTTTGTTCCCATATTATCCACAATCCAAGCTTCATTCTGGGCCTTGATTCTGCTTAATTGTAAAATTTGCAGAGGCATTTTAAATAATGAAAGTATATAAGGCTTTATACAAGTGTTTTCATATGCTAAAATGGGGTTTATCCTTTTTGCAGGTAATATTATTATAATTAATAATAGTTGGTATCAAAAGTCAGATTTTACACAGGAACTTATCGAATTAAAAATATAAAAGCTGCTAAAACCTAATTCTTTCTTCTGGCAGCTCTGTTATTTAGCTATTGATTTTGATAGCAATATTTTTTACGTGAGTACTCTTATTTACAGTACGCTACGCACCCGCCCTAGAACCCCAAGAAATGGTTTCTTCTTGGTTTTTGTATCACGCTAGCACACTTGTAATTTTGTCATCATCGGATACAATGTAAGATAACTTAACATAAACGTTCACGCCGTTTATCCTCGAAGGGGTTGGCAGAGGTTCCAATACTTCTGAACATCACGTGACAGCGCCACCTAGTGTTCAGAGTAGCTGCCCACGTTTTGCTTAGACAGTGTACTCACGTGATAGGGGGCAGGCCTATCGCCGTTTTGTAAGAATATACTGTTATATGGCTAAGTACAACTCGGTCATGTGGGTTTCCTAACGAGTTTTCCCTCACCGTTAACAACCATGATAAACACTATACATGACAAATATGACTTTAGAAAAGACAAATGGGTGTAGGCCCAGACCCTGGATTTGAACTCAAGTCTGTCTGTTCACGGGCGGGTGTTCTACCCATTGGACTATCATGTCGTCTAATACAATGTAATAATTGATATGATGGATTGTAAACCTTCATCTCATTCTCACCAAAAAACTCAAGATAAAACAAGAAGTGTGCTGGTGCCACTGTAAAGGAAGTAAATAAAAAAGCCGTTCATAACGCTACTCGTACATGATGTTTTTATTTCCTGTGTTTTTACCAATTGCAAATTTACATTATCATATCATTATGTAAGTGGAATAGAGCTACTGGTATACCCCATGCGGAGTCACGATCCCTTCACGATGCCTTCTATGATATTCTAACAAATTTTGTGCTTATTTGAGCTTGTGCAGTAAATTAATTGCTTCAGTTTTACGCTTGATTTATGCGGTTAGTTTGGTGTTTGAATCCTTGCTCTATTCTCAAGCTTCTGCTGCTAAATACCAGAGTAGCATAATGTTTTATGCTTGAAATTTGAAGATAATATATTTTAACTTACTGCCTCTGTGGTCTAGCGGTAACAGCTTTCGGCTCAGGATTCGTAGGGCTCGGGCTCTATTTCCCGGGGATAAATTGATACATTGAATATGAAAGGTGGGGTATATGTACCTAGTTTGGTGATTTCGTATCCAACAATTTAAATTATTTGTGCTTGTCTTGCAGCTAAAGCCCAGCTACTATAACGGTAGTAGTCTTAAGTCTGCTATCCAGAACTTGCTGGCCATAAGCATAAGGCACACTCACTCTCTCACAAACAAGCTCGAGGCTCGTGGTGGGACATATACGCCTGGTACATACATACATACATATACTCACAGCTATAAATCCCTAAAAGGGGTAGCCAGGGCATCAGAATCACAACATTCTTGGGTCTCCAACCTCATCGCCTTACAATCAATTCAAAAGCCCTAATACCCTTAGTCGCCTCAAGAAAAAATGCAGTAGTGCTATTCTAAGCCGACAATACCCAATGAATGAATAATAAACTTTTTATGAAGAAAGTGTTTGGACTGCCTTGGCTATAATCTGATCTAAATATAAGTGTTGAATAATTACGTTTGTAGATTTATTTGGGACAACTAAATAGACTATTGTAACAATCATTATTCAATTTGAATTTTCGTTATCAAAATTGCATACTAAAATATATCTCACTTCATTGCGTTTTTATGTACATTGCACCAAATGTGTAAACTTACTGTATTTCGTCGATAAACGCAATACAACACAACACCAACCAAGTTGCGACATGATAGTCCAGTGGGTAGAACACCCGCCCGAAAAACAGAAGGGCGTGAGTTCCAATCCTGGGACGGGCCTACACCAATTTGTCTTTTCTAAAGTCATATGTGTGGTTAATTTATCATGGTTGCTAACGGTGAGGGAAAACATCGTGAGGAAACCCACATGGCTGAGTTGTACTTAGTCATGTGACAGTGTTTTCGTACAAAACGGCTATAGGTCTGCCCCCCTATGACGTGAGTGCACTGTCTAAGCAAAACGTGGGTACCTTCTCTGGAAACTAGATGGCGCTTGCCATGTGAGTTCAGGAGTATTGGTACCTCTGCCAACCCCTTTGGGGATAAACGGCGTGAACGTTTATGTTTATGTTACCAACCAAGTTATTTTAAAGATCTATTTAAAGATATCCGACACGTATGTCTTCTTCTCTCTTAACTTTCAAAAGTGACTGTGAAATAGCTCAGCTTTAGCTCTTGTTTATTTGAGTTATATAGCCGTGAAGATAGGTAGGTAGGTAGAATTTAAGCCCGTGACATTTATGCATTGAACGTGAATTTTCTCACAACTTTTTATATTTATATAACAATTTTATCGTTATGTAAATAACCAAGTATCTAAAATAAGGATACTTTTTCAGTAAGTATTATCTACTAAGCCTCAGTAAACGAGCCAACTATTTATGTACATACATATACTCAAGGCTATAAATCCCTTAACGGGGTAGCCAGAGCTTTGGAATGAAAAATTCCTCAGCCACTTTTGGAAGTTGATTGGGAAAAGATGGTAATAATAAATGTTTTTGGTGAAGGGTCTCCAACCACATCGCCCATAAATCACTTAAAAAGCCCCTATACCCTTAGTCGTCTCTTACGATCACCCACGGGTAGAAATGGGGTAGTGTTATTCTAAGCCGACACTACACGGCACGGCATTTATGTATAAGTAGGTTACTTGCTAAAATTATTCGGGGTGCTTTTTTAGGCTTCGATGTTTCTTAATCTAAATCCGATGAAATTTAAATGATATAAAGTAAATATAATTTATTGATTAAATTATACAAAAATTGTCATGGATGTGTTATCAAATTACCCACCAACATGTTTATAAACCAAACTTTACTGATAGCTTTCTGTATTTTAAGGTGGCCTTATAACATCTTGAAGTAATAAAGTATAAAGTCTCAGTACCATAAGTCGTCTCGTAAGATACCCTCGAGGGATAACACGCAAATCAGAACTTTAAAAATAGTGTAATATCTTTATAAATTTAGCGTATTTCAGTGAAGATTTGTTTAAATAGAACCATTCAGTCACCGTTGTCTTTATTTACATCGTAAACAAGTGAATTAGGCTTTCCTTTCCCTCTGAATCTTATTCCTTTGTTAACATTTAATTTTATTGGACGAAACTGGTAGTAGCTTTGTCCTTCCGTACAAATCACCCAGGGGATCGCATTATTATTTTGAGCGTAGATTTATCGGTTCAAGAGGATCGAAGCCCTTTTGTCGGACTTTTCCATAAATCTGTCTCCTGCTTAAACGGTTATTAGGAGACCGATGGATGTCCGCTTTAGGGAAAGTATACTGGCCAATTTTAACCCATTCCTTTTGATAAAATTGTTATGGATACAGATTTAATATATTTTGTACTTGAATAGATTATTCTATTTAAAGCGATTCCATGGGTTCTTTAAAGAACATTATTCTCATACATACCTGGTGTTTTCACTGCTTAAAGAGCCGCAAATCCACATCCAAAAGCTGCATGGGGCTCGCGAGCTGCAGGTCTACCAATTACCTAGAATGGTAATTTCTAATTTAATTTAATTTTTAATTTCTTGACTAACGTACCATCTTCCTAAATCCATCATCCATCCTTATGATAATAGAGATAGATGAGGAGGTATTTTATTATTAATTCATCAGTATTTTTTGAGATGGCATGGTAGATGAAATAAAGTATGGCTGGTGATGGGTTTAAAAGCAAAACAAAATAAATATTTTAGTGGCCTGGGCTCAAATACATCAAACTATCTATTTATCGTATTCTATCTAGAAATAATTACTTTATGTATATGTACTTAATAATAATATAAATATTTCATTAAGACGAGGCTCCCTACAACAAACATGAATAACACTACTTCATTTTTTCCCGTGGGTGTACGTAAGAGGCGCCTAAGGGCTTTATAAGGGATTAATTAACATCTTTTCCCCACTCAACTTCTAAAAGTGTCTAAGGAATTTCTAAATACTTAGCTCTGGCTACCCCTTCTAGGGATTTATAGCCCTGAGTATATGTATGTATCGTTTTAGATAACGAACGAAGATACAAAACGATTTTTAAATTCACATAGTTTGAGCAATTATTAACGCAGTATAATGCAGAGGCAGAGCAAAGAAAATCTTCCAAAAGTCTATGAAGCTTAGTACTCCACTCAGTGAGAAACATTAAGAGAAACATTATTTTATATTGCACGGTAATGTTTCCGGGAAAAACTTGATAAACGTCGATGAATCCTGCTACAAGAGATAAAAGTTTTTAATTGAAGTTGTTCCGAGTGGAAATATTATTCGTCTTTTCTTGTTTTGTTCGCCGTGAAGACATAAACTTAAATACCTACCAACGTAAATTATTGTGAAAATTATGCAAGATGACAGATAATATTATTCTTACTGTAGAAGGTACAGTACACCGTTAATAATTTACTGTTTCAGTATTCGAGTGCGGTTTGGTTAGCTCTTTCCTCTTGCCTCGTGGTCATTTATTCATACTTCGCCTCTCATAACTCAGTTGAAACTCTAAAGAGTATATTAATGCTTACATTTTGTAACTTTTAGCAAGTTTTTTAAAATAAAAAAGTGATTGGAATAAACGTTAGTTTAGTTTAAAGTTACTTTTTTATATAAATTCTTCACCCTTCACACTATTATACAAAGGGCTCAATGGCTGCCATTAGCCTTTAGTAAAAACCTGTGAAAATGTGGATGTTAGTATTAGACCACGGTGGACACATTTGGGTTAAATAGCGAATGTATTTAAAGTCAGGCGTCCGAAGTCTCCCCCACATGGTGCACCATTGTCCTCCACCTCGGGCAATCCAGCTCAGGGTGAAACCAATGTACCAAGGGTCCGCTTCTCTCCTCTGCTATCATAGTGAGCAGTGAGCGGACTGGGAGAGGAGAAAACCTGGTTAAAAATCAAGGGTGGGCTGGTCTCGTTTCCTTTTGTGGTGTAGAGAGGAAACGGGAGCAAGTGGGGAACTCGTAACACTGGTAGTAATTCACATCCTGGGCCGAGGGTCTTGCCATGGTGTAGGCTTGACCGCGAGGAGTTAACCTCTCTAAAGTCAGTAAGAGTCCGACATACCTTCGTCGCCCCGCTGCTGGGTGAAATCGGATCCATGTGAGTTTTCTCTCGATAAAAAAGAACAAAAAACATCCGAAGTCTGCCGAATAAAAGGGCATGTATGAAAAGATTGAACATGAAGCTTGAGAGTTTTGCAAGGATCGTAAATCGATATTGGCTATCGATAGTATCTGCCTATTCCAATTGGAACTAATGGCGTGAGTATATGTATGTACTATATATGTAAAATCTTGTAATATGGTTGTGCGTATGAATGTATTTGTTCCTCAGAAGTTGCCCATTTTTTTTAGTTGATGTCTTATGAGGAGAATTTTGGGGCCTTGTAAGTGATGATGATTGACGAACGTCAAAAATTAAAATCAATCATTCCACACATTTTATGTTACAACTTTTCTTACATATCTGTATGTACCACTGTCTTTTGTATCTTCTGTGGATATCTGTTATTGGCTTTTTCTTTGTATTTATCTAATAAAATAAAATATAAATAAATAATTAAAATAAATGTGGGTTATAATAACTAATCACCCATTATTTTTCAATATTTCCCCATAACGTCAAAAATGCAAACATATAACCGAGTCTGAAACCCTGGCTACTATTTTTTTTGGGATTATTAGCTACAAGAACTAATATTAGCAAATGTGTTATTGTTTCCTTACAAATATAAGTGTTTAAGTGTACAGTGCTCGAAGAAACTTCCCTATACATAGCCTGAAAACATAAGATATCCAAAAGATTTCCGCTTAAAGTTGAAATATAATCAATTCTGGTTCTTGTTGCTATTTGTAAAATTAAGTCAGTTATTTTTATTGCCGTGTAGTGCCGGCTTAGAATGGCAATACCCCTTTCTACCCACGGATGTCGTCTGAGGCGACTAAGGGTATGGGGCTATTTAAGTGGATTTCCTATTAAGTGGTTGGTGGTGGTGGATGGTGGGACCCATCACCAATGATACTTTATTTCCACCATCTTGCCCCCATCAACTTCAAAATGTGGCTGAGGAGTTTCTAGCTCTAAAGCTCTGGCTACTCATTTTTGGGATTTATGGCCGTGAGTATGTATGTTTTTTATCAACTTGTTCCAGGGAAGCAAACAAATATTCCTATATAAAAATTGTTCAGGAAGAAATTCTTAGTAAGTTGACATCAAATACAATATTTAAGCTTAATACTGAGTGATGATAGTAACAAAACATCTATTGGAGTAATCGTAAGGACGACAAAAATATAGATTAGTCGTAAAACAATAAAAGTATGATTTATCTGCTCTGGGAATCAATCAACGAAGGTTAATAAGAAATTTCTTGCAACAATGCTTTAATTCTCAGGTAATTAAAAGTTGTAATGGGAAATCTTTAGTGATAATAGTTTTAAAATAAAAAGAGTATTTAATCGAGCCGTGCCAGGAGGCATCTTGCCAGCAGTCTGTACCGATAAATCTTGGACCGTTTCGCATTCAATAGAGGGATTCAAGCAAATTATTAACGCACCATTAGCTAACCACAGAAATCTTTGTTTGTGTTTAAACTCTTATTCAATTTTATATGACGCAGCTTGTAGCCGTGTAGGTGTCGGCTTAGAAAAGCACTAACCTATTTGTTGCTACGGGTGTTGTTAGAGACGAGTTCAGATTTTAAAGGTATTTAAGTGTTATTTTGGTTGTCAACTCGGGGTTTTCTTTCAGCTTCCAGAGCAAGCGTTAGAATATTTAAAGTTTTGAGTTCAGATAAGAAGGCAGGCAGCTTTTCATATGAAATGTCTCTTCTAAAGACATATGTGTGGTTAATTTATCATGGTCCTTAACGGTGAGGGAAAACATCGTGAGAAAACCCACATGGCTAAGTTGCACTTAGTGTGACAGTGTTTTCGTACAAAACGGCGATAGGCCGGCCCCCTATCACGTGAGTACTCTGTGCAAGCAAAACGTGGGTACTCTAAACACCAGGTGACAATGTCACGTGATGTTCAGAAGTATTAGAACTTCTGCCAACCCCAATTTACGGCGTGAACGTTTGAGTCTTGAGGCTTCTTAATAAATCCGTTATTTCATAAACCATCAATCCATTTATTTGCATCCAAAAATTACATGCTGGTTCAGATTTTGCTGTACAAGCCGAGTCTATCTTATTAACACTAAATGGTTTTTTTCTTAGGAATAAAGGCTTGATATTCTTTACGAGTGTTGTAGTGTAGTAGCAAATCTTAGATTAGGATTATAAACATAACTTTTTTATATAATCCTGAGATAATAGACAAAATTATCTTATAAATAAATAAATCCCAAAAACATAATGGTTTTTAAAGGAAAAACAAGCAAAGAGAGTAAGAAACTAAGTTGAAAATACGGTATAAAACTTAGTGTATATAAGTGGCATAGGTTCCAGTAATAAAAGGCCGAAGACCGGCTGAGGTGGTCATACCGCAACATGTTGTTATGCCGTAAAATATTTAATGGCTGCCAGACACTACGTTTCGAAGCGTGGAGCAAAACATAACTCCGCTGCCAAAAGTTTTGTTTAGAATTGAAAAATAAATCATGCTCATAAAGTACATCCTCTGTTTTCTGCCCGAGGATTTTCCTTCCGCTGTCGTTACTGTTATGAATGTGTGGAACATTGTCCGCTGTTTCTGCGAGTAAATGATTCCGATTTGTTCAATTAACTTTACTGTTCTTTACTTTTAAACTATAAGTAGCAGATTTACTGTGTGATCTACTTAATCAGAAATAGTTGAAGTTACTAAGCCCTAAGTACATATATTCACACCCATAAATCCGTATAAGGGGTAACCTGAGCTTCAAAATAAGAAATTTAACAGCCACTTTTGGAAATAGAGTGGGGAAGAGGTTGTGAATAAAGGTAATTGGTGATATGTCTCCAACCGCATCGCCTAACAAACACTTCAAAAGACCTAAAACACTTCGTCGCCTCTTAGGTTCACCCACGTGAGGAAATGGGGTATTGCTATCCTAGGTTGACACTACCCAACATAATGAGTAATTGTTATTAAAGACAAATTTTTCAGTGACAAAAGAAGGCATTTATTACTTTAAAAAATATAGAATACCAATAAGAAATTTTAATTTTTGCTCCTTTGCTTTGGCTTTCCAAAATAGACTTAGCCTGATTTTTGGGAGCCTAATTGATTTTTTTCTAGTTTCATTTCATTAAAAAAAGTTATAGCCGTACAAGTTATCAGACTATAACACAGATATGAATAGGCTGATCTTCGTAATCAAATACATTAAGTTATGTTAAAATGTAACCAAACTAGCTCAGGACATAAATGATTGTAGGTCAGGAGCTCTATACCGCGTCATCTATTAATGACCTAGCCGCAGTACCTTTCGTTGTTTCGTACCACACCCACAAGGGCAGAGGTGGTGTTGTGCAATTGTATTAGAAGTTTTTAAGGGAAAATATTGTGAAATAAAAGATAGTTAATGATGGTTCACATGCTACGTAAAGAAATTAATGAGTAAAGAGCTTATTCCATTTGTCTGAATGAAGACGTCTGAGAGCCACAGAATCTGAATTCCGACTAGTGGAATGGAATAACGTTCAGAACGCTAGGCTTCTGAAAAGTCGACAAATTTGTGTAGTGGAATAACAAGCGTCTGCGGCAGTAACTGCGAAGGACGTCTGAATTCAGAAACGACAAAGTGTAATGGAATTCACTCTTTACTACTGTACTAACCTGACACTGCACAGCTACAAAATACATACATACATATACTTACGGCCATTAATCCGAAAAAAGGATAGCCAGAGCTTTAGAGCTAGAAACTCCTCAGCCACATTTGTAAAGCCGGCTAAGAATGTCAATACCCCTTTCTACCCACGGGTGTCGTAAGAGGCGACTAGGGGTAGGGGGGATTTTTCAAGGGGTATTTGGGGATGCGGTGGGAGACACATTACTAACGATACTTTATTTCTACCATCTTGTCCCTACACAACTACAATAAGGTTATAAAATCAAATCATAGCAAATTTACCAAAATAAGATGTAATATAAGATACATTTTAAATCATACATATTAATAGGGTATTGAAGTATAATTACCACGAACAGGTGTCTCTGCTGACTTACATTCGTTCCAGTTATGTAAACTTGAAAACCTTTATGGCAGCATTTCACAATCTTTAGCAGCTTCATTCACTGTGTTGTGGTCTTGTATAACATGAGCAAATCTGATTGTTATGTTGTCGTAACTAAAGTTTTTTTCGGTCTTTCTATCTCTCTAATTTATATCCTCGATTTCCTTTCCTTATTTTTTAATCAAACGAGTAGTCTTAGATCTTGCTCTCATTACATCGGCTATATCCGATTCCAGCCCTATCGAAATAGAGGCAGCTGTTTTGGAGTTTGATAGTAACTAACAGACAAACAAACCTACACTGTAGGAAAATTTGTAACTGTAAAAAAATTAAAAAATTGAAAGATGTAAGCGAATCTAGAGAGCTTGCCAGGATAGTACGAAGTGGCGATTGATGGTCTCTGCCTACCCCAAAAGAAATTTTATACGGTGTGTATGTAAGTATGTACACAAGAAAAATAACGTTAAATATTGTGTTGTTTATAAATAAATACAACAAGCAATGCAAATACAAAACATTCCAAACCAAATCACATGTGCACCTACCAATGGAGCTCGATACGCTGGCAACATTTCTGCATTATAAGCTAAATATTTCTTGGCCAAAGTGTTTTAGTTGGGTCACGAAAAAATAATTGACAATCAAGGATATCTCAATATTTACGAAATAATAACTAATACATTCAATACTGTGAACACCATGATATCCTCACAATATTTGCCAGCAATATAAGAATTGTTAATATAAGAAACGTCCTTACAGTATAATTATGATAGTGTAGTGGCAAAGAGCACGTTAACTAACGCGGTGACGATTTTAATTCCAGTGAGATCATTTCCTACACCTTTTATATTTTAACTATAATTATCGATAAGTATTATTTCGATTCTTTTACACAACTATCTTTTAAACTAACAAAAACAAAAATGACTGTGAAATGGTTAGCTTTAACGCTAATCCATTTTATGTACAGACATGGTTCACTCACATATTCAATAATACTTCGCGGACATATACTAATAGTATAAGATCCCGCTGCCAAATTTTCTACGTTCATAACGTATAAAGTCAAACACACATTTTAACATAAGTTTATGAATAGAGGAATACACTGACAAGACGCAGCCAGGCAAAAGTGGCCGTAAGTAATTTTAATTTAATTAATGTTTATTATTTTTCGGAGTCAAATTTCGTTCACTTGTTTTCGAAATATAATAACATCCCCGTCATAGCAGTGTATATAAATAATATAAAAATCCATAGGTGCCGTTGCGAATTCGGCCGCAACTACCTCGCAGCCGGGTAAGTAGGTTATATTTTGGTGTGTTTTATACGTTCATAAGTACACGCATATTTCTGATATGATTTTTTTTTCGAATATGATAATACATAGCTGCCTGTGAAAAAGCAGCCGCTAAATTAGGGTTGCCAAATATATTTCACAAACTGTTCTATTCTTTTTAATTATATTTCATGACTTATATAATAACTATATTTATATCTTTTAAATAATTACTTACTTACCTATACTCACGCCCATTACTCCTATTGGGGTAGGCAGAGACTATCGATCGCCACTTAATACCATCTTAAAAAACTTCTCTTGCTTCCCTTACATTAATTATTCTATAGCATGCATGAGATGCTCTTATATTTTTCTCACTTCGGACCCTCGTTTTCTTTCTGATCTAGATACGTTTTACGAGGCCGTTCTCTACTACCCATCTACATTGGCTCTTTTATATCTCATTCACTACTTTATTTTCATCCATCATTTCTATGTGCCCAAACCACATTAACATTCCTTTTTCACTCTATCGTACAACCTTACATTACATATATGTAATCAGAAGTACACTTCTGAGGGATCTCATTTTCACTGCATAAACTCTTCTTGCATGCTTCTTCTGCCATGCCCAACATTCACTACGAGGGCTGCTATTTATGTATCCGGAATAAAAAAAAGAAACAAACATATATCAATTAATATGGTTTTATTGCTTCTCAAAATATTCGCCGCTCAGATCTATACACTTTTGCATGCGTTGAAACCAATTTTCATAGCACTTTTTCCACTCAGACTGAGGTATCTCCAAAACGTGCATTTTGAACGCATCGACTGCCTCTTCGCGGCTCGAAAAACGTTGACCACGTAATTTTTTCTTCACATTTGGAAATAAATAAAAATCATTGGGTGCCAAATCAGGGCTGTACGGCGGATGACCTGTCAATTCGATCTTTTGAGCTTCTAAAAACTGAGTTGTGACGGCCGACCTGTGACAGCTAGCATTGTCGTGATGCAGAATGATTCTACGTTGTCGGTTAGTCTTTCTTATTTGTTCAAAGACTTCCGGCAAACAAATGGTCGTATACCACTCCGAATTAACAGTTTTACGATTCTCTAAAGGCACTGTAGCTACATGGCCATTTATACCAAAAAAACAAGCGACCATTTGCTTCAATGTGCTTTTTGCACGAATAACTTTTGTTGGGTTCGGCTCATCTTGGAACACCCACACCGTGGACTGCTGCTTAGTTTCGGGGTCGTAAGCGTAGATCCAAGATTCGTCACCTGTGTAGATATTATAAACAGCTTTTGACGCACCACGGTTGTATTTTTTTAACATTTCTTTGCACCAATCGACACGAGCCTGTTTTTGATCAATACTCAAGTTGTGCGGAATCCAACGGGAGCAAATTTTTTTTACAGCTAAATGTTCATGAAGTATCTTATGTATGCTCGTCATACTAATGCCCAGAGATGCCTCTATCTCACGATATGTAACATGACGATCTTGAGTTATTAGTTCCCGGACAGCATCGATGTTTTGAGGTACAACGACCGTTTTAGGGCGACCTTCTTTAATTTCATCAGTAAGCTTAGATCGTCCACGATTAAACTCGCTAAACCAGTGATACACAGTGGTCTTTGAGGGTGCTTCATCCCCAAAAGTTGAAGTAAGCTGATCGATGCACTGTTTTTGAGTTAGACCACGCCGAAAATCGTAAAAAATCATGGCACGAAAATGTTCACGAGTTAAATCCATGGTGGTGAAGACACGCAATTTTCAAAATGACGCTACGATGTGAAAACAATTGACAGTCACATAAAAATAAATGTATTCTAAAGCTAAAGAGTTCTATTTTTAAATGATGTAATTACTTTTTAAATTATTGTTCTGTAAGTGGCCAGTTCCGGATACATAAATAGCAGCCCTCGTACCATACATCAACGTGGGAACCAGAACAGCATTATGCACAGCCAATCGAGCCTTTTATGACAACGACTGGCTCGACTTTTTTAAATATGCTGGTTTTTTTTAAATAATATTAAGTGAGTAATTAAAAATTGTATGAACGAACTGTAATAAATTAATATTTTTTCAAATGTGGTATGCGTATATATTTTTTACGTGAAAAATAAGACATATACAAAACTTTATTTTCATACATACACATTTTTCCTGTTTACTTCATAAATTTTCATTTTAAATAAATGTTTTATTATTAGCGACATGATAGTCCAGTGAGTAGAACACCCGCCCGAAAAACAGAAGGGCGTGAGTTCCAATCCTGGGACGGGCCTACACCAATATGTCTTTTCTAAAGTCATATGTGTGGTTAATTTATCATGGTTGCTAACGGTGAGGGAAAACATCGTGAGGAAACCCACGTGGCTGAGTTGTACTTAGTCATGTGACAGTGTATTCGTACAAAACGGCGATAGGCCTGCCCCCTATCACGTGAGTACACTGTCTAAGCAAAACGTGGGTACCTTCTCTGGAAACTAGATGGCGTTTGCCATGTGAGTTCAGGAGTATTGGTACCTCTGCCAACCCCTTCGGGGATAAACGGCGTGAACGTTTATGTTTATGTTTAAGTTATGTTTTATTATTATTATTTTTAGATCAGATAGAAAACATTCTTATAAAGGCGAAGTTCCGAAGAAGAAGAATAAAAGAGCATCTCATACATGCTATAGAATAATTAATGTAAGGGAAGCAAGAGAAGTTTTTCAAGATGGTACTAAGTGGCGATCGATAGTCTCTGCCTACACCAATGGGAATAATGGGCGTGAGTATAGGTAAGTAAGTAAGTATTTAAAAGATATAAATATAGTTATTATATAAGTCATAAAATATAAATAGAAACAATAGCACAGTTTGTGAAATATATTTGGATATATCGCGTTTTTAACAGATGGCAACCCTAATTTGCGGCCGCTTTTTCACAGGCAGCTATGTATTATCATATTAGGAAAAAAAAATTTTTTAATTTCATATAAGAAATATGCGTGTAACTTATGAACGTACAAAAAAAACCCCAAAATATAACCTACTTACACCCGGCTGCGAGGTAGTTGCGGCTGAATTTGCTACGGCACCTATGGATTTTTATATTCTTTACTAGTGGATCGTCCCAGCTTCGCACGGGTAGCGTTGTTTTTTTAAATATCTGAGGTTTCTTTCTTCAGTCACTGCTCAAGCATTGTCAAATTCAGCGCAATGTTTTCAATTTATTAAATTTATAGCACTCCCTTAACAGTGTAGTTTGGTGATTTTTAATGCGATTTAATGAACAGTTCAGTATTTCCGTTTAATAGCAAATTTTGGAATAAAACGCTATGAAGTTTTTATAACAGTCTAAAAAATAAATCATTACGTGTTGTAGGATGCAACTACTGGCGCCATCTAGTATGTTATATGTAAATTAGTAACGATTCGGTTTGGTCACGGGCGCGATGGCTTATTTTATGTATAATTTCGGTGTTCCTCTACCGATTCCTATGATTCTTTTTTTATTGAATAGATAATAATGTTACCTTTTTTAAATTAGGGATGAGTGAGAGGTTTAAAAACGTAAGAGTAAACAAATATAATCAGAATGTTCCGAACTGCTAAGCTATCAGAAATTACACGTGTTATTGTGAGTCAACCGTAAAAGATAGACATAAACTGTTGAGAATTTTGTTTTAGATAATTTTATGAAAAATATTTCCGTCATACATGATTTCTATGTAAGTTTAACCATCAAGGCTGCACACGCGACGGAAGCTTAAAAAATGGAGTAACTTCTCCCGTTTTCCCAAAATTTCCCAGAATGTCCCTTTACTACTCTGCTGGAAAGTATACAAAAACCTGCCCAGGAGTATGGAAAATAATTGTACCAAGTTTCGTTAAAATCCGTCCAGTAGTTGTTGTTTCCATAAGGAACATACAAACCGACAGACAGACAGACAGACAAAAATTTTACTGATTGCATTTTTGGCATCAGTATCGATCCCTAATCACCACCTGATAGTTATTTTGAAAATATATTTCATGTACAGAATTGACCTCTCTACAGATTTATTATAAGTATAGATATATACTGCTATGATGGGGATGCTATTATACTTCGGAAACAAGTGAATGAAATTTGACTCCGAAAAATAATAAACATTAATTAAATTAAAATTACTTGCGGCCACTTTTGCCTGGCTGCGTCTTGTCAGTGTATTCTCCTATTCATAAACTTATGTTAAAATGTGAGTTTGACTTTATACGTTATGAACGTAGAGATTTAGCAGAGATTTTTACTATAAGGTTTTAGAAAATGCTGGATAACAGTTTAATCTTTGCAAATAGTGCACACAGTATAGGTAGTAGGGTTCAAATAGGTGTATCATCACATTAGGCTGACCAGCATTTGCCATATGTATTGTGGTCATCGTGTATTTTTTTGAATGAGCATATCTTTTAAATTAAATTGATGGTATTCTGAGGGTACTCTGAACAGCAGTTCTTAACATTTCACACAGGGTAAAAAATTAAAATGCCTTTATATCGTGAATGTTACGAATTAACTAGACATTTAGAGACAATATGGACATAAAAATAAAGTCTGTTTATCTGTTTTGATATTAGGAAGTGAAAATAGGTAGGGAGTTTTAGCGTACCCAAAACAAAACCAACGGTATGTATGTGTTGAAGTTATTTAGGTCAGCCGGTTATTAATATCAATTTATTAAGCGTGAAGGCTATTTTCAATATGAGCTAAAACTTTTTCAATATCTTGATGTAATTGAGTCCACTTAACGTTAGTTGCTTTATATGATAACTTATATTTTTGGTTTATTGGCATAGTGTTGTACTTTTATAGGATTATGTATGATTGCTGACCATGCGGTCGATGCTGCTACCATTGTTTGTACTTCTTGACACTTATTGAACGTTCATTATAAACACAAAACTCAAAAACGGAAAACTTTTAGAACGTTGAATAAACGGGAAGCGATACTTATAAATTATACTGTGTCCATCTTTTCCTGAGAACTACAATACCTATGTGATAGTACACTTAAAGAACCTTCCCATTGAGTTAACAATAAACTGACGAAACACGGAGACTCGGCACGGTTGAAATAATATTTAATTTACCTGAAAATCTTAGGCCACTGGGCGAGTAAAAGCAGTCGGAGCTGTCAAAATATCCGGGGTGAGACATAAAATAAAACAAACGTGCCGGCCGTGTGATAATATAAATGTGTGGCGTTGTTCTACCAGGAAGGTCGAATTTATGCCCTCGGTATAATCTGATTTATTGTGCTATACGTATTTATATGTTTGGGTTAGGGCATGTTGTGTCAACTCATTCAAGCGATGCTCACTTATCAACGTAAAAAAGAGCTTCGTCAGTTTCAGAATTTTAACAATAATTCGACGCGTTATGATGGTTAGTTTACTTTTGGATTCAGAATTTTGACACTCACATTTAGAGGTATACTACTTTTTTTCGTCACGTTTTGTAAGCATTAGACATACGTGTGGTTTATTTTGTTTATGGTAAGTGTTTCTAAATGCTAGCTTTATTATACTACTTGATGTTTGTAAATTCCAGTAAGTTTGCTCAAATATAACACATATTGATTATCACTGCTCACATCAATACATATTTTTAGTTTCTATTTTAAGAATTGAACGCAGTGAGTCGAAGGCACACAGAAAATGCTGAGCACAGATTATAATATAATGCTGAGACAGTACCAATTCGCTGTTGCAGTGGCGCAAGAAGTACTGATACTCTATATATTATACTGTCGCGTTTCAGTGTTGAACATGTGTATTTTTTGTTGTATTTTTATATGTTTGTGTGTTGTATTTGTAAAATAATTGGTTTTCTTGTGCTTACAACGGCGAATAAACGTATTTTCTTTCTTCTTTCTTTCTTTAATCGATTCCATAGCAAAAATTGGGTTAATTGAGTTAAATTAATATTTGAAAAGAATATTTAAAACATAAAGACTGATAAATTATAAACTGTAGGATTTAAATTGTTTATCAAACATTATTTATTATTAGTTCGCACAGATAAATAAAAAGTGACCTCTGCTCTGTAAAATACTGTAAAAATAATATTCATGAAAATATTTACGTCAAAAAGTATACGATGATGCAGTAGTACCATAACTCGGAAAGAGGTATTATATTTTTATCTGCAAGACGTTATCAATTTTAATATTAATAAAGTAACGAAAAGTTACATACGTCGTATATAATATAAAATTAAGTACAGTAGAGGACAAAAGTTTGCTATTGTGGAGTGTGGGATAAAATTTTTACATCCGCGTTACACGGTAGGATATTACAGTATTTTAATATCTTTTGAACCTTAATAATAAGCTTTACGACTTACATTTAGAAGTTTTATTTTAGTAGCTGAAACAATCTGTTGCTTACAAATGTGTCCTCAAAGCAATATTAAAATATAGAGACTAAACCTTTTCCCAAAACAACTGCCATAAGTGGCTTAAGTATATCTCATTCTGAAGCTCTGTGTACCTTGTATGGGATTTATAGCCTTGATTATTATTAACATTTTGTTAGGTTAAGTTGCTTTATAAATTAAAGCAGAAGGCCCAGGCTGGGTCATTTAATTGACCAAATTTTTATAACATGGGTTGTTGCTAACTGTAGCTAGCCTTGTGAATCTGATGATTCTCTTGAATTTTAATCTGGAGTGGAATTAAACGCAGCTTGTTTGTTGAACAGATGTAATGGAAGTGAAAAAACGTGTACATAGTATCGGATAGATGAGGGAAGGGACATAGTAAGCCAATAGAATTTAAGATCGCGACATGAAGGAGCATTCTGATTGGCTGACGATCGCGACATACAGAATTTGAGAGCAGCGCCGCCGATCTCTTCTTATGACGTAGGATATGGTGTACGTGCACTAAGCACGAACATGCCCCCAGCCTTGAAAGCACTAGCTTTCGACATCATCAATAAGTGGACAGATCTTCGTGTAAGCTCGCCTGGTAACGCCGGTCTGAGTTTGTATTTCAGCAACTCTAGCGACGCCGTCTTGTCCTTTGATTGAGCGAACTATCCTGCCGAGTTGCCATTTCAAAGGAGGAAGGTTGTCGTCCTTTATGACTACCATAGTGTTCGGTAGCAGATCAGCTGACTTGTTTCTCCATTTAGTTCGCTGTTGCAGCTCTGCAATATACTCGACAGCCCATCGAGACCAAAAATGTTGCCGTATTTGCTCCAGCCTCTGGTAACGTGTTAGACGGTGGACTGGGGTATCGGTGATGTTCTCAGCATAAGCAGGTGCAGTTAGCTGTCGACCAATCAGGAAATGGCCAGGACTAAGAGGTGTGAAATCGTGGGGATCTGTGGAAATCGGAGTTAAGGGACGAGAATTGAGGATTGCCTCTATCTGCGTAAGAACTGTAGTTAACTCCTCAAACGTTAAATGAGCATTACCAACTACTCGGCGTAGATGGTACTTACATGATTTAATCCCAGCCTCCCACAAGCCTCCAAAATGTGCAGAATACACTGGGATAAATTTAAATATGATTTTCTGACTTGTAGCGTAGTCAATGATCTCTTTACTGCATTTTTTTGTGAAATTATCAAATTCTCTTTTAAGGCCTACAAAATTACGACCATTGTCTGAATAGATCTCATTTGGCTTGCCACGACGAGATATAAAACGTTTTAAGGAAAGTAAGTAAGCTTCGGTGGAAAGATCACTAACTAATTCTAGATGTATAGCGCGTGTAATAAAACAGATAAATAAACAAATGTATGCCTTGACGGTTTTAGCACCTCTACCTTTGCGGTTCAATATGAGTATAGGCCCTGCGTAGTCAACACCACATCGCATAAATGGATAGGTTTGTGTAATACGCTCTTTGGGTAAATTACCCATGAGAGGAGTCAAACTTTTACCCTTTAAGCGTTTACATAAAATGCATTCATTAACTGTTTTTCTTGCGAGGTTTCTGCCGCCAATAGGCCACCATGATTCGCGTATATGAAATAACAGAGCTTGCGGAGCGCCATGAAAGAGCTGCCTATGCTCGTGTTTAAATAATAAATTCGAAAAATAATGCTTAGAAGATAACAAAATAGGGTGTTTCTTATCATAACAAAAGTCTGGGGAATTTTTTATTCGCCCACCTACTCTTACAATGCCATATTGGTCTAAAAATAAGCTGAGTTTAGATAAATTATGTGAAGATTTTAAACAACCATCTTTTGTTAATAAATCTATCACGTCGGGAAAAGATTCGTATTGACAGCGTTTTACTAATAACCTCTCTGCCTCTTCAAGTTCTGATACGTTAATGACTCCTTTGCGGAAATTGTGTTTATTACGGATATTGTGTATGAAGCGTAAAACATATACGGCAGAGCGACACATACGATTATATTGTGAAAAGTGAGAAAATGGAAAAAATGATTCAAGACAATTATTTGCAACGAGAGAGATTATAGTAGTTTTTAATTCAGGTAGGGCCTGTGAGTTATCTGGCAATACTGACACACCAGCTGTTTTGAAGTTATAGTCGTGTAGAAATTCAGGCCCTTCCCACCATTGACTGCATGAGCTTAGATCTTGTAAGTTAACACCTCTAGAAACGAGATCAGCTGGGTTAATTTTACCACTAATATGTCGCCATGGAATGTCTTTAGCTATTTCATGAATTTCAGCAACCCTATTCTGAACAAATACCTTTAGTAAGCTTGGTGCTATTCGTAACCAACCCAACACGATTGTGGAATCGGTCCAAAACATAATCTGATTAAAAGTACAACGCAAGGATTTAATTATTCTGTCACACAGACGAGCGCCTAATAGAGCGCCGCACAGTTCTAACCTAGGTATACTTACTGGCTTTAGAGGTGCAACTTTTGCTTTAGAGCACAATAATCTGACTGATACTGTCTGAGCCTCATCATTTACCGCGCGTATGTATACGCAAGCTCCGTATGCCGTCTGTGACGCGTCAGTGAAAATATGCATCTCTAAAGAAGTAGGATTGACAGCGATTACGTGCCTCGGTATTCTCAGGGTACGAAGAGTTGGAAGAGAACTAGTGAAATGGTTCCACTTACGTATAGCATCACTGTCTGATGGAATATGATCATCCCAATCCAATTTTAGTAACCACAGTTGTTGTAGTAATACTTTGATCAAAATAATTACGGGACTAAGTAAACCCAGTGGGTCAAATATTTGTGAAATGCATGACAGTATAGTACGTTTTGTTATAGCATTTGTATTAACATTATAATGAGAACTAAAATGTAAATCGTCTGACGATGAAAACCAACCTAAGCCTAAGGTTTTATTGGACGTGCAATCAATGAGAGTAAATTGTTTGGATTCACTAATATTTCCTTCTATTTTGTCAATCGGAAAGTTGTAAACCCACTTACGTAATGGAAAACAACCTAAAGCTAATGCATTGGAAACCTTTGAACATAAATCCAAAAGAGTGGATTTATCATCACTACCCGTGATCATGTCATCAACGTAGTAGTCTCTGTTGATGATTCGCTGCACTTCAGGATCCTGGCTTTCGAGACCAAGTTGTTTGAGACATCTCACACTTAAAAAAGGAGCGGATGCAGTTCCGTAAGTCACCGTATTAAGCCTATAAACTCTAAGAGGTTCAGAAGGTCGGTCACGCCAGAGTATAAGCTGAAGGTCACGCTGATCTTCGGCAACGAGACACTGCCTATACATTTTCTCCACGTCTGCGCATGCGACGAAAGCATACTGTCGAAAACGGAGCAAAATATCGAAAAGATCCCCTTGAATAGGGGGTCCCACGAGTTGATAATCATTTAATGATTTGCCTGTACTTGACACCGCGCTGGCATCAAATACAACGCGCAATTTGGTAGTCGTACTTTGTTCACGAAATACCCCATGATGCGGCATGAAATAATGTGGTGTTCCGTACGACTCTACTCGAGTCATGTGACCTAATTGCTCGTATTCATGTATGAAGTCCATGTAAAGTTGTTTAAATGTCGGTGACCGATGTAATCGCTTTTCTAAAGCAAAAAATCGACGTTCGGCTTGTTGGCGAGTATCTCCTAACGTGTCAAGTGGGTGTAGAAAAGGTATGCGTACGATGAACCTGCCTTCTTTGTTGCGCCTTGTGGTTTGAAGAAACAATTCTTCGCATTTGCGTTCCTCATCCGTATGTGTATCCCGAACTTGTGAGACCTCCTCAAGTTCCCAAAACATTCTTAATTGTGAGTCAATGGAACGTGAAGTATGACATTTAATATTTTTTACAGACTTACATGAATTGTAAATGGGGCCGGATATGATCCAACCGAGTTTCGTTTTTTGTAGAAAAGGTCCGTTATCTAACCTTATACTACCATCCATAAACAATCCCCAAAACTGATCCGCGCCTAATAAGATATCGATAGGTAAAGGATCTAAGAAATGTGGATCGGCTAATTGTAAACCGTCTGGAATATTGAATTGTGGCTTGTTAACCTTCCATGTAGGAGGTTGAGATGAAGTTATGTTCTGTAAAACATAACATTGTAATCCTAACATGTAGTCAGAAAAGTGAGATTTAATATTGATATTGCAACTGTAGGAGCATTGTGTTATTGTATCACCTACACCTTGTATCGAATGAATAGTGGACTGTATTAATTGTATGCCTAACTTATTACATAATGATTGTGTAATAAAACAGCGTTCGCTTCCACTGTCCAGAAGTGCACGCACACAATGATACTTGCCGTACACGTCTATTATTTGAACCAAAGCAGTTGACAACAAGACAGGGTGCACACTAATATGTTTATCAGGTAAACTCTGCGTTTGTACGTGCGCTTTGTTAATGAGCATCGTGACCTTGTTTTCATGAACAACAGGGATGGGGCGCGCGCAAGACGCTTGCGCTGGTTGAGATAACGAATCTAAAGAAATCGCATGGGAAGCCACTGGGTTACTGTGATAAGCTTGTTCATCGTTTGGAACATGAATTAATGAATTATGTTTTTCAGTGCAATACTTACAATGACCCGATTTGCAGTTCTCGATTGAATGCCCGGGGCGGAGACAGTTTTTGCAAAGTTTATTAGATGTTATTAATTTAAGTTTCGTTTGTAAATCACAGTTAATAAATTTCGTACAAAAGTAAAGATAGTGTTTACCTTTGCACATAGGACATAGAAACTTAGAGCTAGATTGTTGTTGTGCTTTAACTGCTGAAACATTGCAATGAGATGTGTGTGTTTTATTCATACTCACTGGTGGTTTTTTAATCTCAGTGTAGATATTATGAGACAAGTGCAATGTTTCTAACATGTCAGCCCGGCTTTCAAGGAATGTCAGCAAATCGGTGAGTTTTAAACATGACTTGGTATCATTTTTCGAAATGAGTGAACCTTTGTGTTGTTCCCATTCGCGTTCTGTAACTCTGTCGAGTTTAGAGACTATAAGATATATGATTAAAGTATCCCAGTGCTCAACTTCTTCTCCTAAAACCTTCAGTGCCCTTAAATTTTTTAAAACTGTGTCAATTAATCGCCTTAAAGTTTCTGGAGATTCCTTTGTTGTTGATTGTAAATTAAATAATGATTTGACATGATTTTGAACTAATAACCTACAATTATTATACCTGTTTAGTAAAAGATCCCAGGCTACTGAGTAATTTTCATATGTAAACTCTAAAGAATCTATGACTAATGAAGCACTACCCTTTAGTGATGATTTAAGATAGTGAAACTTCTGTATGTTGTTAATATCTTTTGAATTATGCACTAATGAAGTAAACTTATCTCTAAATTCTAGCCAGTGCTCAAATGAACCGTCAAAGGTAGGCATAGGAATCGTAGGTAACTGTATAGGCTGTGACTTAACACTAATACATTCACTGTTTCTAGTATTCTTTCCACCGGTATGAGAAACTAATAAAGAAGCTTTAGCCAGTGCACTGTAATAAGCGTTTTCAAAACTATCTCGTTCCTCCATCTGTTTAGTGATCTCAGACTCAGGAATTCTAGATTCTATGCTAAACTGAATATCATTAAACTCACTCAGTAAGTTACGGATGGTTTCTATTCGAAAGTTTAGGTCTATTATGCCCTTTTGTGATAGAATAGATTCATCTATGCTACTTAAATGACTAACAAATCTAGTGAGGCTACTTTTAACAACACCTCGCTTGCGAATAAGGTCTCGATAGACTTTATCCTCTTGACTAATGGGGATAGGAGACTTGGGTCTCGTTGGAGCTTGAACACTAGTTTCTAAAGACATATTGGAGGCTTGTAAAAGAGAAAATGGTACTCACGGTTTTATGGATCACTTTAAAGCACTGAACAAAAAGTAATGGTACTAATCCCGGTTAATTAACGCGCTGAAAAGATGAGCAGATATTAGCAAAGTATAGGTTGTTAAGGATTATAAAGGTAGGAAAAGCACCAGCACGATACAGATGATGAAAGGATGGTCGATTTCAGTACTTGCTTGCTTCGTATTCAGACTTAGGAACTTTCTTTGTTAGAACAGGGCGTCCACGTTGTCGTCCAAAGGTCAACTTTATCTCAAATTCGTATTTAGCTGGTTCTTCTTGATATTTGGCGTCAGAAGGATCAAAATGTTGCTAACTGTAGCTAGCCTTGTGAATCTGATGATTCTCTTGAATTTTAATCTGGAGTGGAATTAAACGCAGCTTGTTTGTTGAACAGATGTAATGGAAGTGAAAAAACGTGTACATAGTATCGGATAGATGAGGGAAGGGACATAGTAAGCCAATAGAATTTAAGATCGCGACATGAAGGAGCATTCTGATTGGCTGACGATCGCGACATACAGAATTTGAGAGCAGCGCCGCCGATCTCTTCTTATGACGTAGGATATGGTGTACGTGCACTAAGCACGAACATGGGTACTATTTACGATTTACACAGTTTCTTAATTTTGTCATAAATTCTTCAACATATGTCGATACTACTAAAACGGTTATTAGAGATACCTACTTCAGTCTCTATATAAACTCTGGTAATAAGTACCTTACCATCAGTCTTTCACCCACAATCACAAAATTAATATTTTATCTCGGAGCCTCTGTGACTTGTAAATATATCTTAGTATTAAGGAAAGTGTTTTGTGTCATATCAACCCAACCATTAAAAATACCTGTTAAAAGTATTTTTTTATCCCATTCGTAACCATTCTCGATATTACCTAATCACTTGCAACTCTAAAACTCCCCTCTAGGTTTGTGATTTTATTACGTCGTAGATGCATCACATCACACATATTTTAACACCTAACAGTGCATAGCAAAGTAAGACAAAAATACAACTTAAAATGTTCATTCTACAAAATAGTTCAATGGGTGCCCTTTCTAAGCGGATTTCGAATTGTGAGTCCGACTTACACCAATATATCTTTTTCAATGTTATAAGTATACAAAGCACAATTTTATCAAATAATAGTGTATACGTGTAAAGCGTTGATAGACCTGGCCCACCCAACAATACTGCATTGTTCTGGCAAAAATGGGTTAGATTATTTGACATATTTTACGTGGTAATAATAAGTATTAGTAATACAACTCCGTTGGGAATATACGCCGATATTCTTAAAACTGTATGGACAGACAAAAGTAACAAATAAATTATTATTAGTGTCACTTATTGAATGACGTAATTCCATTTAAATAAATTTACTATGCTAATGAGAGCGTCATACCTCGTTTGTTTTGTTTCTGTTTCATTTAGTCCTCGTTCCATTCAGTCATTTCAAAGTTATTAAGAGAATCGGCAAGTCGTTATTGCATAAATAAATTCTAGTTATTAGATTATTTTAATATGTAAAAAGAACATTCCAGTAGTTACTATGCGGATTCCCAAATCTTCAGTTTTTGTGATAAGTGACCGATTGCCAAACAATGAAGATAAAACCATAGAAAAAAATGTTGCTGTAGAAGGAAAAACATTAGATTTTGACGATTTACTATCACAAGCGGGTGAATTTGGTTTATACCAGTATGCTCTATGTTTAGCGACGTTGCCTTTTTATTTTTTTTCGGCATTCGCATATTTGTCGCAAATATTTATCACTGAAGTGTCTCCTCAGCATTGGTGCTGGATTCCAGAACTAGAAAACCTGACTGTACTCGAACGAAGAAATTTAGCCATTCCGGCTGATCCAAATAGCAAGTATGGATATTCACAATGCCGTTCATATATTGCCAACTGGACTGACATAGATACATCAAATTTAATTCTTGATCCACATACTGAGACAGTTGGTTGTCAAAATGGTTGGGAATTTAATAAAAGTGAAATACCATATGAAACAATATCTAGTGAGTTTGGATGGGTTTGTGAAAAAAACAGTTATCAAGCAACAGCACAAACTATATATTTTATGGGTTCTATTATGGGTGGTTTTATGATCGGATGGATTTCTGATAAATTTGGTAGAGTACCTGGGACTGTATTGGCAAACTTGTTTGGATTTGTTGCCGGCGTTGCAACGATTTTTTCAACGAACTTTATTGAATTCGCCATAGCCAGGTTTTTTGTTGGAATATCTTACGACAAATGTTATATGATGGCTTATCTAATTGTTGTTGAATACATTGCTCCCGAATATAGAACTTTGGCGGCAAATGTGACCTTTGCACTTTTTTTTTCTGTGGCAGTACTATCTCTACCATGGATAGCATTAGCTTGTGGACATTGGAAAATATTATGTTTAGCAACCAGTTTACCACTAGGATTGGCTCTGCTGTCTCCGTTATTCTTGCCAGAAAGTCCAAGATGGATGCTGTCAAGAGGTCGAGTTGATGATGCATTGAAGATATTATCAAATATTTCAAGACTTAATAAAAAGAAAATAAATCAAAACTTAATAGAGGACTTCAAATCATCTTATACCATAGATGAAGAAAATAGCAAAAAAACAATAACAGATTTACTGAAGCGTCCGTTAATGAGAAATTTGTTGATACAATTGTGTATTTTATACATGTGCGTTTCTGTAATTTTTGACTGCTTATTTAGAAATTTAGGTAATCTAAGTTATAATTTTTTTATGTCGTTTACATATGTATCGTGTACAGAATTTCCTGCTGTAATGTTGTTAGCTTTTACTATGGATATTACTGGTCGAAAACTACTATTTCAAATTACTTCACTGACAATTGTTATATTTTGTATAGTGTCGATATTTTTTGATGGCCTGACGTCAGTTTTATGCATAATTGTTGCAAGATTTTCCATTAATATGTCTTTTAATGTTGTTATGCAATGGTCGGCTGAACTTTTACCTACTTCAGTGCGAGCTACAGCTATATCTATGGTTCATAATAGCGGATTTGTAGCTTTGATATTTGCTCCATACATTGTATACCTTAACACTATCCAATATTGGTTACCAATGGTATTGACCTCCGTAATAGCAGCCTTAGCATTTGTTATTTCTTCTAATTTACCAGAAACTGCTGGAAAAGAATTACCAAAAACGTTCGAAGATGTTGAAGTTTTTGTGAATAAAAGGAAGTTTTTTGAAATACCGTTCACGAAGTCGTTGAAAGAAAATATTAAGGACACAAAACTGTGATTATGAATGGTAATAAATATAGGAGTATTAACTTTATAGTTTACTTATTCACAAAGAAAATAAACATTACTAAAGTTACGTATGTTTGTAACACATACAAAAAGCTTGTAAAAATGAATGAACTTACCTTGATATAAAAATGAACATACATACATATACTGACGGCTGTAAATCCCTAGAAGGAGTAGCCAGAGCTAAGGAACTAGAAGTTCCTCAGCCACTTTTGGAGAGATGAGTGGGGAAAAGATGGCAAAATAAAGGTAATATGGGTCTCTAACCGCATCGCCCAAAAATCGTCTCAAAAGCCCCAATACCGTTATTCGCCGCTTACGTACCGTACACCCACCGGAAGAAATGGGGTAGTACTATTCTAAGCCGACACTACACAGCCAATAAAATTAAAATAATAATCTAACCAAACTGAATAAGTTTAAAAAGAAAGGAAGAATTGAAAACGTATTTATTTTTATTTTATTTTATTTATTTAGGTACAATTACAGAACTTAAACTAAAAACATATATTAAATCTAATTACAACATGAACATTCCTAGTCTAAGTTCCAGTTACAACTGCACACAACATTCACTTGTAATAAATGCACGACAAAAAAGAGAGAACATTACAGATCAAATATAGTAATACAACTTTTTTTTTGTTTATTTTTTGTTTTTGTTTTTGCATTTTTTTTTAAATTAGAGTTAACTTAAACTAACTAAGCTTATATTCATTAACTTAAGATTAGACTATTTACAAAAGAGGAGAGATAAAAAGATAATTCCTATAATTAAATATTATTTTGTTGATTGTTAACATAACGTTTAAAAGAACTCAGTGAGCATCCAAAGATGTCAACATTGTAACATATATTTATTATAAGATTGGCACATTCTGCGTAGTAGGTGATTAAGAGCAATATTATTTTTTGGGATTGATAAGGTAAACAATTGCTGAATTCGCACTGATCGAGAGGGAACCCTGAATTCTAATTGCTCCAACAGCGCGCTATCTAGGAATCCGTTAGCTATTTTAAATTATTTTATATTATTACCTTAATGATAGGTAAAGCCTGACAGAAACTGAAAACAAAAAAAAGAAAAGGGATCTAAAACAAGTAAGCTATTCAGAAATGCATGGGTACAAAAATAAACAAATGAGAGCCGTGGTGGTTACTTCTGCATACCTATCATTTTTATTAAATAACTCAAAAAATGGTAGTGAATATTGGGCATAGCAAAAGAGGCATGAAAGTAGAGTGAATACAGTGGAAATGAGATCCCTCAGAAGTATGTTATGTAAGGTTGTGCGACAGCGTGAAAAATTGTGTGATTCATGAGCGTTTAGGTGTAAAAGATGACGTAGTGTGATTGAGAAAGTAATGTTAAGGTGGATTGGGCTCATAGAGAGGATGGATAAACCTAAAGTTGCAAATGAGATATAAAGAGCCAATGTGGATGGTGTTGTTAGTAGAGCACGGCCGCGTAAGACGTTTGAAATACAAAGTAAAAAACGTTATTACGCAGGCGAAAGTCTGTAGTGAAAAGTATAAGAGATTATGTCTTAGAAGAATGATGAAAGTTACAGAAGCAAGGGAGGTTTGCCTGGATCGTCATAAGTGGCGATCTATAGTCTCTGCCTACCCTAATGGGAACAATGGGCGTGAGTATAAGTAAGTAAAAAAGAACTCAAACGTTCACGTCGTAAATCCCCGCAGGGGTTTGCAAAGGTACCAATACTTCTCAACATCACGTGACATGGTCACCAGGTGTTCAGAGTAACCACGTTTTGCTTGGACAATGTACTCACTTGATAGGGGGCAGGCCTATCGCCGTTTTGTACTAATACACTGTCACATGACTAAGTACAACTCCCTCACCATTTACAACCATGATAAATTAACCAAACATACGACTTTAGAAAAGACAAATTGGTGTAGGCGAGTGTTCTGCTTATTGGACTATCATGGTCGCTAGTTTATAAGTAATTAACTTAAGTAAGTTAAGTAGTAAATATTTTAGTATTTAATTGATTTTTGAAAGATTTTTAATTGAGTATTTAATTTAATGGATCGATATTAGTTAGAATTTAATGGAGCAGCTCTTTGTCACTAACAAATCACAAGAGGTATTCAAAAGGTTCATGTTCGGTTCACGGCTTAATTTTTACCATTTTTGTTCTTATACATTCATTTGTTGCTTTTTTGTTTCGGCCTTTTAAACTCTTGTTCTATTTGCAAGTTTCACGCCCGATTTCTGAATTGAGTATTCAAGCTGAGAACGACTTTAGTATCGTTTTGTCTCATTCAGTTGTTAAGATTTCCATGCGACAGAACGGTACTTAAGTTGTTCTCAGCTGAAATACTCAATTCAGAAATCGGTCGTAAGTGTTTACTTTTTGTTTTAAATTATGTTTCCTTTCTTGAGTGAACGTTGTACGCGATTTTGTTTATGTAAATTTAGTCCCAATTTCTTATCTACCGCCAGGCATATATTGATTCAGTTGGTGCTATCACAGTCCGTACCTTTCCGTTGACCAGATGTTGTATATTTCCACTGGATCCAAGGCCATGATGTTTGTAAATGATGTAATAATGTTGTTCATTAAGAAGTTTTGCATTCTATTATATTCGTAATTTAGTACAATTTCTTGTTATTCTGTTCAAGCTTTGACTATAAACACTATAGACAGAGTCATAATGCAACGGGAGAGTACCTCTTTTAGATAGCAATATTTTTCCCTGTAATGTTGCGATCACTAGAAAACAATTACCCCAAAATACTATAATCACCATTCTAAAAGCTACTTTTTAATTTAAAATTGATTACGTCGATTTATTGTTTAATTAAAGGTTTACTGTTTACTATATTATTTCCTGCAATAATATAATTATACATACTTGCTCCTAGTATTAAACAATTTTTTTTGTTTAATTTTACCATTTATACTGATGTTAAATATACCGTGAAATCTAAAGCATTGTACTGTCAGGGATGAATCTTCCCATGATTACGAATAAATTTTTGTACGGGACTAACTTTGTTACTGGACAAAAAAAAACAGCTGTTCCATAAGTGCAAGTTATGTAAATATCATACGGGTCATCATGGGTATAGTGGGGTCTATGTTTGTATTTTGAAAAATAAAAGACGGCAATATTTTGTGCATGAGTTTTATTGCATTATTTACTATTGACCTTTAAACAAAATCAGTTTCGTGTGAAAATTTCGAATTCATTCGTCTATTTCAGTCACATTTTTTAAAAGATGATGTATTCGTACATCTAAGTATTTTAAAGCTATAGCCTTTATTAACAGCACAAGGTGGTTTTCTAACGGATTTTGCTCTCTGATGTGGTCGTTTAATGTCGGAAATATTCTTTTACATAAATTATTTTTCAAAACAACAGCTACCATTTGAGCCAAAGCTTAGTCTTCTGACAAAAACGAGGTGCCTTTTAATTTTATAGTATGCCTCAAAACTTTGGTTGATTTCCAATTCCATCTTCCAGTGGCCGCAATCCATTTTTCTCGTAGATTCGGGTCTTTAGGAAAACTGTAATGAATACGAAGAAATTAAATAATTATAACAAATTTATTACTTACTAATTCCGTAGATAACAATTGGAAATCATTCAGCGTCGTTATAGCGCGACGAAATTCATAATATACTCACTCATTAACATCAGATTACTAATTTGAAAATTTTACCCTAACGACAGGGTAGGATGAAAACGTGAATTATGGCAACACTGAGATACTGCATATTTTTAGGTTATACTATTAAAAAATTGCTCAAAATAACTAAAGAAAATGCTAGTAATCTAGTTTAACGTAATTAACATTTGAATCACTTATTTTCTGATCGCGCAATTTATTTATCTGTAGAAAAACATTATTATGTATTAAACTCACTCACTTGTGGAAAGTCAATCTTTCGATGTGTTTTTCGCTGTGGCTTCCGCAGCCAAGCCCGCTACACCCAACCATACCTCACTAAATAATAACGTAACTAATGGAGTCTCTTTTGTCCCAATAACAATATAAAAATGAATAAAATCTTTCTCAAAATCAAAAGAAAACCAAAATCGCTCACAAGTCGACGCTTTGTTTGTCACAATTTAAAAGTTTCACATCAACAAAACGGGTTACGCGACAAAGATGACAATAAAGATTTGTGTCTCTTTTTAACATATAAACACTTTAATAAGGGCTTCTCTTTTTACAATGGATGACGTAACAAAACATAGGGAAAATATAAAGTTATAATTTACAATTTGATATTAATAATTTTGATTTAAAAGTAGCCATAAAATCATTAAATCAATCAAATCATCAAAAAGCTTATAGTAATAATAATGAATTGAGTGAAAATGTAAAAAAATACTCAAAAATATTTAATAAAGTATGTAAAGAGGCTAAAGCCAGATACCTAAGCCGACGTATCCGAACATCCGATAATAAAGTTAAAACAGTGTGGAATATTATCAACACCCAAACAGGCCGAGCCGAGTTAAACCATGTGATCAGGAGTTCTGTGTTCGATCTGATAAGGACTGACTACCTCTAATGAGGAAATCGCTTGTATTTTTGAAAAATATTTTAACGACATACCATCAAAAACAACTGAATATTTAAACACATCGGTTATAAAAGCTCAACACTTGTTACAACAAAATGTTGATAGGTGCGAAACTTTGTTTTGTTTTAAAGATATCAGCCCTACAGATATCGAAAAATGTTTTAAATCATTTAAATTTAAAAAATCTGAAGACATTTGGGGTATGTCAGTGAAAGTTTGCCATAATTTTATTGTAACTTTGGCTCCATATTTAGCAGTTATATTTAATGAATGTATAAGAAATATCTTTCCAAATCTCATGAAGATTATGAGATGGGGTTATGCGTGAAAATGTATAATAAAATACCTGAGGACATTTTAAATTTATCAGAAACAAAATTCAAAGCAGCAGTTAAAAGAAATCTTAGTTCGAAAGCCTATTACAATGTTAATGATAACATTAATGATGAAGTGGCTTGGTGTCATCAGGGCTCTGTGCAGGATGTTTCCGGGCTAACACCAAAATTGTAATGGACGTAAAAAAAGATGTGTGTTGACGAGTTTCTTGCGGGTTCTTCTCTCAACAAAACACCGTCCGAATCCGAAGTAAACTTAGTATTAAGTTAAAATTTGACGCTCAAAAAACAAAGATTTATCTTTTTACTTTGAAATAAAGGATTATTTTATTTTATTTTTATTTTATTGAAAGATCGATGCCGTGAAGTTTTTCTTGGCAAAAATCTTTTCTTTTCTTCTCACTAAACTTTTAAAAGTGGCGGAGGAAATTCTAATTCTGAATCCTTGATTACCCCTTCTAGGGATTTATAGCCATAAGTGTAAATGGAAGCACAAAAATTCATGCTTTGCCTAAAAACAATTGTTAGAAGTGTTGGGAGATGTAAATGCCGTTGGCTTAACAGACCACAGAGTTGTCATTAATTTACTCTTGCTTGGTTTCATCATCATATATTTCTTGGAGTTTTAAGCCTGGGTCAGGCGTAGTCGTGTCGATTTGCAATATGACCAGTAACTACAAGTGGTGGAAAGATAAGTCTTCTCATAGTAATGACTTGCGCATACAGGCATCCGGGTACATTTTACGAAGATGTCCGGTAGAAAACTGTAGGTACAGCAAGCCGTAGTCTCTCTGTGCCCTTGAAATAGCACGTTGGTATTTTATATAAAAAGAGCTTATTCAATTTGTCTGAATAAAGACGTCTGAGAGCCATAGAATCTGAATTCAGACTAGTGGAATAACGTTTAGAACGCTAGGCTTCTGAAAAGTAGACTAATTTGTGTAGTGGAATAACAAGCGTCTGCGGCAGTAACTTCGAAGGACGTCTGAATTCAGAAACAATAAAGTGTAATGGAATAAGCTCTTAAGCAGTTAGAATTTTATAACATTATTTATATTTTTACGATTCGTCATTTCGTTAAACTGTGTTTTACATCTACTCACGGAAAAAAATATTATTTACTTGTTTAAAGTCTTTTATCATAACCAAAGAATACACCGAGTTGAATCTAGAAATATAAGTGATAGAACCTTTTGATTGAAAACAATATTTATCGTATATTAACGCTGTGATAAGTCAAAGTAGTTAACAGCAGAACCAGTAACGGCTTCAATTTGAAAAAGTGAAAGGCAACCGAAGTGACAGTTCGCGGACGGGAGATGCGGTGCTAGACACGAGCCAAGCGAGACCAAACAAGGATAGCATCATTACTCGAGGTCGCTTTCAAGCCCTACTACTGCGATCTCACAGCGCTTGGACCAATCACCGTGTCGAGTGAGTAATACACTACTCTATTCACTTCAATTGTTTACGTACCGGGAGCCACTAAGCCACATCATACCATTACAATACATTTACAAAGACGTCTACGAAATATGAATTGCTATGCGTGTAACCGTTCAATTAGTTTGAACGATATTTTAAAATGTGCCTCTTGTAAAGCTACCTATCACTACCAATGCTTAAATATAACATCCGCTGTCTACTTAGCCAACTACACCACTTTTAAGCAGTCATGGAAATGTGATTTATGTCGTAATACCACCCAACGCCGCGAAAGAAATGACAATACACCAATACGCAATCCTCAAGTGGTAGGCACAGAAAACATGTCTTGCGACGAGTTCATAAATACCTCCGCCTCTTCTAACAATTCTTGTCATTCATGTGGTCCAAGACAACAAACATCCGACACAATAAATCTTAAACAATTTAGAGACTTGCTTGACAGCAAGATTGATGATATGAAAACTACTCTCACGCAATATATCAACGCTACGGTTTCTAAGGAGATTGCTATTGCTACCGACGCGTTAAAGTTGGAGTTCACAACTACAACCGATTTTTTATCAGCGGAGCAAAGAGACTGCCAAAAAGAAATTAATGCAACGAATAAATTGATATCTTCTCTAGAATCACAGAACATCAAACTGCAATCTGATATGCGTAGTTTGGAACGCCGTTTGGAAGCTGCAGAAAAGCACTCGCGCAGTCTGAACTTAGAAATACATGCTCTGCCAGAAAAACGCAACGAGAACCTTTCTAAATTAGTTATGAACTTGGCAAAGATTATTAACGTTCCCCTGGCAGACACCGACATACGCTCCTGCCGCCGAGTAGCTAAGTTGAACCCGGATTCGGACCGCCCACGCACCATTCTTATCACTCTACCATCGGAACGTTTTCGGGACGAAATCATTTCAGGAGTTCGACGATACAATAAGAATAATCACGACCTGAAACTAAACTCAACCCTCATAGGAGTACCAGGTGATGCATCTCCTATATTTGTTTCGGAACATCTTTCTCCAGAGATGAAGCAAGTACATGCCTTGGCTAGACAGTTCGTCAAAGAAAATGACTACAAATATGTATGGGTTAAATTTGGTAAAATATATATACGAAAGAACGAAAAATCTAATGCTATATTGATTAAAAGTAGGAACAGTTTTGATAATTTGAAATGACAATTTTATTTTGATCCTTATTTTTATTTTATTTCTTTTATTAGTCATGCTATATAATTATTCTAAAGTCCTATTTTAATGCGTTTGTTTTATCAAAATGTAAATAGAATTAGAACAAAATTAAATACATTATTTCTGAATTTATTAAATGACGATTATGATATTGTATGCCTATGTGAAACCAACTTAGATAGCAGTATAAAGAGTTGTGAATTGATCGATGACAGGTACATAGTTATACGGAGAGATCGTGAGGATACCACGTCCCTTAAAACCTCTGGAGGGGGTATACTAATAGCTATAAAAAAAACATTTACATTTACGCGTTGCCTAAATTTAGAGAGTGAATTTGAGGACCTGTGGATAACGGTTTACGATCATTTATTGAAAGTGAACTACATGCTATGCTTAGTTTACTTGCCACCTGATTTAACAAGTAATAACTATAAAAACTGGTTTAATAATTGTATGGATAATTTGTCTTGCTTTCAAAATGCAGATACTAAGAAAATAATATTGGGAGACTTTAACTACCCCCATATAAAATGGTTACCCGATTCGAGTACAAACAGTTTGATGATTAATTATGTCAACTCAGATACTAAAATCGAATTACTCAAACAATTAATGTCCTTAGGCCATTTAAATCAATTTAATTATATTAATAATATCAATAATCGTATTTTGGATTTGTTTTTGACCGATCATTCCAACATAAAACTTAAGGAATGCTTATGTCTGACCAAAATGGATGCCCATCATCCTGCTTTCGAAGTCGATATTATTGGTGGCCCCAAACCACTCAAACCCTTCAGGAAAAAAGTTTTTAATTACAGAAAGTGCAACATATCAAAGTGTATATCATCTATTCAGTCGACTAATTGGTCAGAGCTTCTTAATAGTCAAGATATAAACATTAACGTAGACTCATTTTATTTAGCATTGCATAATATAATTTCTGAAAATACACCGAAAAAAACCATTAATAATAACGCGTTCCCAATTTGGTTTTCTGAGCCACTGAAACACTGCATAGAAGAGAAAATAAAGGCTCACAAAAGGTACAAAAAGTACGGAAATCCACGTGACTATGATGAGTTTTCTCTGCTCCGCGCTAGATCCAAACACCTAATCCAAGATTGTTACTCAAACTACATTGAAAGTATCGAAGCCTCTTTAGATATCAACAATAAGTTATTTTTCTCCTTTGTTAAGACAAAAAAGTGTAGTAGTTCTGTACCTGAAACTATGTTTCTAGGAAATACGACTGTAAGTGGACCAGCAAATGTCTGCAATTTGTTTGCCGATTTTTTTGCCTCCGTTTACGAAAAAGACAACACGAACACCCGGTATGACTTTACACATATAATATCAAATACAACATTATCAAGTTTTACAATTGATAGGAATGACATTACGCAAAAACTAAAGCATATTAACGAGAATAAGGGTGCCGGTCCTGACGGTATCCCACCCACGTTCATAAAATCCTGCGCCGATGCTTTGTCATATCCGCTCTGTCTTATTTACAATCAAAGCCTGCAGACAGGAATTTTCCCTTCTCTATGGAAAAAAGCTTTCATCGTCCCTATACACAAATCCGGAAACATGTCAGATTGCAGTAACTACAGGCCGATTAGCATCTTGTCGTGTTTGTCAAAGATCTTTGAGTCATTTATATTCGACGCGTTAAGCTGCCATATGAAATCCCTTATAGTTCCCGAACAACACGGTTTTATGAAAGGAAAATCCGCAGTTACAAATTTGATGGAGTATGTTAACTACATACATGAATCTTTTGGCAGACGTGAACAGGTTGATGCAATCTATACCGATTTTATGAAGGCATTTGATAAGCTGTTACACGTGCTAATAAATGGAAAACTGGAGGCTTATGGAGTGCATGGAAACTTGTTAAGGTGGCTGAAATCTTATCTTGAAAATAGATCCCAACTAGTTGCCCTTAAAGGTCACGTCTCCAAACCTATCATTGCTACGTCTGGAACTCCTCAGGGATCGTTATTGGGTCCATTGTTATTTAATATATTTATCAATGACTTGGTCAGCCACCTCGACAACCCTTGTCTCCTCTTTGCAGATGATCTCAAAATATTTAGAGCAATTAAATCTCTCGACGACTGTAGGAGTTTGCAAAGAGACTTAAATAAATTAGATTCCTGGTGTAAAAGGAATTGTATGAAGTTGAACATAGGCAAATGCTTCACTATGACATTTTCATTGAAACGCAATAACATTAATTACGATTACAAAATTGGGGAAACGCAGTTAGTTAGAAAATCTATCGCCAATGATCTTGGAGTGCTGCTCGATACTAAATTGTCTTTTGCTGAACAGTGTTCTAAAGTAGTAAATCAATGCTTTAAACTAATGGGATTTTTATTAAGAGTTACTAAAGATTTTAAGTACTCTCAAAGCTTGATGAAACTATACAAATCGTTCATATTGGGAACCATCGAATATGCATGCGTTATATGGTCACCCATTTACAATGTTCACATTAATAACCTTGAATCTGTGCAGAGAAGATTCTTACGAATTTTGGCAATGCGCTCGGGATTAAGGAGAAAATTAAGTTCGCATGATGAAAGACTCAAATATTTTAAAATGGATCCCTTAATTTCTCGGCGTCAAATCCAGGATTTATCCACCCTGCATAAAATAGTTAATGGTTCTATAACCACATCCTTGTTACCCCAAGTGCAGCTAAATGTTCCACAGAGAGCATTGCGTAATACACGCCCACTAGCCATCCAGACTGTTAGGACCAACATTGCGGGTAACAACCCTATCCACAGAGTCTCTCAGATTTACAACTCTATTTGCTCAATTGCAGAAGAAAATGCACCTGACGTTTATCATGACACATTACCACATTTTAGAAATAAATGTAGGCAATTAGTTAAAACACAAATTGATTAATTAATATAATGTAATGCAATTATTATTTCAAAATCATCATTGTCAAATCATATCTTTTACTTTATTGTTAATTTTATTTTATTGAATTATAATATTATTATTTTAATTTAATTTTAATTTTGTCATTATTAATTATTTTGTGTTATTCTTTAGGGTTTTTTTTTTGAATTTTTGATTATTTTATATTGTTTCAAGTAATTTTAATAATAATAATTTAATAAGAAGGAAAACGATAACGACCAATAATGTTGTGTGCACTATTTTTGGCATTGTAACAGATCCGAATCAATGTTTTATCATGAAAGAAAATGTTTGTTATAATGCTGTTTGTGTACCTATTAAATAAATAAATAAATTTAAGACTAGTGGATCGGCCAGCTTCGCACGGGTAGCGTAGATTTTTTAAATATCTGAGGATCTTTCTTCAGTCACTCAGCGAATGAAAAATTGTGAAATTTAGCGCAATGTTTTCAATTTATCTAATTTATAGCATTCCCTGAACAGTCTAGTTTGGTGATTTTGAATGCGCTTTTATGAACGGTTCAGTATTTCCGTTTAAAAGAAAATTCTGGAATAAAACGCTATGAAGTATTCATAACAAACTAAAAAGAAATCATTACATGATGTAGGATACAACTACTGGCGCCATCTAGTATGTTATATGTAAATTAGTATAGATTTGGTTTTGGTCACGGGCGCGACGGCTTATTTTATGTATAATTTCGGTGTTTCTTTCCCGATTTCTATGATTCTTTTTTATATTAAATATGTCATAATGTTACCTTTTTTAAATTAGGTATGAATGAGAGTTTTACAAATGTAAGAGTAAACAAATACAATCAGAATGTTCCGGACTGCTAAGCTATCAGGAATTACACGTGTTATTGTGAGTCAACCATAAAAGATAGACATGTGGAAACAGCAAAGATATACTGGCCAGTACACCCCGCTGTGTACCAACTTAGAATTTGTATTTATGTTTAGCTAGAGAAACATTTCGATACCGCGATGTACGATTTTTTATGACGCTGCTAGTATGCGAGTGCGTTCGCCGTCTAGCCGTCGCCACAGACACATGCTGTCGTAGATAACAACCGTGATAGCCCAGTGGGTAGAACACTTGGTTATCGTGCGAGCGACTAGTGTTCGAATCATGGGTGGGGCCTACACCAATTTGACTTTCCTAAAGACATATGTGTGGTTAATTTATCATGGTTGTTAACGGTGAGGGAAAACATCGTGAGGAAACCCACATGGCTGAGTTGTACTTAGTCATGTGACAGTGTATTCGTACAAAACGGCGAAAGGCCTGCCCCCTATCACATGAGTACACTGTCCATGCAAAACGTGTGGGTACTCTGAACACCAGGTGACAAAGTCACGTGATGTTCAGAAGTATTAGTACCTCTGCCAACCCCTTCGGGGATATTCGGCGTGAACGTTTATGTTATGTTATGTTATTATGCTGTCGTAGTTTTTTTTCAGATAATTTTATGAAAAATATTTCCGTCATACATGATTTCTATGTAAATTTTACCATTAAGGCTGTACACGCGACGGAAGCTTAAAAAAAGGAGTAACTTCTCCCGTTTTTCCAAAATTTCCCAAAATTCCCCTTCACTACTCTGCTGAAAAGTATATTATAACCTGCCCTTAGGCAGGAGTAAGAGTAAGAGTTAAGAAGGAAGGATAGTAGGAAGAATAATTGTGCCAAGTTTCGTTAAAATACGTCGAGTAGTTTTTGTTTCCATTAGGAACATACAAACCGACAGACAGTCAGACAGACAAAAAATTTACTGATTGCATTTGTGGCATCAGTATCGATTCCTTATCACCCCCTGATAGTTATTTTGAAAATATATTTCATGTACAGAATTGACCTCTCTACAGATTTATTTTAAGAACAGATGTCTACACGGACCACGGACGGTGTAGCAGGCGGAATAAAAGTAAGCAATAAATTAAAACATATAAACAAATCTTTGTATTAATTCAATAGTTTTATTTGCTAAACAGGGTACTTTCGAATTGTTAGGATTAAGAAGAAGGCCAGAAGGCCAAAGTGATGAGCAAATAAGAGAAGGTGAAACATCTCGCATATACGGGTAACAGTCAATCAACGAGTCATGTCAGTCGTACATAGTCAAAACAGAATGATCTAAAAATACCAACATTAGGTATGTATCACTTAGAAAGTGACTTTTCGTTTGTTTTGACTCTATTATATGTCATCGCAGTAAATTGGCAACGTGACTAGTGGGGGCCCTACTAGACAAGTGAGAGAAGCAGAAAATCCTTGGTTTTTATAGTATATTATAATAGATCGATTAGTATCATTCTTTATATTTTTGAGTGATAATAAAGTTAAGCTTTTTCTTATGTCATTTAAACAAAAGTAAAGTAAACAACGTTTAGAATATTTGGAACCTTGGTGATTTATTTATTTATTGAATAGTCTCTGCCTACCACGAGTTGGGTATTAATGACATGAATATAAGTACAGAGGACAGTACGAATTTCATTAATCTGCTGGTCACTCAAAAATTACGTGTGGCTTTTAAGGGTTCCGTAGCCAAATGGCAAAAACGGGACCCTTATAGATTCGTCATGTCTGTCTGTCTGTCCGTCCGTCCGTCCGTATGTCACAGCCAGTTTATTCCGAAACTCTAAAAACTACATTATTAAAAATTGGTGCGTAGATGTATTCTGTAAACCGCATTAAGATTTTAAAATAAAATCTGAAAAAAAAACCAAAATTTTTAGGGTTCCCCATACATAGAACTGAAACTTAATTTTTTCATCAAACCTATACGTGTGGGGTATCTATCAAAAGGTATTTGAAAATGATGTTGAGGTTTCTTACATTATTTTTTTCAAAACTGAATAGTTTGCGCGAGAGACTTTTCCAAAGTGGTAAAATGTGTCCCCCCCGTAACTTCTAAAATATGGGCATGATAAAACTGAAAAAAATATATGATGTGTATTACTATACAAACTACTAACGAAAATTGGTTTGAATGAGATCTAGCCAGTAGTTCTATTTTTAAACGTCATAAATCAAATTACTTACCTAATTTATTAATTTCACTGAAATATATAACAATAATTTTACTATCACAGGCCATAAACCGTGAACCATTGTTTTTTTATAGTAAATCAGTGATAAGTAAATAACACTTTAAACTAAACTTTTTAAACTTGTATATTACTATGTTACCTACCTGCTGCTAGTGCTGCTACGGAACCCTTCATTAGCGAGTCCACCTCGCTCTGGCCGCTTTTATATTATTGATTATTCTCACCAATTTAAGGAATCTGCAATTATTAACAACTCAACGCAAAAGAAATAATTTAAATCTGTTGGTAATTATAAGGCAGATGTGGAGTATCAAAATAATAAATACAAACATCATTCAGATGAGTTGATTAGGGCCTCCTATTTGGCTGTAGGCTAAAAAGGATAAACAAAATATCATCATTTGCCGTGTATTGCCGGCTTAGAATAACACTACCCCATTTCTACCTAAGGGTGATGGTAAGAGGCGACTAAGGGTATAGGGGCTTCTGAACTGATTTTGGTTGGAGAGCCGTCACCAAAAACATTTATTTATTATAACCATCTATTCCCCAATGAACTTCCACAAGTGGATGAGGAATTATTCATTTCACAGCTCTGGCTACCCCGTTAAGAGATTTATAGCCGTGGTATATGTACATACATACGTGAGTATATGTATGTACGTGGGACACTCAAAAAATTTTGCGAAAATAAAAAAAATGTTCTGTGGGTAAAAATATTTTTATTAAATTTTTTCAAAGTACTCTCCACCAGTATCTATACAAAGTTTCAGACGTCTAAACCAGTTTTCGAAGTACTTTTTCCAATCCGCCGCAGGCACCTCATTTACAGCCCGCTGAAACGCTGACAGCGCATCTTCCGGCGATGAAAATTGTATCCCTTTGAGTTGATTTTTTATTTTAGTGTATAAAAAGAAGTCACACGGTGCCAGGTCGGGGCTGTAAGGAGGGTGACCCAAGAGTTTGACCGGCGTGCTGTTCAGGAAGTCCGTCGTTTTGAGCGCGGTGTGAGCGGGCGCGTTGTCGTGGTGAAGCAGTAGCCCGCGGAGCCCTGTGTTTGGTCGATTGTTGCTCACAACTGAGAAAACTACTGGGAAGCATTTAGTAGTATACCAGTCTGCGTTAATACTTCTTTGATCTTGTAAAGGAATTGACACCAAATAGCCAGTCATATTAAAAAAACTTGCGGTCAAAAACCTCCCACCGCTTCTAGGACTTTTCATTTTGGTAGGGGTCGCTTCGTTTTGAAATACCTAAACCGTCGACTGGCGCTTCGTTTCTGGATCGTATTGATATCCAGGACTCGTCATCTGTAACGATGTCGTAAACACGCCGAGACAAGCCAGCATCAAATTTATTAATCATATCACGACACCATTCTACCCGGGCCTGTTTCTGTACCTCGGTGAGGTTGTCAGGCACCCATCGTGAAACTATCCTCCTCACGTGAAGATGTTCGTGTAAAATCTCATGAACGCTTCTCGATCCAACCTGCATAATGTGTTGAATCTCTAGATACGTTATTCGCCTATTGTCATGAATTAAATTTTTCACTTCCACCACGTTTTTGTCCGTAACAGCCGTTAGAGGGCGACCACTTCTTTTTCATCCCGCAAAGTTAATCGACCACGCTTGAATTCGTTATACCAACAATACACGGTTGCCTTGGAAGGCCCTTCATCCACAAACGGCATTTGAAGTCTATCGTATGATTCGTTTGGTTTTAAGCGACATTTGAAATCGTAAAAAATCATAGCGCGAAAATGTTTCCGGCTCAGATTCATTTTTCAGTAAGACATGACAATTTAAAATAGCTCGTAAAAAATAAAGAGGGAAATTTTGAAATTGAAACGTACCTTTTTTTATTTATAAAGACTCATATTTTCGGTATACATTACAACCGGCCAGTGTTTCATACATTAAAACCTTTATTAGCAATACTTTCTGAGTGGCCTGGTATGAAAAATATCAGTATTAATATTCGGCCAAGAGCGTGTAAAGTAGGGTTTTTTAGTAATTAAACGACTTGAGCTATACATATAATCCATTGATTCATATCATATAGTCATTGGAGTATTACAAAAATAAATATTTTTCGTTTATGTCTTTTTATTCTCCACACTTCTGTCACCTGGTTTTTAGCACTTTTTTAGTTTAAGGGTCTCTGTCTGTAACCGATTTTACATGATTTAAAAGTATTTTGATGGTCTAAATACTAAGATTGAAAAGATATTACATACGTACATACATATCTTTACACTCATGGCTATAAATCCCTTATCGGGGTAGCCAGAGCTTTGGAATGATAAGTTCCTCAGCCACGTTTGGAAGTTGATTGGGGAAACGATGATAATAATAAACGTTTTTGGTGACGGGTCTCCAACCACATCGCCCAAAAATCACTTAAAAAGCCCCTATACCCTTAGTCGCCTCTTACGATCACCCACGGGTAGAAATGGGGTAGTGTTATTCTAAGCCGACACTATACGACACAGAAAAGATATTACTTACCTTAATTTGTTGCCAATGCAGAATTTACAATCCAAAGCTTATGTTGCTTAAGCCTTTTATTTAACATATAAGTATGTTATACGCTAGTACAAAACAACATAGAATATCATTTTTTCTGAATCCTTTAATTTTTTTCTGTTATCTTTTATTTAGATATCGTTAGTTTCATTAGTGTTTATTATATTGGACCGAACCTACCATTATTGAACCAATCTTTAAACAAATTACTTTCTTGTTTTGTCTTTTTAGACCCCTTATAAGTTGTAGTTACACTAGCATTTCTGTTTGCTTTAACACTCTCGATAGCTGGCGTACGTTGAATTAGAGCAAACATACTACCCACAAGGTATAGAAATATAATTGTTCCAATTTCTCTTCAAGAGGTTCCACAAATGTCTGAAACAACAAATTGGGCAACAATTTCTGAGTAGCGAATGTAGTCAATGTTAATAACTCAGGCGCGTACTGTGAAAGTTCAGTCAATCGACAGTTCAGTTTGTTTGAAGTTGAAACTATATACTATTCAGAAATAGCTAGTGGCGTTCCCACATTTGGTTTCAACACTTTATTATTTCGCTATACGCTATTGTATTAGACTCACTAACAATGTTCTGCTATTGTGCGTATTTTGTTATTGTTTTAGGATACTCCTAATAGTTTCTGTAACTATTAGGAAACATATTACATATTCAACCCAATTTTGAACAACTGTTTCATTAGGGAAATAGAATATAAATTTATTAAATACAATTATGTTAAGTCAGCAATTTTGTAATATGTTGAAGAAAGAGCTATATTTTAATAAAACATCTTGTAATCGTAGAAAAAAAAAATCCGGTTGCGGGAAGTGTTTGATACGTGAAGTTAGACCAGAACACTAACTTAACTAGAAATTACGCATGGGTTTCACTCTTTATTCCATATTCATAATAAGCTACCATGCCATTTCAAAATGTCATTCGTCGTTTTCGCTCTCTGATGGACGTCTCTACGCGATGTTATGATCGGATCTTGATGGAATCATGATATTTTTTATTAGTCAAAAGTACCTAACAACATATGACTTAAACTATATATTATAACGAGAAAAAAGTAACACTTCCAATGAGAAAAAAATAACTCATAAACGAACATTTGGTAAAATTCAAGTTAAATAAATCGCTGAATCAACTATCTGATTTCCATTTTATCAGATTAGCACAGATTGTAATCAAACTAAGGTATTCATAATCTAAATTCAATTTAATATAGTTAGTTATTTAGTAACACGTACGGACCAGTTAGAACATAATAAGATTTACATATTTGTTAATAATCTCTTAGGGACGTTCGTCTGAGTACCGACCCGATGATTGAATTAACAAAGGTACGGTCCTTCGTAGATACACTTTTAGTACGGTTTCGGGATTGAGTGCTTTGACTTCATTAGATGAACTATATTGTATACAAAATATTGATTTTGCTCATATTGAACAGATATACTAATAATGAAATATAAAACACTTTTTTATGGCTTGTTTTGTTTATTATGCTGACGGAAGACCCGATTCCAAGAAAGTTTGGCTTAAGCTTAAGAACTGGTCTCGCATTCAACCTTTAACGTATTTAAAATAGAGAAAGGAAGTAAAGCTTTTAGATTCCATTATGTTGAATGTTATCTCATATTATTTATGAAAATCAAAACTGGCGTATTTGTAATTTACCTGCATATAAAAATAAGGATCACTAGAAATGAAACACATGACACAAGTTCTTGCGAACGTCTTTAGGTGTTATAAAATTTGATTATGTGTCAATTGAAGTGTGACATGTTAGTGTAGTTTTTATAACATACATTTCTACAAGAACGTAATTGACAAAACTGCCAGAAATTCAAACTATCAGTAAGACTCCCATTACCACTTATATTAATAGTGAAAATTTAAATGGAATCCAAGTCCATAAACGGCAAACAAGGAAACTCCGCGCTCATAAGAATACCATAATGTCGCAGAGAGCGCTCGACACTCATAAAGGCGACAACTTCCCGAGTCGATTCGACGTCGTTAAACTTGCTACAGCTCAAAGCAAGTTTGTTTAAAGAGGCCAGCACATGCAGTAAATTGTGTGCATTATATCGTTTTAGGTAACGATCACAAAGCACTGTAATATATTATAGCGGTATCATGAACGGACGTCCATGCGAGGTTGCCAGGGAAGCGTTTCTATAAACCACGCCACTTATTTTGTGGATACTGTATATTTTTACACAATATCAGTGTGCGGTGGATCATTTTAAAATTGCTGTAATATTTTATAAAATATTGCTGTGTCTAATTCTAGTACAAAAATCATTTTTACCATTGAGTATTACAATAACATTAAACGTAAATTAACCGGATTGAAAAGACGTCTTTTCTCTTTACATATAATGCATACTTACATAATCATCACGGCCTTATTTATCCTCAAAAAAAAGCCGACCAGAGATTTAGCATTACAAATTCCTCAGCCACTATTCGAAGTTAAGAGAGGAAAATACTGTAAAATAAAGGATGGAAGTGCCATTATGTCCAGCAATTAATTAAAGACCCCCAGAGCCCTAAGTATCATTTTACGACAGCTGCGAGAAGACATAGGTAAATGCTATTCTAAATCAACACAACACCAGTGTAAAGATTCCATTCTAAGCTAACCTGAATGCCAGAAAATGCAAAATTCGGTAAAAAAAGTGTATCGGGAAAGACAAAGTCTGACTCTAAGTATCACTTTCAATCAAATGCAAGAATAAGATCATTTAAATGCATTATCCGGAGCCATATCCATAACAATACCAAATGACTAAACGGTTATAGAGCTGATCTAACTATTATGATCATAACAATAAATACATACATACATACATAATCAGAGCTAAGGAATTATAAATTCCTCAGCCACTTTTGGAAGTTGAGTGGGGAAAAGATGGTAAGGATAAAGGTTTTTGGTGATGGGTCTCCAACTGCATCGCCCAAAATCCAATAAACAGCCCCAATACCCTTAGTCGCCTCTTACTCGTACGACACCCGTGGGTAGGAAGGGGTAGCGACATTCTAAGCCGGCACTACGCAGCATCAATAATAACAATAAATAATAGTCTACTTTCTGGGCATCGCATATTTCATGTTGTGTTATATTGCATACATACATATACTTACGCTATTATTTCCCATTGGGGTAGACTTAGACTATCGATCAACACTTTTATGAACCTAGCAAACCTCTCTAGCTTTTTTTACATCCGTCAGTCTTTTCATACATGTTCTTTTAGTCTTCATACTTCGGACCTGCCTTTTTGAGCACATCCTCTATTTGATCCTATTATGATCCAAAAAACATACTGGACTACAAAAATGGACCTCTTGGATTTTTATCGAGGTTTTGTCCTCGGATTTTTGCGGAAGGTTAACTCCTCTTCCGATTTTTTGTAGAGGTTTACTCCTCGTGGTCAAGCCTACACCACGGCAAAATTCCCGGCTCTGGAAGTGCAATACTGCCGGGTTACGAGTTCCCCTCTTGCGTTTTGTCTTGTCGTTTTCTCCTCTACCAGTTCGCTTGCTGCTCACTCTGAGAACAGAGGAGAGAAGCGGACCCTCAGTGCATTGGCTTCACCCCGAGCTGAATTAGGCCCTAAGGCTACTGAGTCCCCACGCCACGACAACGCTGCATCATGTCGGGGGTAACAGATGAACCTAACCTAACCTAACCATTTTTATTTCATTAGTATAGGCCCGATTCAAGTTCATCAAATCTACAATGATTTATGAATAGTCTTAGCGTTTTTCAAAAGGATCTATTTTTTTATTGTACTTTTCCCATCATCCAAAAGCCCTTACGATTTTGCAGAAAATTTTAAATTATAGCTTTTAATATATCTATGAATAAAAATATAGTATGTAGTAGTGGCTTAGAATATAGCTCGTAATTTTGATATAGCTCGTCGATTGGAAAGAGATAAAAAGAAATTAAGATAACGACAGAAATGTTGACAATGTGTAGTGTGTAGAATAGCACTACCCCATTATTTCCGACGGGTATACGTAAGAGGCGACTAACGGTATTGGGGGCTTTCAAGGGATTTTCGGGCGATGTGGTTGGAGACCCATCACCAACAACCTTTATTTTACCATCTTTTCCCCACACAACTTTCCAAAAGTGGCTGAGGAATTTCTAATTCTTTAGCTCTGGCAACCCCTTCTAAGGATTTACAGCCGTGAGTATATGTATGTATGTAAAATATAGTAAATAAATACGCATTTGTATTTAATTGTCCTTGAATTAAATGGCAGCTCAGTAGCACAAAATGATCGATAGGAAATAGACAACATAGACCTGAAGTTAGGTATACTTAATACCTAATAAGTCAACTTAAGAATCTTCATTCACAAGATATAACTACAATAATTGATGATAAATATAAATTAATTATTTATTCAAATAACTTTGTTTGGAAAAAGTATGATATTTCACGCAAATGATAACTAAGAATCCATAAAAAACGTAGCCATCAAATGAAAGCACATTGAGCAGCAAACTCTATTGAAGAAATACACGGTCTTCACTGAAAGTTGATAGTAGACTGGAATTGATTAAAAAGGGTTACGAAATTATTCGATTACGTTATGGAATAAACATCGGGATTTATTTAATATTTTGCTCTATCAGTGGATGCTGGAGTTTATCTTCACATGGATGTAAAATGAATATCATATATAAAGTGTAAATATCAGTTATCGATAGTAAAACTATTTTGAAATGTAAAATTGAACCTTCATAAATTCTTACAAGTATGAAGATAATGAAATACGAACAATACTACATTATTACTTAGTAAGATTCAGATTAAGTTTCTAATACTTCATTAAAGAGCAATTATTTTCTTTTACTTTCTCTTAATATTTTTTTTGTTCGGGTTTACTGTATTTTCTCATTCTTTTTAGTTGCGCCAACGAACGTTATGGTATTCTTTTTCTCACACTAAATTTGTTCGTTTTAGGTTGAAAAATATCTACTCAACTATACTCGAAAAGAGCTATCTATAGTTTAAAAACCAATAATCCTCCAAAGCTTAAGACTTCTTTTTTAATTTATTCTGCAATTTATTATTTAAATATATAAATTGTAGAGCACTTAAACGTTATAAAACCCATCATAGATATATAACTCCATCTACTCAAAACCATTTTAATAACTTGCAAACAAAAACACAAAAACAATATGAACTTCAATAAAAAAGAAATACTTATCTCAGCATTTTTTAACACAGTCTCAAATATGGCTGCATTTTGACTTATGGAACTTGGTTTTAATAATATGTTTAATATATATAGTAAAACAAAGTCGGAAATTAATAGTTAATATTCTAAAATTCCTTTGAAAATACTATAATTTTAAAAAAATACATACACTATAAACAGTGATAAATTCCCGAGCAACACCACTCTAATTTATCAATTTGTCATTAAACGCGCCGTGTTGTTTACTCTCACAGCAGTCAGCAAGTGTCGAGCGCTTAGTAAATTTTGGTACAGAAGTCAACTAGTTACAAAGTAAATAGGATCGGTATCAAATCACTCGTCTGCAATTCTACTACTTAAGTACTAAAAATATGAATCAAATTATCTTTTTTTTAAATATATCATATCATCATATGAATGTTTGCCGAAGCTTGAGAGGTTTGGCAGGATCGTACAAATTGGTGATCGATAGTCAATGCCTACCCCAATGGGAGCTAACGGCGTGAATATATTAATGAATGTATGTATCATCATATAAATCTTAATACTAACCATTTTCAACACTGTCACCAGACAATCAGTATGTTGAAGTATGTAGCGCTTCTAGTGAAATTATAGTTATGAATATTAACCTTCTTTGTTCTTTATTGTTATTTGTAACTAATCAAATATGTTTCAAACACCAGTATGAATTGAGATTTTAATAGTTTTGAAAGCATTTACTGTGACAAGCAAGGCATTTTTGGCCTTAATTCAACTTCTGGCAAATAAAGATTGCCATAGAAAGACACTGTAGTGGCCCAACCGTTATGATTGTAAAAGGCAATGTGTAATTAAAGTCGCCATTTGAAGGTCTTTCAAAATTCACATAAAGGACTCAGTTGCTACTTTCCCTGACAAAACGAAGCTCGACAAAGGACGAAATGAAAACAAATTGAAAATATTGTTACACCCTCGCTGGAATTTTCCGTCGCGACAACAGAATCATTTCTGTCGACGTATCTTTTTGTGTTTCCTCGAATGTGATGAATTGACATTCATACGGATTACGAGAAAAATTTGAATTATAAAACTCATTATCATAACAATTTCGATTGCGGATTAAGAGACTTTTGTGTTACGGTTCTTGTTGAACCAGAGCAAAATAGAACCAATAAACCATACGTGGTTACAATTTTACGAGGAAATCCACTAAGCTGAATCAATATTTGTTCATTTGTTACAATATCGAATGGTCATGCAGGATGCAACCTTCAATATGAAAATTGTGAAGGCAAACAGAGGATATACCATATACCATTTCATATTCACACTATGTTATCCACGAAAAATCCGAGTAAGATTTATCTGTTATCACGAAAAAAAGTTTCGCTGCATATCAAGTAACTTTGTAACTGGATCGTATGAATTATTAGTGGAATCTTAATACTTTTTGTTTTCATCAATATAACAGATTTTGATGGAGATGACCACAAGTCTTTAATATTTACTTCTGAAACAAACATATGTACTCAATCAAACATACTGCTAATAAAAAATATTTATTTTGGCTAAGTCATCACATAAAATTGCACCATTGACGGTACAAATTAAAAACCATGGATTCAGTTGTATAAACTTTCTAAATATATCGTTTTATTCAGCTGAGAGAAAGTAGTATCTTTGCTAAATAACCTTTTTTACATAATATCTCAGACGAAACTAATCTCGCTCGGTAATCACAACGGAAAGTTCCAGAGGTCGGCGTGCAATTATTATTTTAAAAGGTTTTAGGACGGACCAGAATTATAATACGGATTCTGCATATTTAGTATACGGTACACAGTTTAAACTGTATCTCGTGAGTGTAAATTGAAACATGTCAGGAGTTAATTGCGTCCAAGTCCTGGGGCGCGGAATCGGAGCGGGGGATTACCGACCTTTGTATCCCGCACCCCTGGGGCCTGCGACCTTTCCTACCTTTATGGTGAACAAAAAAATATTTGTTGCAAATAATTTGACTTAATTAACATAATTATAATTATTCGGTGGGGCGATATGCTTAGTTTTATTTTGTGAGTATCATTTGAGAGGAGATATCATTAGGTTTATTATGTAATTTTGTTGGTATTAAACATTCTGTTGTATATTTATAACAGTACCTTTGTTAAATTTTTGCTTTGTTTAGTTGTCATGTCATTAAATTAAAATAATGGGATAAAAAAAACATATTTTTTATTTAGCGTCCTGAAATGGGAACATGTCACGCATAAATCGCTAATTGCATTTATACCCTGACCGGGGTTGAAGTCAGTAAATGTTGTACTTTGAATGTTTTAAATGACAATACTGTAATAACATGATTACCAAATATTGTATCGATATACAGTTTTTTGACACTTGAGTTCACGCTAATGACTTTCGGACGAATAAGTTATATATTATAAAAAATATACAAAAGACATAAGGTCAAAAAAACATTGCCAGCCTGTAACCCCCTCTCAGTTGTACTTAGATATCACAAATCGCATACAAATGTTTATTCTAGTCCCCAGCGTTAAATAAACGAGGATACATTATATTCGTCACAGGCTTTCTCTTTGATAAACAAATAGAGAACGGGCGCGAACAAAAATAAATAAGCAAATGATTTTGCTGCCACGACAATTCTGTTGGATAAATATCTACTTCTGTCCTTTCATATAATATTATACCTGCGATAATAAAATAAAATAGGATGGATATGTTTCTAACTCTATTTTCAAATGCATTAAAAACGGTATTATTTTTTTGATAGACAACGAAAATAGAAAAACGATAATTTTATTCGTATTCCAATAATTAAATTATAAAGAAATAAAAATGATGCCTAACACGTAACTACAAACTATAGTGCGTAACAGTAGACACTACCCTTTATGTATTTGAACTCCAACTAATAGACATTATACTGTTGTTATCTTTATTCAGTTCATAATCTACTACTAAAGATTTTGAAATGAAGATAGTAAATAATTGCCAACCACATAAAACAGCGATAGTCTAAAGTTCCTTAAAGACCAATGTCATATTCAACAACATTAGCAAGAAAAACTGTTACAGCGCACCGTTACACCACGCAAAGATTAAGTTACAAAAAAATCTAATCCCAGATTTTTCACTCAGAATAAGCCCGCGGATTCTTGTTTGTGTAGAGTGGTGAAAGCTCATGAACTTTGCGTGAGCACTCAACGCAGCAGGCTGTTCCGGCACCGCTGTGACCGCAGCAAGATAGCCTTTTATGCTGCCATTCAATTTGAGTCTGTTTGTCTCTTAATTGCGTTAGATACAGTTGTTCAATTGCCCGCGTCGAGTTATACGGTTATTTTATTAAGTTCTGAAAGGGAGTAATTTCATTTGTATTTATGTGTTTTTACAAATATTTGGTAACGAAATAGTTATGGATAGTATCCGTTGATTTCAGATGAATTTTAAATGGATACTTATGACCGCAGCAAGATAGCCTTTTATGCTGCCTTTCAATTTGAGACTGTTTGTCTCTTGATTGCGTTAGACACAGTTGTTCAATTGCCCGCGTCGCATTATGGTTATTTTATTAAGTTCTGAAAGGGAGTAATACTTTTTCATATTTATGTGTTTTTACTTGTATTTGGTAACAAATCAGTTTTAAATTAAGTACTTTGATTTAATACAATATGGTAATAAAGTACAGATTTATACGTATATAAATTAAATTTACACATGTATAAACTGTTTAGTTCTATTACTTATATTGAAATAGATTTAAACAATTAAACAGCCATGTTTGAAGGACTGTGGTAAAATCTCCACGATCCTAGATAGTAATTTTATGACTTTCATTCTTCACTTCAGTAACATTTAACTATTCATTTATGATATTACCTAAAATAGATTGCCAGTCTTTAAGGTACAAACAAATTTAGGTTTTATAGGCTTTCTTTAAAGCAGAGGTGCATGTGCTTCTGAACGTGTCATATTCAGAGATTTTTGTCAGTTGAATACACCCATGTGATAGGAGGCAAAGCCAAATGAGGTCACATGTCTAGTATAAGTTCATAAAACTTTTTTGTATTTTTGGTAATACAATTTTGGTGTTAGTTTAATTTCTGTGTTTTGTTATTTTTTGTTGTTTGGATCCGTGTTTATTATATTTTCAGTTTGTGTCCTCACGAAGAGAATAAATCATTTTCTCCATAAGGATCTTCTGGAGAACACCTCAACAAAGTATCCTAAGTTGATTACGTATTCAGGTCAAAGATCGACTATCGAAACATGTGTTCGAATTTAATGCGATTATACACTGAGATAATTACACATTCCATTTGTCTGGTTAATCTGGAGTAATCGGACGCGTTTGATAAGGGTCGCGCCTTCCGGCTAAGGTGGAGTATCAACAGAAGGTTAATGCTTTGTATCGAATATTTGTAGTACCTTAAAAATACAATTAGTTATTAAAATATTGTGGAAGATCATAGTAATATTTATGTGTTTAAAAATAAACTTAAACTCAAACGTTCACGCCATATATCCCCAAAGGGGGTGGCAGAGGTACTAATATTTCTGAATATCACGTGGCATAGTCACCTGCCCGGCTAGTACGGTGTCTAAACTAGTTATCGCGTGGGATAAAGCAGCCGTCTCTTACGCACTTACTTAGTATCGTATACTGCCATCTCGTTCTAACCGTTATCGTGTCGATAAAATAGGGCTCGTGCTTGCCCTTCTGGTGTTTAGAGTACCCACGTTTTGCGTGGACAGTGTAATATTACCGCACCTCTTTTTTGTGTGAATTTCTAGTTGAAAACGGAATATGGAACTATTTAAATGAATAGTGTGATAAACCAAGCGAGGTTTAAATGGTGAAACATGTCTACTCATCTGTGTATTGCATTGATTAAACATTTATGAAAAGTAATTATTAAAAAGATGCGTCACATACTATGTATAACCCATATTAAATTATGATTAAAAATAAGATTTATACATGATTATGTGCAGTTTGATATTTAGTGGTAGCACGCTTTTCCTTTTAATAAAACTTCTATCATTATCTCAATTTATCTTTATCTCTTTCTAATCGACGAGCTATAACAAAATCACGAGACGAAAAAAGATATTTCTTATCTTACCTAATGACACTGAGGAATTGTTAGGTATGTATTTTTTTACAATTATACATACATACATACAAATACTCATGGCCATAATTCGCAGAAAGGGGTAGCCAGAGTTTTAGAGCTAAAACTCCTCAGCCACATTTGGAAGTTGATGGGGACAAATGGTAGAAATAAAGTATCGTTGGTGATGGGACTCCAACCGCATCGCCCAAAACCACTCCAAAAAGCCTCATATGCTTATTCTCCTCTTACGACACCCTAGGGCAGAAAGGGTTAGTGACATTCTAAGCCGGCACTTCAAGGAATTTTAAACATCGAATTATTCCGAATTATATTTGATTTTGATGTTATGTTGCCATCGAACTGAAGATTGTTAAAGTTTAAATTTCCAGTATCGTCATATCCAATATATATCAAAAACTTTACTTCAATCAACACTTAAAATTTGTGACATTTTGAAAATAAACATCAAGGTATAACGCAATTAGCTCTAACAAAGGCTAATTAAATTTAGTGTTCGAATAGTCAAAGGAAATATGTATCTAACGTTACTATTTGGAAACACCTATTGTGGAATGAATATCATTCATCATTGGTATAAACGACTATATACAAAAGTAATATATAATAGAAATATGAATTTTATGTATGCACAGAAGGCCTAGCATGAGCGCCATTTTAACGTTTCGATGTCGATTAAAATGAGATGACAGTATACGATGCTATGTAAGCGCGTAAGAGATGGCTGTTTTATACCACGCGATATCTAGTTAAAAGCTCACTCGTACTAGCTATGGAGATAGACAAATGTACAAAGCTACGGACTTTATGATTCTGTTAGAGTATTTGTATTTGCAATTTGGCGAAACCCTTCAAAAATTAATCTGGAGAGAATTTAGTTGTATGTATTTATTATAATGCAGTAATAGGTTGCATTTTTTTGTATTCTTTGAATTGTCGCAGTTTTAAAATAAAAACAAAACAATGAAATTAATAAAAAATAAATAAAAAAAATACAATTAATGTAAACCATATAAAATTTGTTTGCTTACTCTTACACTAATCTCCAAAAGGATCCAAACTCAACTCAAACTCAAACGATCACACCGTAAATCCCCAAAGGGGTCGGCAGAGGTAATAATACTTCCGGATAACCCGTGACATTGTCACCTGGTGTGCCGTTTGATGGATAGTGTGAGTATAGATAGCCTAATCTAATATGCCAAATCGCCATTTTGTACGAATACACTGTTTCATGACCAAGTACAACTAAGCCATAAGGGTTTCCTCACGATGTTTTCCCTTACCGTTAACAATCGTGATAAATTCATAGTGAGCAACAAAGAAATTCATGAACCTCGTAATGACAAACAAACACAATGTTTATGGGTGGTTGGTGACTACGACCCGCCGCCGCCGCCGCCGCTCGCTGGCGTCATAATTAGTATATGTAAAATAACTGAAGCTGAAAATTGGAATGCGTCACACCGGAATTCTGTTTAATTTAGAAGACAAAATTAATTGTTGAATCAAACGCAGTATCATGTAGTCAGTTATATTAATTAAGTTCATTCAATTTGCTAAATGTTGGGAAACATCATTGGGCTTTTATATAGTAATTTGAAAGATAAAAGTAGCTCTTGATTGCGGTCTTTTATGGTTTTGGTTGATATTGGTGCTAATGAGGTTTGCTTTTATATTATAGAATAGATAAAAGTGCCAAATAACAAGTGAATTTTGTATTTCTTTAACTATTTTTTGCAACTGCACAGTATTTTCAAACTTGGTGAATTTTCTGTTCTTGTCTCGTGACAACAGAAATATGAATAAATGATTAGCTAAAGATACAATCTTCGTGAACAAAGTGACTAATAGGAGCTTGCGATGTATATTTGAACATTAAATCTCCTTTTTGGATGTTGTATATTTATGTTTCTTTTATTCATAATTTTGTACCTTATTCTTAGAGCACAAACACCTTATAGTAAAAACGTAGTAGGTTAAAAGAAAGTGTAGATTCTTCAATAGAAGTGTTTTTTTATTAACATATTATTTAATGGAACCATTATATAGCTCAGTGGGTATAACACCGCTTATCGTGCAGACGATTAGAGTTCAAATCTCGGGTCGGGCATACACCATTTTGTCTTTTCTAAAGAGATATGTTATTATTGATTGATTATCGTTCAGTTAAATTTACATTATTACCCCGCTGATTGAGCAACTAATTGCTAACCCTATCACCGTGTATCAAATAAACATATCACTTAGGTACTACAAACTGAACTCGACAGAAAAAAAATTGAAATGCTTCTCAGCATCAACACCAGCAGCAAGTAATCAACACACAAAATTGTGTTTATTTGTGCTAATATCCCGTATATAAGTCGGCACAAAACAGCAGAACAAAGGCCATGCGTAAGATTCCTCAGCAGCCAAGTTCAGCAGTCTCGGCTAGTTGGGTGGCGGGACCGGCATCGGAAGCGACAGCTGGCAGTCAGGCATAATTCCGGTGGAGTATACGTTGCATCCGAAACTGCGATTCTGTAAACGATTCTTATGGAGGTACGATCATTTCACCCGTATTAACTTTTTATAAAGTATTGGAAATAAAAGGGCATGTGTGAAGATTTATGAATGTAAATAATGCTCAAGAGGTTTGCCAGGTTGTAGATATCGCTGAACTATAGTCTCTGCCCACCTTAGTGGGACTTAAGGGCTTTGGTTTATTTATGTATGTATATTATTTTTGCAACCAGGACGTCTTAAGCACTCGATTTCCAATGCTGTTGTCTCGAGTTCGATCCCCGGGGGTAAAATCACTATTTAAGTTTGTAAAATGTTAACCTCCCTGAATATTAACAATAGAGATCGTAGATTAATACGAAAATATCACATAAAATTAAGGAAAGTAAATAATAAAAATCCCTGGTACCAATCAAGTTTCAGTCAGGCACTTTCATAAATATTTCTTATATAATTTGAATGCTTTGACATGAAAACCTCATGTGGGTATTATAATATTTCTATCTATACTATAATAAGACTGAACCGAGGTCGAAACTGTACATTAAAGACAAAAAAACATTTTCGACCCTGAAGCCAAATTTGCGCTTTTTGAAAAAAATGTCTGTCTGTCGGTCTGTCTTTCTATCTGTATGTCCGGTCATTTTACCTGACAGATCTTGATCAAATTTGGTATGAATGTTGCTTACACACCTGGCCAACATATAGGATATCACTAATCCCGAATTTTGCAAGGGTTCCCACAGGAGCATAAAAAATATAACTTTTATATGGCTCCCCATATTAACACGATTTTTTTTTATTGAACGACTTTATCAGAGTCTTCAATAATAGTCTTTTTTTTAAAAAAAAGGGTTTTATCTATTTTCATCAAAATAAATGGCGATTTAATTGTTTGTCAATAGTATGACTACTAGATATATAGTTTATCAAAAATTTGTAGCCAACACTGACGTCTTCGTGGCGTAGCGGTATACCGTTTGGTTAATACTAATCGCACGGAAGACCCAGGTTCGAATCTCGGGGATCACAATCTCTTTGCAATTTTTTTTTGCTTTTGTGTTAACTTAGAATAATAGGAAGCACTATTCCTTCTCTTTCACATTCATCTATGCGAATATGTATGAATAAAGATAATTGAAAGAATATTGTATGAATTTTACGTATTCATTTAATAGGTCTGAGAATGTGTTCATAATTTTTACTTTTTTAACTATTTTAAACTAATATTCCCATAGATATATTATGCTATACTGACGCAGAAATGAATATTCTGTTTAAGCCTCGGAATGCATAGTTTGTAAATAATAGCACATATCTCAATTTTAATTTAGTACCACCATCTATGACTGATTGGCTCCAAACTCTCACATATCACAACGGTCAGTGTGCAACACCGGGCCTACACCGCAGCGCCGAACTATTGCAAAGAAATTCTCATTTTTGAATATAGAAACTTGGTACAAAACGGTTTGTTTCATGTTTCTTATCAACAATTGAAAAAGGTTTTTTGGAACTAAAAACTAAGGGATTGAAATATAGTATATAGATTTTTGACATTTCTTTATCTAGAAATTTAAAACTTGATGCGATTGACTGATATAATTACTACAAAAAGGAATATATGAAATACATCTATTAATAATTCATGAGTAAGTATAAACTAACGGCTATTAATCCCAAAAAAGGGTAGCCACACCTTCAGAGATATTCTTTATCAACTTTTGGAAGTTGAATGGGGAAAAGGTAGTCAAATGGGTCTCCAACTACATCGCCCAATATTCACGTAAAAAGCCTCAATGTTTTTTATATCTATTACAATGCCCGTGGAAATATAAAAATAAAAAAACAGAAGTTAAGATAGCATTTTGATATTTTGAATGTAAACCGGAAGCAAAAAATGCAGTCCACGCGGACGTAGTTGCGGGCAAAAAGCTAGTTACTAATAAATAAAAGATAAATAAAGGTTTTTTTTTTATTTTACCACCGGTGCCGTAATTATTCTTTTCATTATTTAAATTTTATTTATTAGTTCTTTTATGTTTTCATTTGGACTAAGAACTAACTAAAATAGAAATTCACATCTAAATTAAATTAAATTTATTTTTCATAGAGAGCTGATTGATAAGAATTCTGTTTCATACATTCTGAGCTGATTGATAAGAATTCTGTTTGATACAACTTTTTTTTTTAAGCTCCTAAACGATAACTTTCTCCTTATGAAATAAAGCTCTGATTATACTGGGTAATGAGTAATGAAGCTACTGTACCCTCTCAATACCAAAGGCACACGGGCGCAGTCGTCATCTGCGGCGCGAGGTTTCCACCTGCTCGATGCAAATTCCCTGGATGTTTTATGCGTTCCACTTGCGACGTGCTCACTGCTAAATGCCGCTTTTATCCACCTTATACCGGGAGAGTCAACTATGTTCGGCTATTCTAGCACTGATATAAAACTGATTTTATGTTTGAACTAGTGGAACGTCCCAAGTCCAAAAGAGTATACATAGACACGTACACTCACGGCTACAAATCCCTAGAATAGTCAGAGCTACAGAATTGGAAATGATTCAGCCATTTTTGGAAGATCTGCGGGGAAAAGATTGTAAAACTAAGGTTTTTGGTGATAGACCAACCACATCGTTGAAATACGCTTTAAAAGTCCAAGTACCATTAGCCGCCTCTTACAATCACCCATGGGTAGAAATGGGGTAGAGCTATTCTAAGCAGACACTACACAGCTAGGTAGGAAATAAAGAGTATATTGATACATACATACATATACTCACGCCATTAGTGGCCATTGGGGTAGGCAGAGACTATCGATCGCCACTTCGTACGATCCTGACAAACCACTCTAGCTTCGTTAAAATCCATCAATCTTTTCATACATGCTCTTTTATTCTTCATACTACGGACGCTTGCCTTTTTGAGCACACTCTCACTTTATATTTTATCAAATTTAGTATATTGATGTTTTACAAATACTCGCATGTAATGTTACTCTAGTTATTTCTCACGCTATTATGTGAATAGGCGTGACGTTACCAAGATATAGCCTATGTTTCTACTTAAAGTAGTAGGTTTCTATTGATGCTATAAATAATTATTTAAAGATAATAAATATGTCTCTCCGTCTTTAGTAAGTATAGAATGGACAATGGATTATCAACCTTTATGCAAACCCTATCGTCTCAAACTTAAAGAAGCGTAGGGGTTTATGATTTAATGACGGTGATATAATTTATTAGAATTTTGATCTGATATTTTGTATGGTATATTCACAATGTTTTTAACGTGAATTAAATAGAAGCTCAAATATTAACTCAACAATGCAAGTTATATTTATTCATTTCTAACGATATACATGATGCCAGCTGGATAGGGCGGTGAAACCATTGTCCACCAATGGCTATATTGGAGTTACCATTTATGATAGCCGGGAGCACGGAATGCGCTTAGTTTCCGAACAATCAAAACATTAAGTCTGATAGTCCTAACCAAAACCAGAGTTCACAAAATTATTTTGACAGCGGTGGGTACCCCTAAATAAGAACCCGTGATCTCTTGGTTGTAAGCCAAAAGTAAATGGTTGAATTGCTAGATCACTGAAGAAAAGACCAAACAATTTTATTAACTTATTTAGCTAAGATTTTCAGCAGCTTAAAATATTTGCAATGTTTGTAGAACCACTTAATTTCCAATAGCAGCTGTAGGATTTCTAGTTCTAAAGCTCTGGCTACCTTTTTTTTTGGGATTAATAGCAGTGAGTGTAAGTCTGTAGAAATTATTTCAAACTTGATCATCCAATGATATCCCGTAATCCCTTGCAATATTTTACTTGCTTTATTTTATTTACTGCTGTTAGGTTATATGCATATATTTGTTATATACAATGGCTATATCAAAGATTCAAAGCACTGAAATGGAAGTTTCAGACAGAAACAGTACATTGAAATTCAGCTCGCGCACAACTGGGGTTCCTAAAACAGTTCTAGCTAAATTACCAAAACAAATAAACCAGACATATTTTCAGTAAAAACATAGATGTCTAATAGAAATCCAGAATATTTCAATGATAAAATAAAACTGCTTACAATTTTAATTACTGCTTACAATTATAATTTCTTATTATATCATGGCTTACAATATTATATCAATTTTACTTCATGTTATGAAGGAATGTGCGATATGTCTCATATATCTCATAAACTACGAATTTTTTTTTTTGGAAGAAGGAATAAAGAAGTTTTGTGTAGTAAGAGTTGTACCTCACAGCCCATATATGTCCCCACCAAGGGGATCGAGCCTACCCTAGATTTGGCTTTTGTCCACCACGCTGGCCATCTGCAGGTTGGCAGACTAACGACTACTACCTTAATAGTAGCCGGGACCGACGGCTTAACGTGCCCTCCGAATCACGGAATCATCTTAATTTTCAGATAATCAGGTGATTGAAGCCTGTAATATACTTCCAGACTGGGATAAATCTATGTGTAAGCAACCGTGATAGCCCAGTGAGTAGAACACTCGGTTGTCGTGCAAACGACTAGTGTTCAAATCCTGGGTCGGAACTACACCAATTTGCCTTTTCTAAAGACATATGTGTGGTTAATTTATCATAGTTGTTAACGTTGAGGGAAAACATCGTGAGGAAACCCACATGGCTGAGTTGTACTTAGTCATGTGACAGTGTATTCGTACAAAACGGCGATAGGCCTGCCCCATATCACGTGAGTACACTGTCCATGCAAAACGTGGGTACTCTGGGTGTGGGTCACGTGATGTTCAGAAGTTAGTACCTCTGCCAACCCCTTCGGGGATATTCAGCGTGAACGGTTATGTTATGTTATGTTATCACCATAATACAAATTTTAGTCAATTTTGGAAATCAACTCGCAAAATGAATCCCAAGCCTAGCATCCCGGTGAGCGTCAACGGACTACAGAATTGTGAGGATATCGCTAATTTGTTTAAATCACAATTTTTGGTCCAACCCATACCAAGTGATGCATATCCTTCCTGTCCTGAGATGCATATTCCAAATAGAAATGTAAGTTTTTTAGCCGGGGAAGTACGTAATGTGTTGACTCTAAGTAGTAAAGAGATGACCGGTGGTAAATCACCAGGCCATGATGGACTGAGCGTGGAGCATCTGAGATACGCAGGGGTACATTTACCGAGAGTGCTGGGTATGTTTTTCACATTATGCCTTAGTCATTCGTATATACCTTCTGATTGGTTACATACTGTATATCCGAAACTTTTAAACCCGAATATTATTTTACCGAAAACTAATCGCCTTTTTTTAAATTGCCATAATATTGTTTCACCGAAATTTCAAATACCATATTCTTACATTCCAGATTATTGTTTGGATTTTGTTTTTGTTTACTATCATTTTGATTAACCACTAGAACGGATTCCCAAAGAATCGAAAACCAGATATACCTTAATTCCGCAATATTGCTTTTCCGAATAATCACTATTCCAAAAAATCATTTTCCATATATTTGAAATACAGATGTATTGAATGATACCTACTGCTATGAATAATTTTGCAGGCATATTTTAAGTAAGTAGTATACCCCGCTTAGTAGTATATCATGCATCAGGCATTTAGGTGCTCGCTCCGCTGCGCTACGCTCGCTCGTTTTATATATAATCTAACCTAACCTAACCTAACCTAACTGAATATAACCCATCTTTTCTTTGTCTGCAGGGGGCTTTCGCCCCCCGACCCCCCCAAGCAATTGTCTATGCACCTTTCTATACATGCTATTCTCAGTCTTAAGCAAACCGTTCAACACTACACAGGAAGAAAAACTCCTACATATGCATGTTACCTAGATTTATCTAAGGCTTTTGATCGAGTTATTTATGATATCTTGTGGAGTAAGTTAAAATTTGAAACAAATGTCCCTGATTTAATAATTTGTCTGTTTAAATACTGGTATGATAACCAAGTGAATTTAGTTAGGTGGGCGGGGGGATACTCAGCTGAATACACATTGGAATGTGGTTTGAGACAGGGTGGGATAACTTCTCCTAAGCTCTTTAATTTGTATATCAACAGTTTGATTGTCGAGCTCAGCAGAGCCAGGATCGGTTGTCATATTGGTGATTTATGTGTTAATAATTTAAGTTATGCAGATGACATTGCCTAGCCCTTCAGTCACAGCGTTGAGAAAATGAATTATAATGTATGAAGATTATGCGGGAGCCCATGGGCTCAGATACAACGTGCAAAAGAGTGAGCTCATGGTGTTCAGAGCTGTTGGTAAACATTACACCGTATTTCCACCTGTGTCTCTATATGGAATTCCCATAAAGAGAGTAACGCAAATTAAGTATCTGGGTCACTGGGTAACCGATGATCTCCATGATGATTAGGACATCGAAAGGGAACGGAGGGCGTTGGCTGTCCGATGTAATATGCTTGCTCGCAGGTTTGCTCGTTGTACTGATGATGTAAAAATTACATTATTTAAGGCCTATTATAAATCTTTTTATACATGCAGCTTGTTATTTTATTTTTTTATTTTATTTTCTTTGGAAGATTAACAGACCAATACAAACAATAAAATACTACTCATAAATAAAAGATTTTATTAAAGGAAAGAAAAATTTCGACACTGGCGGGGTTCGAACCCGCGACCTTCGGGTATACGCCCCCGTCGCTCTGCCAACTGAGCTACAGTGTCAGTTGGCATCCAGCGCGAAATTTCTCTATCCTTTGTTTCTTTTTTACACGTTCAAGTAGTGTTTGCGTTTCCTACCTCCGAATTTTAACTAATTCGGACAGCCACTTGTCTACCTTTTCAGATAGAATGCAAATGTTGGAAACGCCTAACTATCACATAATTTAATGTTTTTTGACATGAATTCCTCATGTGGGGATTATTACTCATAAATAAAAGATGATATTAAAGGAAAGAAAAATTTCGACACTGGCGGGGTTCGAACCCGCGACCTTCGGGTATACGCCCCCGTCGCTCTGCCAACTGAGCTACAGTGTCAGTTGGCATCCAGTGCGAAATTTCTCTATCCTTTGTTTCTTTTTTACACGTTCAAGTAGTATTGCGTTTCCTACCTCCGAATTTTAACTAATTCGGACAGCCACTTGTCTACCTTTTCAGATAGAATGCAAATGTTGGAAACGCCTAACTATCACATAATTTAATGTTTTTTGACATGAATTCCTCATGTGGGGATTATTACTCATAAATAAAAGATGATATTAAAGGAAAGAAAAATTTCGACACTGGCGAGGTTCGAACCCGCGACCTTCGGGTATACGCCCCCGTCGCTCTACCAACTGAGCTACAGTGTCAGTTGGCATCCAGGTTCGAACCCCGCCAGTGTCGAAATTTTTCTTTCCTTTAATAACATCTTTTATTTATGAGTAATAATCCCCACATGAGGAATTCATGTCAAAAAAACATTAAAATAAAATACTAATTATGAATACACAATGCCATAATACTTACAGAACTAAAAACTAAAAAGATTTAGGTAACAATTAAATAATTATAATGTTGAGGTTAGTGTAGAAATTATTGGCCGAAATGTAAATTAGTTAATAATTTTCTTACTCTTGTAGTGCTTGTATCGAAAATATCTAAATCTACTATTGATTCATTAAATTTAGTACATGCACGTAATAGAAATGAGTTACGCCTATAATTGGTATTAGCTTTTGGGACACTTAAGACGGGTCGTTTCCTTAAGGCCTTTTGGTTGGTGCGTAAGTAAATTTTGCTAAGCAACTCGGGACAATCCACTACTCCTCTAACAATATCAAACAAGTAACACATGTCACTTATACGGCGCCTGGCTTCAAGGGGCAAGAAATGATATCGAATGCATCTCTGATGGTAACCGGCTGTATATTGTCGCGTTTTGTAATCAACATATCGAAGGAACCTCCTTTGGATACCCTCTATACGCCGAATATAGATGTTATAGTTCGGGTTCCACACTTGCGACGCGTATTCTAAATGGCTTCTAACAAACGAGCAGTAAATAATCTTAATAGCTTTGATATTATCAAAACTAGCGCAAGTTCTCATCAAGAATCCCAGAGCTTTTGATGACTTTGATACTATACTGTCCACGTGTTTATCAAACAACAGCTTAGAGTCAAATAGTACTCCCAGGTCCCTAATCACATCTACTTTCTGAACATTATGTCCTTTTAAAATATAACTATTGTTCAAAACTCTTGATTTGCGTGAGTAACTTACATAGAAACATTTCGATACATTTAGATCTAGCTTATTCTCTTCGCAATATAGAGTAAATCGGTCCAGATCGTTTTGGAGTAATTCTATGTCAAGATGGTCATTAATGGTTTTTAAAACTTTCATATCGTCTGCAAATAATAATATCTTAGAGTTGTGGAAACAGTAATTAATTTCATTGATAAATATTATAAATAGAAGAGGCCCTAATAAGGATCTTTGAGGTACTCCTGATGGTATTATAGTGCAGTTAGATTGATTGTGGGTGAGATACACACAGAGGGCTTTCAGCGCCCTTCGGGTCCAGTACAACAATGCGTTCAGGGTGATGTTAGGGTTCTCACGATGTAGGGTTGAAAACGCATAGCATCTGGGTGGAGTCGCTTGCGTGACAGCAATAATAGCATCCTGAGCAGCATAGCTGAACGCCTGCATTGTCCCATACTAAGGCATTAGTCGGGTATGCACTTCAGGACTGTGTAAATTTTGTATATACAATAATATCAATTTATTGTGTCGTTTATTTTATCTTCTAACATAGTTTTTTAAGTAAATCTTTACTAACACTAGTTTGTATTAATTTGTATGGACTGCATTTGTCTGAAATAAAGATTTATTATTATTATATACTTCCGCCATACGTTATTATACCTATATAACAAAAAAAAATGAGAGAAAGGAGCAAAACAAGTGAGTCAAATGGATAACGATTATAAAATATAGCCACTAATTTCGATGTTAATATAGGACAACCATGAAGGACACATTTAGATGAGAAAGAGTAGGTATTTGCTACAAAAAGGAATTGGAATGTAAAGAGTAATATGACACTTATTAAAAGTGATCAGTAAGCTGTGTGGTGTCAGTTTAGAAGTGCAGTAATCCATTTCATCCCCTGGTGTCGTAAGAGGCAACTCGGGGTTATGGGCCTTTCCAAGGTTGTTAGGCGATATGACTGTGAACTTTTCACCAACAAGCCTATACTTTAAACTATTTTCCAATTTCCAGGATATATATATATATCTTTTTTTGGGATTACAAGCTGAGATTTTAAGAAATTTTTAAATACTGCACGAGGTTTTCGTATTAGTTTTTTACGTACAATCACCTAGGTCTTCACACGGTACATTTTCATTCGTGTAAAAAAGAATAGCCGCAGTATCCACAAGGACACAAAGCTCTACCATATGCCACTTTGAACCGAATGCGTCAAAGTTCATTCGATTTGCTTGCCAAGTCCGTTGAGTATGCGTTTGAACGTATAATCTGTATACGTTTTTTTGCAGAAAAATCGTCGTGTGAATGGATCTGTATGTACGTTGTATGGTCACTATTTATACGTTAAGGTGTATACTGCAAAAAACGTGCAGGATAATGCCGTGTGAACGAAGCCTAACTAGTCAAATTGAAAGTTACGGCGTATTTATTTGTTTGCATGTCACTTTAAGTTTGAATGACAGTGAATGAAGGCGAATGTGGATAAAACCAAAAATGGTTTTTGAGAGAAGGGAATATGGCAAAATGCGTTATATTTTGAGATTGATGGTAAGAAAGATGAACAAGTGAAAGAGTTGTATATCTGGAAAGTTTGTTTACTAGGGATGGAAAGTGTGATGAAAATATTAAGAAAAGGGTGAAAAAAGATTAAACATACATACATACATACATATTCTCACGCCGTTAGTTCTGCTGTGTAGTGTCGGCATAGAATAGCACTACCCCATCTCGTCCCGTGGGTGTTTCGTAGGAGTCGACTAAGGGAACAGGGCTTTTCCATCTTCGCCCTTACACCAATCCAAGGTCTGCCGTGCCGAGGGATGCGTGGCCAGGGGTGAGCCTGGTCTCTAGCGTGCCGCCGTCCCGGAGCTTGGTGCACTCCGGGTACTAAATAACCTTACCTAGTCAAGCGGAGCTCTGGCTAGGCGGACAGTTTATTTCCCTTGCTTTTCGTGGGGTCCAAATGTGTTTTCAAACAAAAATAAAACACGATGGCGGCGATGTGGCTCGCCACCTATCACGCCGTGGTTCCTCGCGGGGCGAAAAGTGGGCTGAAGAGACCCGCTTTGGTACGATGAATGTGTGTGGAGGGATGCATGAAAAACTAGATGAAGTATGTTTGATTATGGAAGAAAGAAACCTAGATTTTCTGTGTGTAAATGAAACGATTCGCAAGGAAAAAGAGGTTTCACAATCTGGCCCATTTACAGCTATCTGGTCGGGAGTTGCCGAGAGTGACAGAGCTTGCCAAGGCGTGGGACTTCTAATATCTAAAAGGATGGCTACGTGCATGAAAGATTATGCATGTGTGAGTCCAAGGCTCCTATGGATAAAGGTGAAAGTAGGGCTGGTCCGGATGCGCATAATTTGCGTGTATGCTCCGGACATGTCCAAATCACTATCCGAGAGGGAGGAGTTTTGGAATTTGTTAGACGATGTTGCGAATGGGTGTGATCAGAATGAGAGAATTGTTATGTTAGGAGATTTTAATGGTTGGGTTGGGGTGTCACGCAACGGTTGTGAAAGAGTTTTAGGAAAGTTTGGTGATAAAAGAGTGAACGAGAATGGGGAGAAAGTGATTGATGTATGTTTGGGGAGGAATCTTTGTGTTACGAACACGTTGTTTGAACACAAAGATATCCATATGTATACTAGACAGAGGGGAAGCGAGAGAAGTATGATAGATTTTGTGATAGTGGATGAAAGGCTAAGAGCAAAGGTTGTTGACACCAGAGTCTATAGGGGCATTAACGTTGGCACAGATCACTTCCTCGTGTTATCACGATTGAGGGGACTGTGCAAGCGTTGGCGTCACAGGACCAAAGTGTCAACAACTGAATTTGCGAGAATAAAAGTGGAAAAATTGGAAGAGGATGAAAATATTAGAGAAGAGAGCGTGGAGATGAAGGATGAATTGGAAATAGAAGAAGTATGGAATGTGCTCGAATCGTCAATGGTTGAATGTGCGACGGAAGTATGTGGATTGAGTAAAAGAACAAATAGACCACCAACAAGTTGGTGGGATAAAGATGTGAAAGAGGCAGTTGGAGATAAGAAGAAAGCTTGGTTAGATTTACTAGCGATTAAAGCTAGTAAACGAATGGATGCGAGAGTAACAGATGATGTAGTGAAGAATGGTGAAGATGAATATAAGAGAGTTAAGAATGAGGTTAAGAAGAAAATAGAAAAGAAAAAGCGTGATCTGATAGAATGGTGTGAGAGGAAACTCTCTGATAATTTCCGGAATAACCAAAAGTTGTTCTGGAAATATATCCGGAAAGAAAAGGGAGTTTCCCAAAACACGAGAGTGAATGTTGTGAGAGATGAACGGGGTGAATTGGCGACGGATGAAAGTAGCATAAGACGAGTGTGGAAGAACTATTTTGAGGGACTCTTTGAAAAAGAGGATTCACCTATTTCTTCGCCAATTGGCAGCAATGTTGACTGGAATGAGGCATTGGGTGACAGTAGTGACAGTGAGATTAGTATGGAAGAAGTAATGAAAGCATTGAAAAGTATGAAAGTAGGGAGAGCGGCAGGGTATGATAGGATAAGTATCGAAATGCTGAAGGCTGGTAAAGGGTTGGTGGCTTCCTGGCTGTACTTCCTTCTTCAGAAGTGTTGGTCGAGTGGTAAAGTACCACGAGATTGGTGCAGGGCAGTAATTGTGCCCTTATATAAAGGAAAAGGGTCACACCAGGAAGCTAAAAACTACCGCGGAATCAGCCTACTCAGTGTTGTCGGTAAATTATATGCAAAGGTATTGATTGAAAGAGTGATGAATGAAACAGATGACAAAATTTGGGATGTGCAAGCAAGATTTAGAAAGGGAATGGGATGTATGGATCAAATCTTTTCTTTAAGGAGCATCACTGAAAAGTTCTTAGCCAAGAATCGAAAGGTGTATTGCTCCTTCATAGATTTAGAGAAGGCGTATGATAGGGTGGTAAGGAAGTATTTGTGGGAAGTGTTATCCAAGTTCAGCTTGGGGAGCCAACTTATACGTGCATTGGTATCACTCTATGAGGATTCTTGTGCATGTGTAAGAATAAACGGGGAAAACACAGACTGGTTCGGTATCTCTAGGGGTGTCCGACAGGGAGGTGTAGCTTCTTCGTGGCTCTTCAACTTGTTCATGGATGATTGTCTGATAGAGTTGCGTGAAAGTGATTATGGACTGAGAATGGGTGGATTCGTCATCAAATGCCTCTTATATGCTGATGATCAAGTGTTACTTGCATCGTCGGTTGAAGAGTTGCAAGAGATGATGAATATTGCATGTGCGTCGTTTGAAAGAAAAGGAATGAGAGTGAACGTGGTTAAAACCAAAACTATGGTTTTCGAGAGACAAGAGAATATGACTGAATGCGTGATTGAGATCAATGGTAAGAAAGTGGAACAAGTGAAAGAGTTCGTATATCTGGGAAGTTTGTTTACTAGGGATGGAAAGTGTGATGAAGACATTGAAAGAAGAGTAAAAAAGGGTAATGCGGTAAATGGAGCACTGGATAGTCTCATGTCTAGTGAATCGGTGTCCGAAAAGGCCCGAATGGCTGTGCATGATGCTGTCCTCGTTCCTACGCTTATGTATGGCAGTGAATGTTGGGTGTGGCAGAAGAAGCATGAAAGCAGAGTGAATGCAGTAGAAATGAGATCCCTCAGAAAAGTTTGTAATGTAAGGTTATGTGATCGTGTGAGGAATGATGTGATTCGAGAAAGGTGTGGTGTAAAAGATGATATTGTAAGGAAGATAGAAAAAGGAATGTTGAGATGGTTTGGGCACATAGAGAGGATGGATGACAGTAAAGTGGTGAAAGAGATCTATAGAGCCAATGTGGAAGGTAATTTTAGTAGAGGACGACCTCGGAGGACACATTTAGATCAAATAGAAAATGTGCTCAAAAAGGCAGGTGTCCGAAGTACGAAGAATAAAAGAGCATGTATGAAAAGATTGATGGATGTGAGTGAAGCTAGAAAGGTTTGCCAGGATCGTACAAAGTGGCGATCGATAGTCTCTGCCTACCCCAAAAAAGATTAAAGTAGCACTGAATACTCATAAATAAAAGATGTTATTAAAGGAAAGAAAAATTTCGACACTGGCGGGGTCCGAACCCGCGACCTTCGGGTATACGCCCCCGTCGCTCTGCCAACTGAGCTACAGTGTCAGTTGGCATCCAGCGCGAAATTTCTCTATCCTTTGTTTCTTTTTTACACGTTCAAGTAGTGTTTGCGTTTCCTACCTCCGAATTTGAACTAATTCGGACGGCCACTTGTCTACCTTTTCAGATAGAATGCAAATGTTGGAAACGCCTAACTATCACATAATTTAATGTTTTTTGACATGAATTCCTCATGTGGGGATTATTACTCATAAATAAAAGATGTTATTAAAGGAAAGAAAAATGTCGACACTGGCGGGGTTCGAACCCGCGACCTTCGGGTATACGCCCCCGTCGCTCTCCCCCTGCCAGTGTCGAAATTTTTCTTTCCTTTAATAACATCTTTTATTTATGAGTAATAATCCCCACATGAGGAATTCATGTCAAAAAACATTAAATTATGTAGCACTGAATAGTTTAATGTCTAGTCAGTCGGAGTCTAACAAAGTCCTAATGGTAGTGCATCATGCTGTTCTAGTTCCTACGCTTATGTATGGCAGCGAAGGTGGGGTGTGGCAGAAGAAACATGAGAGCATAGTGAACACAGTAGAGATGAGGTTCCTCAGAAAAGTTTGTTATGTAAAGAAAAAAAAGATAATCTGTATATAAAATAATTAGCCCTTGCACGTATATATGCGTATACTCACGCCATTACTTTCCATTGGGGTAGGCAGAGACTACCGATCGCTACTTAGCCTCACCACTAGCATTTCAAATAAATAAAGTTAAGAAAAATGTAGCGGGGTCAGTGACCCGCGGATGTCGAAAAAATATATTTCTTTCCTTTAATTAGTAGTAATAGTCCCCACATTAAGTTTCATGAACAAAAACGTTCAAATTAGCCTTTCAAAGTCTATATTTAGGTATTTTAATTATTTAGATTGACGGTATTTAAAATGCACAGTTATGGGTATTCTACCCTAAATAAGCAATATTCACTGCCTTATCATTCCAATTTTAGTTTGAAAGCCGATTATAATGAAAATTAGTACATTAATAATAAAATGGCTTGATGTCATCAGGGCTATGTGTAGGATGTTTCCGGGCTAACACCAAAATGGTAATAAGCTAAGAAACGACTTAAGAGCTTATTCCATTACACTTTGTCGTTTCTGAATTCAGACGTCCTTCGAAGTTACTGCCGCAGACGCTTGTTATTCCACTACACAAATTTGTCTACTTCCTAGCGTTCTGAACGATATTCCACTAGTCTGAATTCAGATTCTGTGGCTCTCAGACGTCTTCATTCAGACAAATGGAATAAGCTCTTTACGGCTTTCTTACGGGTTCTTCTTACAACAATACACCTTCCAAATCCGATGTATGTAGGTACTTTCAACTTAATATGAATTTACTATTTAACGTTCAAAAACCCAATATTTATCTTATTATGTTGTATGAATCTTGTTTTTATTTTACCGACGGGTGCTCTACTCATTAAGCTGTCACGGATGTTGGTCATAAATTCAAAAAATATTTGACCTATTGTTGATGCATAGAACTTAGTATCTGCTATACAATACATGTTTTAGATTTCAATTCAGAATGTGTTAAATAATAAGATTGCAATTATTTCTGTGACTTATATAGATCAATAGCACTCATAGCAATAATTAGTTCAATCGAATACTTTATCTTAATTATTCTAACTGTAACAAGCAATATTCTCTAATCAGCATGAACGAATTCCTTTTGATTAATTACCAATTATTTACAACTTAATTACATACCTGCCTTAAAAAAATACAAAATCAGTCTTCCTCAAAGCATCCAAATTGAGTTTTCTTTTCATTAGAAGCGAGGATTTCAGCGCCTCAAAAAGGTAGGAAAGAAATTATCTGTTTTCGTATTGAGATTTTAACACTACGCTCGCGCTCTGAGAATTAATTTAAGATAGGATATTGTAATGATTTTAATAAAATCTTATATTAAGTGACTTGTATTGTATCACTATTTTAGACGAAATATGCTCCGTGTAAAATAACCTGGTATACTTACTACTTTTATGGAAACAGAGGCTAAAGTTTTTCATTTATGTATAGTAACTGATCAGTATTGAAGTCTATTCTATATTAAAAAATATTTATCCTTTTAATACTGCTTTGAATTTGTTTTTTGATAAATTTCAAGTGCCGGCAGGTTTTTTATTCTATATTTTACATGTACCCCATTAAATATGTTTTTGCTATCTACAATCTCTATTTTGAAATTTTGTTGTCGTCTCTTAGATTTAGAATATAACTGTCACTGGTTCACTTTTCACATAACACAGACATTGGTTTTTTCTTACATACATAATATTTTCATAAATAGATTGATATGGCAGTGTCATTATATTTATGTTTTTAAATAATTCCTTAGGGAATCTCATGCTCTAAAATTATAAAAAGATCTTATTGCTCTTTTGGAGAATAACTACGGAATCATCATCAGCTGCTCTGCCCCAGAGTAATATACAATAATATACACTATGAAAGTAGGTGTAATAAACTAACCAAGCTGTCTATACATCTGTCAAATGTCTTATTCTCCTAATGGCATTTGCAGCACTACTTAGCCTGCCAGCTAGTAAGCTAATGTAGAGTCCCAATTGGATCTTAAAGTCGAGGGTATCCCTATGTCTAAAATATTGTCATTCGAAAATACTAACATTCAAATTTTTTAAAAACATTTATTGATCATCACGCTTAACAGCAAGTTCGTGCATTTAGTTTCTTCACCACTAAGTAGTGTGACTCTGTGAGACCTAAATTGAAACAGGGATACAACATTTTGCACACAGGCGCAAGTTCAAATCCCGGGTTGGGATTACATCAATATGTCTTTTCTAAAGTCATAATTGTGGTTAATTTATCATTGTTGTTTATGATGAGGGAAAACATCGTAAGAAAAACCACATGGCCAATTTTTACTTAGCCCTCTATCACATGAGTACACTGTCAACCTCGTCGGGAATTTACTGCGTGAACGTTTGAGTTGAGATATTTTGAACTTATTTCTGGTGTATTCCAACCATCGATCGCCCAGGAACTAGAACCATGGTACATATACTACTAAAATTTAAAAAATACTTAAATAAATTAATATTTAATATGACTACAATACAAAAAAACTTGCAATTCTATTGCCGTTCCCAAATGATATGACATGTGTGTATTTTTTTGAAGAATTTTGTGTTTGTACCTATATAGTTAAAACCTAATAATTTGACGTACACATAATGTTACGTCATCTACATAACATTTCGCAAGAGACCTGTATAGTACGGAGCGTAGACCATCGTATTTCTACATGGAGAAAGAATAAAAAATGAACTACAATGTTGAAAGTTGCTACGCTTCGTTAATGCAACCAAATTTTTTTTATAGTTTCATATACACCATCTATCTATCTAAACTTAAATATCTTTATAAATATAAAAAATGCTATTAAAAAGTGGCCACATACACTTCACCACCAAAATGCGCTAAACACATTTAGAAAATTTCTTTATAAATATTATAATATTCTATCATTTAGTTTTGTTCAAATTTGTGAACTTTGTTTGACATGCGAATCATACGCTACATGGAGATACATAAAGAAATCGAGGCGGAATAACGTTTCGCGCCTCAGTAAGTTTTCGATACTGGTTTATATCATTCTTTGCAAATTTAATGCACTGTATCTCCGGTGTATATGGAATGTTTTACATCAACGGCAGGTTACTCTTTCAAAATTTACGTAAGTATTTGAGGTCCGGACTCATCTTTTATCTAAGTTCCCTGAAGGTTTGGATAGATAAAAAGGCGCTTTATAATTGGGCTTGCTCTCAAACGTTTTATCTTCTCCTGTTGATCTTCATTTAAATTAACACAGGGTGGTCTTCAATATTAAAACGGAGTAGTGGACCATTATTTTGCCGTTTAAGTTTAGTTTAAGTTATGTTTAGTTTTCAACGATTTTCAATACGACCACTCCTTCCATCTGTCCTATTTTATAGGCATGGGAAATGATTACGAAACCATTATTCGTTCATGTTGTGTATTTATTTTTCTTTGATAATGACGTAGATTTCTAGTCTGAAATAGAGTACATAATAAATATATTTTGATTTTGTGAAAAGGTAATTGAAAATTGGTTACTTACACCAAAAGTTTATTTAAATTAAATCAACTTTGATGAAGCTTGCCAACCGTGATAGCTCATTTGGTAGAACACCGCTTATCATGCAGACGAAGAGAGCTCTAATCCCGGGTCATGCCTACATATATTTTTCTTTTCTATAGTCATATGCGTGTTTAATATATCACGGTTGTTATGGGTGAGGGAAAACATCGTAAGGAAACTCAAATGGGTAAAGTTATACTTAATTTAAATCTTTTTGCTCATGAAAATCTCATCTGGGGATTATAACTAATAAATAAGAAGATCTGACATAGTTTGTCCGTCTGTCAGACTCAAAGCAGCATTGACAAAATATCAATTTATCTTTTTAAGTCCCTTTATTTATAATAAAGTTAATAAGGTATTAAAACTTTATCCCGAAACGATAAGCAAAGTAAAATCATTGTTATTGGAATGGCTAATGCAGAAGACATACGATGACATAGAAGGTTTACTCAATATAGTACACTGATAACCCAACAATTCCACATACAACCACATCTATATATATATATTTATACACACACACACACACACACACACACACACACACACACACACACACACACACACACAAACATAGCACACATACTCACACATAATTAACATTTTACACAAATCCATACACTACCACATACACTAGTATAGTAGTATTCACATATATTTAATGGCTCTAGGTTAGGTTTAGAATCCATACTAATATTATAAATGGGAAAGTGAGTTTGTTTGTTTGTTTGTTCCGCTTTCACGCCGTAAATACTAAACCGATTGCTTTGAAATTTTTCAGACGTGTAGTTAGAAGTCTAAATTAAATGATAGGGTACTTTTTATCCCGGAAAAAATATGTTCCCACGGGAAATCAAAAATATGGTTTGCTTGCTGGATGCATTGGAGATGGCGCTGTGTATCGTTTAAAACAACGTAAAATATTGTAAACTAATATAAAAATCAAAATTTAGAAGCTTAATGGTACGGTAATGGATCCCCGAAAATAAGGAACTCCCGAGGGATGATGTACTATTTTTTTATCGTATACATTTTTTTTACATCTACTTATATTGCAAACGAATATTAACATGTAAATTTAGAAGCTAAATGAAACGACGACGATTCCTTGAAACTAAGGAATCCGCAAGAGTTCTCATAGGAACATCAAAAAACCTTAACTCATATATGGCTCAAAATATTGCAGCGATTATTTTTATCATCGATGGAATTCACATCAGACACTTTGTTAATGTTCATTTTGGAAAGATGAAGGGGTTTTATCAATTTAAATGACACATTTGTTTATCAATAGTAAGACTAATATGAAATAAAGCGTAATAAAAATTTGACACCGCCCCGGTAACGTCTCCGTGGCGTAGCGGTATAACTAACTACTATGAATATTTAATTAGAACTATTATGAATCAATCGTCCCGGGTTCGTATCTCAGGTAATTCAAGCTTTTTGTAAAAAAATGTTTTGTTAGCTTAAAATAACACTATATATAATAATAACAAGCACTATCCCTTCAATTTAGCGATTATTTTGGAAGGAGATCCACCACTAATCATCCCTACATTGCCGAGCAATTGCTGCAAGCTCTCCCACTATCACCAACGGTCAGTGTAGGGGGCAGCACCGTGCCGTCGCCGCAGCGCCAAACTACTATCCGTATCTGTACTTACTAAAGATATTCTCATTTCTGAACATAAAAACTTGGTATATTTGTTTCATGATTCTTATGAACAATTAAAAAGGAATTTTTGGAACTCAACCCCTAACGGGTTGATATAGCAAATGAAAGTTAATATAGAGTTTTTTTACATTTTATAATAAAACTTGGTGCGATTGAATTTATGAAATCCATCTATCAATCATTCATGAGTATATGCTAACAACCATAAATTCCATAAAAGGGTAGCCATAGCTTCGGAGATACTAATTCTTCATCCAATTTTGGAAATATATTGATAAAAGATAGGTTAATAAAGGTTGTTAGTGATGGGTCACAAACTGCATCGCCCAACAATCACTTAAAAAGCCTCAATATCCTTTATGTCATTTACAACGCCCGCGGGATTATAAATATAAAAAACAGAAGTTGAGATAGTGTTTCGGTATTTTGGTATTATATAAACTGGATGCAAAAAATGAAGTCCACGCGGACGAAGTCGCGGGGCAAAAAGCTAGTAAGTAATAAATATAAAACAAATAAAATAATTTAAGGCAACCACTGTAATTCTTAACTGGAATTAAGAGTACCAGTATGGTACTAACCCGTAAAATGGAGGACGGCGTTTACAGCTGCGACACAGTTTTATAACTAATGCTGCTGTATTCGTTTCACATGTTCTAATGTACATTTGTAAAAAAATCCAATAAATATGTTTTTTTTTTATTATTTTTTTTTTTTAAAGAATAACTAAAGGAAAGAAAAATTTCGGCACAGGCGGGAAATTATAGTATATAAAATTAGTAAAGTTATTAGTAAAGTTATACTTAGTCATGTGACAGTGTATTCGTACCAAACTCTGATAGGCCTGCCCCCTATCACATGAGTACTGTCCAAGCAAAATGTGGGTACTCTGAATACCAGACTACAATGTCACATGATGTTTAGAATTATTAGAACCTGTACTTAACCCTTCAGAAATATACGGCGTGAACATTTGAGTTTGAGTTGATAAATCTTCTTTAGTTTTTGAAAAAGCTAAAGAATTGATGTGATTGATGACGGTAAAAATTCTACTGCAAAAACCAGAATCATGTTTTTCGCATAGTAACTTAAAACATAAGTGTGCTATAACATATCACATCATTAGTGTAAGTCTTCACAAGTATTTATTGTAGTTATATTGTCCGGTATTTGTTAATTACGGTGGTCGGCGGAAGGATCAGTAATTGCGGGCCGCAGTCGGCCCATGACATAAACCCTTAGCCTCCGCGTTTCAACCCATTATTAATCAAAAACAAAAACTTACAGTTTCATTCGGTTACTTTCTGTTTTAGTTGCAATTATGTTCTCAAATATTTTGCCTACAAATTGGTGTGTGTGTTGATAAATTGTGTAAGTAGCTTTTTACACTTACATACGGTTTGATTCTAAAAAAAGGGTTATAATAATTCAATCCTTAGTTATTTTGGAAATCGATAGAGTAAAATCTAAGCTTTAGCTTTAATTATTCTTTTCGTCCTTAACTTTCAAAACTCTTTAACGTATTTTGAATGCCGGTTTTTTTAAAGAATAAAATTTGTAAATGTGAGTAGAGGCGACCACGGAGGACACACTGCTGGACCAAATTGCTGGAAGGTATAAAATAAGGGTAGTTTAACGGTTTTGTTATGCTATTGAATCTGCTTATCATGACATCGCTTACTATAAAAGATGTATTCATTGATATAGCTATACGAATATTACTTGTACAAAAACTTGAAACTGAGAAACTTACCCTCTCAAGAAAGTGGGACGACTAACAAATCACCTTGAATTATTAAAACACAAGATTTGTCAACTTTCTACGAATATAAAGAGGTTTCACATTGTAACCGTTTAATCTTTGCTATGAGAACAAACTATATAGAAATAACTTCTTAAATCTTTTAAGAACCCTGTTTTTGCTTCAGTTTCGAATAAGAAATACCATAAAAGTTTCTATTTGTTTATTTCTTTACAAAATATACTAACATTAACTTTACGACACATAAATATGTAGGTACGATAAATTCAGGAATAAGGTGAATTTTATTTGCTATTTTGATCCCTTTAAATTTATGTTCAGGCAATCTCACTAGATTACTTGACCGTGTTGCAGCCTTTAAACTTTTATTACACATTGAAAGCTGAGCATGGCGAACATAATAGATTATTTGTGTTTCAATTTATCTAAACATTCTGTTTTTATAACTCAATAAGCTGTATCCAGCAACGCTAAGTTTAATAGACATTAATTACAAGTTTTCACGACGCCCCTTGGCCGCTTATCAGAAAATATGTTTTCGAGTTTATTGCGTCATTCCGAACTCGTAAATAGCATTTTAACGAAGTGAGACGGGTAATTGGATGCGCCTGGATAGCTACATCGTTCCACATTATTCCAGATAAAGTGAAATAACCCCTCATTACCCGAATTAAGAACCATTTTAACAATGTCCTTTACCTAGATTACTTAATAAACTGGAGTCAGGTTTATTTATTAGTTTCATTCCATACGGACTCTTAAGTAACTTTTGAAGTTATTTTCTTGTTTTAAGTTATTATAGTTACTACATAAGAAGTCCGTGGCTTCAGTGTCTGAATGGTTCTTGCGTTAACTAAAGAGTAGCAATGACTAGTAAGGCTTTTCTTTTACTTTATATTTTTTATGTTAACACTAAAGATATTTTTGCAATAGTTTGATACTATGTAAATTCAAATTGAGTGGCAAAAGTACTAATATTTCTGCATAGCAAGTGAAATTTTTGCCATCTGGTGTTCGGAGTGTCCACGTTTTGTATGGAAATTGCATCCAGGTGATAGGAGGATGATAATGTGATGGGCCTGGATGATACACTTTCAAAAGACAAATACAACTCTAACCTATTGACACTTTGGAAAAAAAAATCGGTAATTTAATTATTATGATGGTACATATTTACATACATTCATAAATACGGAGACTACCAAAAAGATCATCATGTGAATTTAGACAAGGGTGAAACTTGACAGAATTTCAGATAAATTTGCCCATTGTAGTTTTGTTCAGCAAACCAGAAAGTTATTGATCCGAAATGGAAACAATATGTAATGTTGGATTGGTTTGTAACCACAGTCCGCACATCCACAAATATATCGGAACCAATTTTGCCTTTTGTCGGTCACTGCATCAGATTATATTTTATATTCATCGATACAAAAGATATGTGTGTATATTCCGTGAGTACCTGTCAACAACATGTTCAGTGGTAGAATGAATGTTGGCAAACTGTGGTAAAAGAAATGTTTCGAAATTAACTTGAAAATGAATGGTTTTTAATGCTCGCTGTTTTCTGTTTATATTCATGAAACTTTTAATGCAATTGGACATAGTGTAAACTATTATATATATTTATTTAATTTTATCCAATTGGCAATATTTATGAGAATATTTAATTGTTTTATTTAATAGTTTATTAATAAGTCCTTATTTTCAATAGTGTTAAAACAATGATTTTACTTTGCATTTGTTAATATACAGCGAATATTTGTTTTTCACAATAAGCGCAGCGGTACTGTATCTCAACTGGAAAAAGCGCTATCTTATACGATTACTAAATTGTTCGTCTTTCTCTCAAGAATCTAAGACTTTTATTGAAGTCGACGTAATTTGATATTAATAATTAATTAATCGCAACCTGCACTTGGCCAGCGTGGTGGACTGAGGCCAAATCACCATGAAAAGGGTAGGCTCGAGCCCCTTTGTGGGGACGTATATGGGATAAAAATTGATAGGAATGATGAGTGATTGAAATTGATGGTAACAAAGTGAAATAAGTAGTAAAGTTTGTAATATGTTGATCTAGTTCCTGCGGTTACATAAGCGTACATGCGAAGGCATTGAATGTTGGAAGTGGCAGAAGAAGCATGAGAACGGAGTAAATGCCGTAGAGATGAATTAGATAAAAGTAGAGTATGGTTACTATCACATTAGAGTGACAAACAGTGTGATTCGTGAACGGTGTGATGTGATAGCGCAGGTAGACATTGTAAAAAGACAGAAAAAATAAATGTTAAGATATGAGGGCACATAAATAGGATGGATAAAATAGTTTTCATAGAATAGTAGTTTTAAGCAAAATATTTTTTTTGCCATGTTCTTGGACCTCTATCTATCATTAAATTATTTAGTCTGGAGATTACTTTTACTGGTAAGATCCCAATTGACCTTTTGTTTTTACTGCATTTTAAATAAAAAATAAATTTATTTGCAAATATATCTTTTTTGATTTGCAATAGAGAGTTTTATTCTATTCTATTATTGTTACATACTCTTATTATTTTTCCAATTTAAATTGCTCACAGAAGCCAATAAATCTATTATTCTACCACCCACACTATAACATCCTGAGAACGTATCCTATAATAATTGGTTGAGAAAATGTATCATTAATATAGAGAAAAACTAAATGATAACATAATGTACAATTTATTTTGCAATCAAGTAACAAATAAATACAATAGTCTCGGAGTATAATCTACCTGTAACTAAATACCATCTAAAAGATGAAGATCAACAGCTCAATAAAGTTTTAAAACTCGGTATGTTCAATACACAGGTGTTTCATTTAGTGTTTGCCGGGAACTCATATTTTGTTGGCGCGATTCGATTAAAACTTTCTCAATAACACACTGTCTCTATTTACCGGTGACTTCAGCCAAGTGGAAAGCGGGAACTGGGACCGCGAGTATTATGGACATTTTCGTATCTAGACGTTTCTCTTCTTAGTTGAGACTGTACTGTAATGGTTGGAATGGAAGTGGAATGATCGTTTGATATAATTTTTGCTTGATTTCATTTAACAGAAATAGCAATTGCGATTTTCACTAGAATTTGAAGGCTACCTATTTGACCTTATGGTTAGCAAGAAATTTGTAGTAATTTTAGCTAATTTAAAAATGATTTTAAGTTACGATAGATAACTGTGAGTTATTTATATCTAGTCCATATATGACCCCCAAAGATTCCAATTATCATAAAAGTAGTTTAAGAAAAGAAACAATTAAAATTGACAGAAAAATTATGATGTAATTTTTCACATTTTTTATTTACCTTTTCGCATTACAAATATATACGTCCTTCTTGAGGGACTAAAGCCAAACCTGAACATAGTGATTTGATTATAGTTAACAACGCTGGCCTAATGTGGGTTGGCAGACCAGCGACTACTATAATGATAGTTAGCTTAGCGACCGACGACTGAACGTGTCGCTAGACGGAGGGCAAGGAACCATTTTAATTTTCAGATAGTCGGGTCATTTAAGCCAGCAATTCTCTACGAAACTAGAAAAAATATAGTTCAAACTGTCAAATTTTGCGTTCTAATTTCATAAATAAAATAAAGTGAATGAAGACCACCATTGGACTTCGTAAACGCACGAAGTTACTTCATAAATCGACGACATCAAAGAAATCTTCACATACTTGGCTTTAACCCGATCGACGGCAGACCAAGTTAAATATTTAAAAAGTTTGCTCAGAACTAACTAATGTAGTGACAAACTTTGGTAAGTGGATGTAAATTATTGAATAGAAAACCTGATTGATATTGGTAATGTTGTGCAAGTTCCGTAATAATTTTTAATGCATATATTAACGGTCATATATGTAGGATCAAAGTGTTAAAATAGACCTATATTTTTTTAAATAACGATAAGTCTTAATTGAGTTATTTTAAAAGCTGCTCTTACTGAAAATCATCTCTTTTACCTCTTTTATATGTTACGTAAGGCTAAAAAAATCCGACACACGTTTTCCAACTGTTAAAAATATTGAATAATGATTCACACATCAGAAAAAGCTGGATTGAGTCCTAGAAAAGTCTGAGTATTGCTTGCTGGAAGTGTTTTTAAGATAACCTATTGCGTTGAAACTATTGTATCCTCATCATTGGCCTGCATTTGTAATGTTAGAAAATGACTTTACTTACGTATACCAAAAAATATAGATTTTATACATACCTCTTGACACCTGCGCCATACATCTCGTTGATCAAAATCGGTTTAGTAGTTAAGGTATAATGGAACATGGTGGAACATACATACGTAGACTTCAAAAAATCTCCATTCCTTTTGATCTTGTCGTAGTGTGGTAGAAATTGAAATACTGAACGTCACCCATATAGCTGGCATTCTCGCTATCAAAAATGCTGTGATCGTTTTTTTTTTATCATGAAACACGCACTCGCACACGATTAAATAATCCCTTATTAGTGCTGTTATAACATTATAAAGTAATACATTGACGACTCGACAAGGTTATTGAAACAACAGTATTATTTGAACGCGTATTTATTTATTGGAAATGTTTCAATCCAGTTGATAAGTAGCGATTTCGTGTTCGGGGGCTGAGTCACGTAAAAACACTCGTTACCACTTGGAGAAACTGACAAATAGCATCAATCACGCTTCTTGCTTCGCTCGGATTCTCAGAATTACGACACTGTTGAAGCGTAACATAAAGAGCTGATGGAGTTTTAAGAACGTATATGAAGGGTAAAAAGGTTAAAAATAATGGGGCGATAAATACATCTTTTGGACATAAAGTGTCATCCTATTTTAACAAACCCTTTAAGGACGTGCCTATGGTTGAGAACAACTTCACTGATTTGGTTCATTTATTGATATGTGGTTTTGTGTTAGAGAACAATGTTTCTTACGCATGGAGACGTAAATAATTAAATATCTTTCGTAAGATAAAAAAGGGACTTATAAAAATAAAATCAATTTATTTAATGTAAACCCACTTCGAATTCATAAAGATTAATACTAGTTTTTTTGTTGCTAATTAAAGTTTTTTTTAAACGAACATGTGGCGCAAATAAATACCATAGCATTTTTGTACTCCGCATTTTTATAAAACTATGCTGTAGAAACTAATACAGAAATATCAGGTTTGCGATACAAAAAGTCATAACGAAACTAATTTGAAATTTGAAATGTTGAAAACCTTTTACCCACACAAAATTTGAACAATGGTATAAATATTTGTCTATCAATACTGGTAGTTGAAGATAAACGTTTGGTTTAGGCTGTGTGGTGCCGGCTTAGAATAGCACTACCCCATTTTTTTCCGGCGGGTGTATGTCAAAGGCGGCGGTATTGAGGCTTTTAATGGATTTTTGGGCGATGCCCAATGTCGTTGGAGATCCATCACCAACCACCTTTATTTCACCATCTTTTCCCCGTGCAACTTTCAAAAGTGGTTAAGGAATTTCTAATTCCTTAGCTCTGACTACCCCTTCAAGGGATATATAGCCGTGAGTATATGTATGTTTGTTTTGGATAGAATGCGTGCCAGGTTAAATGGAGCCATTATGTAAAATTCAAAGCTTTTAAAAGATAATTTAATGGTTTCTACGAAGCAGAAAACATACTAGTATGGTATAATTTTAATTTATGAATAAACGTAATAGCTTTTAATAGTGAAACGTCTTTACTGATAAACATAATGTTATGGTTTAGGTGTGTACGTATTTCATGGGTACAAAGACAAATTTTCAAAGAAATTTATATAATTTAGTAGTATAAAAAATTTGTTAGGTAGTTTCGTATTTGATTAAGTAATTGATGATAAATATTAGTTTATTTAAATAAAATCGACTCCCAAACGTTTACGCCGTATATCCCAGAAGGGGTGGCAGAGATACTAATACTTCCGAAAATCACGTGACATCATTGTCACCTTGTGTTCAGAGTACCATTGTTTTGCTTGACGGATGAACTAAGACACTTGGCCGTGTAGTGCCGGCCTAGAATAGCACTACCCCATTTCTTCCGGTGGGTGTACGTAAGAGGCGACTAACGGTATTGGGGCTTTTAAGGGATTTTTGGGCGATGTGGTTGGAGACCCATCACCAAAAACGTTTGTTTTACCATCTTTTCCCCACTCAACTTTCCAAAAGTGGCTGCGGAATTTCTAATTCCTTAGCTCTGGCTACCCCTTCTCGGAATTTATAGCCGTGAGTATATGTATGTATGTATGTATGAACTAATGTGATTGGGGGCAGGCCTATCGCTCTTTAGTTCGATTACACACTAAAGTCACATAATTGGTTGAGTTTACTGACAATGTTTTCCCTCATCGTTAACAACCATGATAAATTAACATCACATATGAATATGACTATTATAAAAGACACATTGGTGTTGGCCCGAGTCGGGTTTTGAACTCACGCCTCTCTACATGATACGGTGGTTTTTCTACCGACTGAGCTATAACGATTATTTAATAAATTTTATTCTGTTTCGTCCCACTTATTGTGGATATTTACATTTTAGTGATTTTATTTAACCTATGTCATAGAATGAAAATAAAGTGTACTCAAAGTTTATGAAGTGCATCATTAATGAAAACAGCTTTCAGCGTGGAACTCGAGATAAAATATTGGTGGCAATTACTTTGGCCCGAGCTGCTGTATTCGTTTCACATGTTCTAATGTACATTTGTAAAAAAATCCAATAAATATGTTTTTTTTTTATTATTATTTTTTTTTAAAGAATAACTAAAGGAAAGAAAAATTTCGGCACAGGCGGGAAATTATAGTATATAAAATTAGTAAAGTTATTAGTAAAGTTATACTTAGTCATGTGACAGTGTATTCGTACCAAACTCTGATAGGCCTGCCCCCTATCACATGAGTACTGTCCAAGCAAAATGTGGGTACTCTGAATACCAGACTACAATGTCACATGATGTTTAGAATTATTAGAACCTGTACTTAACCCTTCAGAAATATACGGCGTGAACATTTGAGTTTGAGTTGATAAATCTTCTTTAGTTTTTGAAAAAGCTAAAGAATTGATGTGATTGATGACGGTAAAAATTCTACTGCAAAAACCAGAATCATGTTTTTCGCATAGTAACTTAAAACATAAGTGTGCTATAACATATCACATCATTAGTGTAAGTCTTCACAAGTATTTATTGTAGTTATATTGTCCGGTATTTGTTAATTACGGTGGTCGGCGGAAGGATCAGTAATTGCGGGCCGCAGTCGGCCCATGACATAAACCCTTAGCCTCCGCGTTTCAACCCATTATTAATCAAAAACAAAAACTTACAGTTTCATTCGGTTACTTTCTGTTTTAGTTGCAATTATGTTCTCAAATATTTTGCCTACAAATTGGTGTGTGTGTTGATAAATTGTGTAAGTAGCTTTTTACACTTACATACGGTTTGATTCTAAAAAAAGGGTTATAATAATTCAATCCTTAGTTATTTTGGAAATCGATAGAGTAAAATCTAAGCTTTAGCTTTAATTATTCTTTTCGTCCTTAACTTTCAAAACTCTTTAACGTATTTTGAATGCCGGTTTTTTTAAAGAATAAAATTTGTAAATGTGAGTAGAGGCGACCACGGAGGACACACTGCTGGACCAAATTGCTGGAAGGTATAAAATAAGGGTAGTTTAACGGTTTTGTTATGCTATTGAATCTGCTTATCATGACATCGCTTACTATAAAAGATGTATTCATTGATATAGCTATACGAATATTACTTGTACAAAAACTTGAAACTGAGAAACTTACCCTCTCAAGAAAGTGGGACGACTAACAAATCACCTTGAATTATTAAAACACAAGATTTGTCAACTTTCTACGAATATAAAGAGGTTTCACATTGTAACCGTTTAATCTTTGCTATGAGAACAAACTATATAGAAATAACTTCTTAAATCTTTTAAGAACCCTGTTTTTGCTTCAGTTTCGAATAAGAAATACCATAAAAGTTTCTATTTGTTTATTTCTTTACAAAATATACTAACATTAACTTTACGACACATAAATATGTAGGTACGATAAATTCAGGAATAAGGTGAATTTTATTTGCTATTTTGATCCCTTTAAATTTATGTTCAGGCAATCTCACTAGATTACTTGACCGTGTTGCAGCCTTTAAACTTTTATTACACATTGAAAGCTGAGCATGGCGAACATAATAGATTATTTGTGTTTCAATTTATCTAAACATTCTGTTTTTATAACTCAATAAGCTGTATCCAGCAACGCTAAGTTTAATAGACATTAATTACAAGTTTTCACGACGCCCCTTGGCCGCTTATCAGAAAATATGTTTTCGAGTTTATTGCGTCATTCCGAACTCGTAAATAGCATTTTAACGAAGTGAGACGGGTAATTGGATGCGCCTGGATAGCTACATCGTTCCACATTATTCCAGATAAAGTGAAATAACCCCTCATTACCCGAATTAAGAACCATTTTAACAATGTTCTTTACCTAGATTACTTAATAAACTGGAGTCAGGTTTATTTATTAGTTTCATTCCATACGGACTCTTAAGTAACTTTTGAAGTTATTTTCTTGTTTTAAGTTATTATAGTTACTACATAAGAAGTCCGTGGCTTCAGTGTCTGAATGGTTCTTGCGTTAACTAAAGAGTAGCAATGACTAGTAAGGCTTTTCTTTTACTTTATATTTTTTATGTTAACACTAAAGATATTTTTGCAATAGTTTGATACTATGTAAATTCAAATTGAGTGGCAAAAGTACTAATATTTCTGCATAGCAAGTGAAATTTTTGCCATCTGGTGTTCGGAGTGTCCACGTTTTGTATGGAAATTGCATCCAGGTGATAGGAGGATGATAATGTGATGGGCCTGGATGATACACTTTCAAAAGACAAATACAACTCTAACCTATTGACACTTTGGAAAAAAAAATCGGTAATTTAATTATTATGATGGTACATATTTACATACATTCATAAATACGGAGACTACCAAAAAGATCATCATGTGAATTTAGACAAGGGTGAAACTTGACAGAATTTCAGATAAATTTGCCCATTGTAGTTTTGTTCAGCAAACCAGAAAGTTATTGATCCGAAATGGAAACAATATGTAATGTTGGATTGGTTTGTAACCACAGTCCGCACATCCACAAATATATCGGAACCAATTTTGCCTTTTGTCGGTCACTGCATCAGATTATATTTTATATTCATCGATACAAAAGATATGTGTGTATATTCCGTGAGTACCTGTCAACAACATGTTCAGTGGTAGAATGAATGTTGGCAAACTGTGGTAAAAGAAATGTTTCGAAATTAACTTGAAAATGAATGGTTTTTAATGCTCGCTGTTTTCTGTTTATATTCATGAAACTTTTAATGCAATTGGACATAGTGTAAACTATTATATATATTTATTTAATTTTATCCAATTGGCAATATTTATGAGAATATTTAATTGTTTTATTTAATAGTTTATTAATAAGTCCTTATTTTCAATAGTGTTAAAACAATGATTTTACTTTGCATTTGTTAATATACAGCGAATATTTGTTTTTCACAATAAGCGCAGCGGTACTGTATCTCAACTGGAAAAAGCGCTATCTTATACGATTACTAAATTGTTCGTCTTTCTCTCAAGAATCTAAGACTTTTATTGAAGTCGACGTAATTTGATATTAATAATTAATTAATCGCAACCTGCACTTGGCCAGCGTGGTGGACTGAGGCCAAATCACCATGAAAAGGGTAGGCTCGAGCCCCTTTGTGGGGACGTATATGGGATAAAAATTGATAGGAATGATGAGTGATTGAAATTGATGGTAACAAAGTGAAATAAGTAGTAAAGTTTGTAATATGTTGATCTAGTTCCTGCGGTTACATAAGCGTACATGCGAAGGCATTGAATGTTGGAAGTGGCAGAAGAAGCATGAGAACGGAGTAAATGCCGTAGAGATGAATTAGATAAAAGTAGAGTATGGTTACTATCACATTAGAGTGACAAACAGTGTGATTCGTGAACGGTGTGATGTGATAGCGCAGGTAGACATTGTAAAAAGACAGAAAAAATAAATGTTAAGATATGAGGGCACATAAATAGGATGGATAAAATAGTTTTCATAGAATAGTAGTTTTAAGCAAAATATTTTTTTTGCCATGTTCTTGGACCTCTATCTATCATTAAATTATTTAGTCTGGAGATTACTTTTACTGGTAAGATCCCAATTGACCTTTTGTTTTTACTGCATTTTAAATAAAAAATAAATTTATTTGCAAATATATCTTTTTTGATTTGCAATAGAGAGTTTTATTCTATTCTATTATTGTTACATACTCTTATTATTTTTCCAATTTAAATTGCTCACAGAAGCCAATAAATCTATTATTCTACCACCCACACTATAACATCCTGAGAACGTATCCTATAATAATTGGTTGAGAAAATGTATCATTAATATAGAGAAAAACTAAATGATAACATAATGTACAATTTATTTTGCAATCAAGTAACAAATAAATACAATAGTCTCGGAGTATAATCTACCTGTAACTAAATACCATCTAAAAGATGAAGATCAACAGCTCAATAAAGTTTTAAAACTCGGTATGTTCAATACACAGGTGTTTCATTTAGTGTTTGCCGGGAACTCATATTTTGTTGGCGCGATTCGATTAAAACTTTCTCAATAACACACTGTCTCTATTTACCGGTGACTTCAGCCAAGTGGAAAGCGGGAACTGGGACCGCGAGTATTATGGACATTTTCGTATCTAGACGTTTCTCTTCTTAGTTGAGACTGTACTGTAATGGTTGGAATGGAAGTGGAATGATCGTTTGATATAATTTTTGCTTGATTTCATTTAACAGAAATAGCAATTGCGATTTTCACTAGAATTTGAAGGCTACCTATTTGACCTTATGGTTAGCAAGAAATTTGTAGTAATTTTAGCTAATTTAAAAATGATTTTAAGTTACGATAGATAACTGTGAGTTATTTATATCTAGTCCATATATGACCCCCAAAGATTCCAATTATCATAAAAGTAGTTTAAGAAAAGAAACAATTAAAATTGACAGAAAAATTATGATGTAATTTTTCACATTTTTTATTTACCTTTTCGCATTACAAATATATACGTCCTTCTTGAGGGACTAAAGCCAAACCTGAACATAGTGATTTGATTATAGTTAACAACGCTGGCCTAATGTGGGTTGGCAGACCAGCGACTACTATAATGATAGTTAGCTTAGCGACCGACGACTGAACGTGTCGCTAGACGGAGGGCAAGGAACCATTTTAATTTTCAGATAGTCGGGTCATTTAAGCCAGCAATTCTCTACGAAACTAGAAAAAATATAGTTCAAACTGTCAAATTTTGCGTTCTAATTTCATAAATAAAATAAAGTGAATGAAGACCACCATTGGACTTCGTAAACGCACGAAGTTACTTCATAAATCGACGACATCAAAGAAATCTTCACATACTTGGCTTTAACCCGATCGACGGCAGACCAAGTTAAATATTTAAAAAGTTTGCTCAGAACTAACTAATGTAGTGACAAACTTTGGTAAGTGGATGTAAATTATTGAATAGAAAACCTGATTGATATTGGTAATGTTGTGCAAGTTCCGTAATAATTTTTAATGCATATATTAACGGTCATATATGTAGGATCAAAGTGTTAAAATAGACCTATATTTTTTTAAATAACGATAAGTCTTAATTGAGTTATTTTAAAAGCTGCTCTTACTGAAAATCATCTCTTTTACCTCTTTTATATGTTACGTAAGGCTAAAAAAATCCGACACACGTTTTCCAACTGTTAAAAATATTGAATAATGATTCACACATCAGAAAAAGCTGGATTGAGTCCTAGAAAAGTCTGAGTATTGCTTGCTGGAAGTGTTTTTAAGATAACCTATTGCGTTGAAACTATTGTATCCTCATCATTGGCCTGCATTTGTAATGTTAGAAAATGACTTTACTTACGTATACCAAAAAATATAGATTTTATACATACCTCTTGACACCTGCGCCATACATCTCGTTGATCAAAATCGGTTTAGTAGTTAAGGTATAATGGAACATGGTGGAACATACATACGTAGACTTCAAAAAATCTCCATTCCTTTTGATCTTGTCGTAGTGTGGTAGAAATTGAAATACTGAACGTCACCCATATAGCTGGCATTCTCGCTATCAAAAATGCTGTGATCGTTTTTTTTTTATCATGAAACACGCACTCGCACACGATTAAATAATCCCTTATTAGTGCTGTTATAACATTATAAAGTAATACATTGACGACTCGACAAGGTTATTGAAACAACAGTATTATTTGAACGCGTATTTATTTATTGGAAATGTTTCAATCCAGTTGATAAGTAGCGATTTCGTGTTCGGGGGCTGAGTCACGTAAAAACACTCGTTACCACTTGGAGAAACTGACAAATAGCATCAATCACGCTTCTTGCTTCGCTCGGATTCTCAGAATTACGACACTGTTGAAGCGTAACATAAAGAGCTGATGGAGTTTTAAGAACGTATATGAAGGGTAAAAAGGTTAAAAATAATGGGGCGATAAATACATCTTTTGGACATAAAGTGTCATCCTATTTTAACAAACCCTTTAAGGACGTGCCTATGGTTGAGAACAACTTCACTGATTTGGTTCATTTATTGATATGTGGTTTTGTGTTAGAGAACAATGTTTCTTACGCATGGAGACGTAAATAATTAAATATCTTTCGTAAGATAAAAAAGGGACTTATAAAAATAAAATCAATTTATTTAATGTAAACCCACTTCGAATTCATAAAGATTAATACTAGTTTTTTTGTTGCTAATTAAAGTTTTTTTTAAACGAACATGTGGCGCAAATAAATACCATAGCATTTTTGTACTCCGCATTTTTATAAAACTATGCTGTAGAAACTAATACAGAAATATCAGGTTTGCGATACAAAAAGTCATAACGAAACTAATTTGAAATTTGAAATGTTGAAAACCTTTTACCCACACAAAATTTGAACAATGGTATAAATATTTGTCTATCAATACTGGTAGTTGAAGATAAACGTTTGGTTTAGGCTGTGTGGTGCCGGCTTAGAATAGCACTACCCCATTTTTTTCCGGCGGGTGTATGTCAAAGGCGGCGGTATTGAGGCTTTTAATGGATTTTTGGGCGATGCCCAATGTCGTTGGAGATCCATCACCAACCACCTTTATTTCACCATCTTTTCCCCGTGCAACTTTCAAAAGTGGTTAAGGAATTTCTAATTCCTTAGCTCTGACTACCCCTTCAAGGGATATATAGCCGTGAGTATATGTATGTTTGTTTTGGATAGAATGCGTGCCAGGTTAAATGGAGCCATTATGTAAAATTCAAAGCTTTTAAAAGATAATTTAATGGTTTCTACGAAGCAGAAAACATACTAGTATGGTATAATTTTAATTTATGAATAAACGTAATAGCTTTTAATAGTGAAACGTCTTTACTGATAAACATAATGTTATGGTTTAGGTGTGTACGTATTTCATGGGTACAAAGACAAATTTTCAAAGAAATTTATATAATTTAGTAGTATAAAAAATTTGTTAGGTAGTTTCGTATTTGATTAAGTAATTGATGATAAATATTAGTTTATTTAAATAAAATCGACTCCCAAACGTTTACGCCGTATATCCCAGAAGGGGTGGCAGAGATACTAATACTTCCGAAAATCACGTGACATCATTGTCACCTTGTGTTCAGAGTACCATTGTTTTGCTTGACGGATGAACTAAGACACTTGGCCGTGTAGTGCCGGCCTAGAATAGCACTACCCCATTTCTTCCGGTGGGTGTACGTAAGAGGCGACTAACGGTATTGGGGCTTTTAAGGGATTTTTGGGCGATGTGGTTGGAGACCCATCACCAAAAACGTTTGTTTTACCATCTTTTCCCCACTCAACTTTCCAAAAGTGGCTGCGGAATTTCTAATTCCTTAGCTCTGGCTACCCCTTCTCGGAATTTATAGCCGTGAGTATATGTATGTATGTATGTATGAACTAATGTGATTGGGGGCAGGCCTATCGCTCTTTAGTTCGATTACACACTAAAGTCACATAATTGGTTGAGTTTACTGACAATGTTTTCCCTCATCGTTAACAACCATGATAAATTAACATCACATATGAATATGACTATTATAAAAGACACATTGGTGTTGGCCCGAGTCGGGTTTTGAACTCACGCCTCTCTACATGATACGGTGGTTTTTCTACCGACTGAGCTATAACGATTATTTAATAAATTTTATTCTGTTTCGTCCCACTTATTGTGGATATTTACATTTTAGTGATTTTATTTAACCTATGTCATAGAATGAAAATAAAGTGTACTCAAAGTTTATGAAGTGCATCATTAATGAAAACAGCTTTCAGCGTGGAACTCGAGATAAAATATTGGTGGCAATTACTTTGGCCCGAGCCTCGTTAAAGCCAAACAAAATAAGTATTTGTTTTGAGAATGACGGCAAGTCGTCGGTTTTTACCACATGATTTATTTTCACTAATATTTTCTGAAAACGATATTTCTTTAAGTAGTAGGTAGTAGTTGAGTATGTAAGTATTTTATCGGTAAGATGAAATATCATGAAAAAAACGATCGATATGAGCTGATATAATTTATCTTATATAGCAGTATATTCACTAACAGCATTGGCACACCACGCTTTTTAAACCGCGTGTATGTAGCCTTACGGACACAATGCACACATAAGTCGAACACAGTCCATATACTATTTTTGAAAATAAACGTAACGTTGTTGCATTCAGAAACGCGGGTCAAAGGCGCTTTTAAGAGACGTGGTGTTAAAAGGCCATAAAAATGGCAATATCAACCCAACATCGCGTGACCGAATATCACGTGTTGTTAAATTAAAATAATATTTAATACTAATAAATAAAGAATTAATAAAGAAAAGAAAATTTCGACACAGGCGTGATTCGAACCCGCGACCTCGAGTATACGCTCCCGTCGCTCTTGCCATTGAGCTACCGTGTCAATGAAGATGAATATAGAAGAATTTCGCGCTGGCAGCCATTAATTTAAATCTTTAAGGCTATTAAACCCAGAAGAGGTAGCCAGACATTCAGAATTAAAAAAAATTGACCAATCGCGACTCCATTACACTTTGCTTATTCCAATATTTTCCATATTTTGGAATTGCATGTCAGAGTATATATCGGTACTGAAAATAATCCAGCACAGATTTGCTATAGCAAATAATACTTCCAAGGGATTGGAAACTGGGTATCGAAAGGAAGTAGTGTACTGAGTTTTGAAAATTCTTGAATTTTACGGTTTTAATACATCATTTAATAACTCACTATTATTTGTGATGTTATATTAAATTTTAAAAAATTCTTAGCAAAAAACAACCAAGTAGATCTTACAGAGAAATAAAACCAAAGTTGAGAATAATGTAATATTTTTCAAACATAAAAACAATTGGATTGTTGTTATCGAGTTAGATTATCTATTAAAATGCCTACGCAGCGTTTACAATTTTAGGTTCAAGACGTCACTCATCACAACTTTGATGTAATCCATCGTCTTACAAATATGTTTGTTCGCACCAAAACTATAAAGATTCAATAAGATACGAAATTTGAATTTAGTTAAAGCTGAAAGAACACGTAGAACTGTCAATACATTCACGTCGAAAATATCGTTTTTGAAATGGAAATGTGCAACTGGCAGCCGCCTTGTATCGCTTATACATCTTTTGTAAATGTATGAGTGCCGTTTTGAGCTTCGAATGACAGACAAATAATAACAGGTTTATAATCTATATTTTATTTTTCTCAAAAGAATATCGTATCGTTTATATGCCATAATACATGTTATAATATAACACAGAAAAAATATCATATTTACATAAATAAGTAGGATTAGTGATAAAATTCCCGTTACACATTTAGTAGTCGTTTTGAATTCTCTACTTACATACAATAGTTACTAGTAGCAATATACACCGCTGCGTCACATTGTTATATATTTATTAAGAAAAGTATCAACATCAGCTTTGAATTTTATACATCATACATTATAATATTTTATTCTAACTTTAACAATAAATACAACGTACTCCCGATTATACGGCACATTGTTTACAACAATGAAATATTCAACCTTTCATTAACATTTAAAATCCTTCAGTTTTGGCCAGAAGCGCTTTACTTATTGATTTTAGTTACAAATTTTACTCGAGAGTTTTGTCGGTTCCTAAAATAGTTGGAAGTTCGGTATAATTGCTCGGCGTAACGAAATTGTTAAAACTGTCTTATATTATACCTTACATTAACTACTTTAATAGTCTTTAACCTAGTTATTATCACGTTACATGCTGTTTGAGTTGTAAATTACTCGCATTGAATGAAAATGACAGCAAATTAATGATTCCTACAAACAAAACCGTCCAATAACTGGCCACGGCCATTGCGAAGCACGCGTTCGTTCGATCGATGTGACACAAAATTAACTAGTAACTTAGGTCCTCAAATTGGTTTCGAATACGGCAGTCAGCTTTGTAGAAAAACAATGAATTATATACAGGTCATGAATGATATAAGTATAAGAGGGAAAATGGTTTTGGTTCGATGCTGAGAGTTGGTACTGAGTACAACGATCTTTCCGTCATTTGAATACCATTTGTTAGCGCGATCTGGTACCCTATTTGTTTTCTCTGTTTCCTTTTCTTCTGTGACGTCATATATGTCTGGGGAATAGTCTTCTTCAGGAAGAGGTTTCTCGTCGGCATATTGGTACACTTGGCGATCGTTTCCCGGTATTTCTGGAATGATATTTCTATTTGAGTATATAGTTTAATTTGTATCGAGTAATAGACAATAAACTCTATTGTCTAGATAATAGGAAGTTATTCTTATTGAATTTCGTTTGTGTATTCACATAAGCATGATTCATGGTATTCGTAGCCAGGATTGGATTATATTTTCGTCACTCGTGGGCGACAATTGGAAAAAATACCTAGCGGCATTAGGAAATTCGTCTGACTGAATCCAATTATATGATTAAGTTTATTTTCATACAGTTAATAATATCTATTATGCAATAAAAATACTCTACATATAGAAAATAATAGGCTGCCAAGTCCAATTATCATTATTATACTATTTGAATATCATAATGCTATCATAACATAACATAAGTGAAACCATATATTTTTCACATATGCATAAGAAAATAAATAATTTCTGTTAGAAAAAATGGTTTAAGCAATCAAAATATAAATATATATGTTTTTTATGAGTTCATTTGTTAATAATTAAAAAGTATGACAAAGGAAGTATCTAAAAATATATATATTTTCCTAATACTATATAAGTGTCATTATTATGAGCGGTTTAAAGCCGAAGCACCAGAAGTTTACCAATAGGAACTAAGGGTGTGAGTATGTGCGTATGTTTAATGTGAGTCCTTATGGACCCACTTAACGCGTTAAGGCTGTGCTTGTTTAAATAAACACTCAAAATAGTAAAACTATTCAAGAAAAATAATTAATTACTTAGAGTGGCCTGACCACCCTCACTTTCACCTGCGTCGTCGCCTTGGAATCTTGATTCTATGGTAAACTATTTTATCTATATTACACAGGAGTTACATCTGGTACATTCCATCTTTTGAGTCTTTAGGTTTTTATAAAAACTATAATCATAGCACGATTACGTCATAAAGCTATCGGCTTTATTTATTTGTTTGAATGCATATTAAGTATGTATTTCTTCATCAAGCAAAATATTGCCAACATACATACAAAAACATAGCGAAGTATTTTTAGTAATGAGGATGAAACTTACAGTAATAACTAATTGAACACAAACAAGAAAAGAACAAGTAAATTGCTTAAAAAATTAAATCAACTTATTTGAGATAGACTTTTACTAAAATATCTAAATTATCGGAGCGCGAGCGTCCAATGCATTAGTTGGTTTTATACTCTACCAATTTTAGGGAATAACGTATGTGGGGGTGACATGTTGTTTAATTGCTTATACCTTCACTAATATAGTCCATTTGGTGAATCATAGTATATAAAATTATTACCATAAAGTCTTATTTTGCTCTCGACATCTCCTAGAGAATTCTTCGCCACACAGATGTAGCTGCCGAGGTCTTCCCTCCGAATGTTCTTTATCGTCATCGCCATCTCGGCTTCAAACATCGATTTCTGTCTTACTGCCATCTCGTAGTGCTCCGACGGGATTATCAACTCACCTGTTGGTTTAAAGTAAGTATCTGTAAATCAGTCATAGAAATGTGCCCGCATAGCTAGTACGAGCGATGCTTTAACTACAAATCGCGTGGTATAAAACAGCCAACCATCGAAAATATCTCTTACGCACTTACTTAGTATCGTATACTGCCATCTCATTCAAACCGATATCGTGACGGTAAAATAGCGCTCGTGTTAAAATTTCTGGATGCATTAGGTAAAAACATTGCTTATGTTCTACAATATTATCTGCGGAAACTTTGGAAAGTGGCCGTTCTTAACAAGCTTAAATATATTTCGGATGTTACAGATAGGCCACTTAGCAGACATTGCATGGAAAAAACCTACATATACATAATTTTTAATTATGTTGACGTAGTGAATTACAAAGCAAGACACTCGGACTCCGCTTACAGAGGTTTTGAAGGGTAGTTAAGGGCCTGGAATTTTGTAAAGACCTAGGAAAGTTAGAATTAAATGACATTTTAAGCAGAGCATGTTCAACTTGAAGTTTTCTATTTTGGTCCTGAGTAATTGTACTGTACTGTGTGATTTCTTTTGACTACAGGTCTTTAACGCCAATTATTTTCTTTTCTTTACATGGCAACCTTTCAAATGCAAGTCGTGAACATAAAATTGTACAATCCACTTTGAAATTCAATATCAAGATTTCGCCGACCACGACCAAGTTTTATGAAAAATGTAAAAAGTTCTCGCAACTAAAGTTTTATGGCTGTCTTATAATTTGTTTCACATTTTTTAGTATGCCACAAGTTTTCTAAATAGGTTAATAATGTTAAATCTGAATTACCTGGATCTTTAACCCAGTAGTTGATGGATTTGGGTGAGGATTCCACGTAGCACTCGAGAGTGACGTCAGTGCCGAGTGGAGCACCGACTAGCTGGTTTGGCACCTGGATTACTGGATGAACTGGAACAAATATTTTAGATAAAACACGATTCTAAGTTTTTGTAGTAAGTATGGTTTTGATATATAAAAAAGAAAACTTATTTTCTCTTGTTCACGCTAAGGAAATCAATTATTAATTGGTGGATTTATAAATACTTCCAGTGACAAGAGTTTCATTAATGACTTTAATATGATATTGTAAAAATGAAGAAACATTGTCTAAATTTACAATATATAAAAAAAAACCTTGCTTCCGGAATAACCAAAAGTTATTCTGGTAAAATATCCGGAAAGAAAAGGGAGTTTCCCAAAACACGAGAGTGAATGTAGTGAGAGATGAACAGGATGAATTGACGACGGATGTAAGTAGCATAAGACGAGTATGGAAGAACTATTTTGAGGGACTCTTTGAAAAAGAAGATTCACCTATTTCTTCGCCAATTGGCAGCAATGTTGACTGGAATGAGGCAATGGGTGACAGTAGTGACGGTGAGATTAGTATGGAAGAAGTAATGAAAGCATATACAAGTATGAAAGTAGGGAAAGCGGCAGGGTATGATAGGATAAGTATCGAAATGCTGAGGGCTGGTAAAGGGTTGGTGGCTTCCTGGCTGTACTTCCTTTTTCAAAAGTGCTGGGTGAGTGGTAAAGTACCACGAGATTGGTGCAGGGCAGTAATTGTGCCCTTATATAATGGAAAAGGGTCACACCAGGAAGCTAAAAACTACCGCAGAATCAGCCTACTCAGTGTTGTCGGTAAATTGTATGCAAAGGTGTTGATTGAAAGAGTGATGAATGAAACAGATGATAAAATTTGGGATGTGCAAGCAGGATTTAGAAAGGGAATGGGATGTATGGATCAAATCTTCTCTTTAAGGAACATCACTGAAAAGTTCTTAGCCAAGAATCGAAAGGTGTTTTGCTTCTTCATAGATTTAGAGAAGGCGTATGATAGGGTGGTAAGGAAGTATTTGTGGGAGGTGTTATCCAAGTTCGGCTTGGGGAGCCAACTTATACGTGCATTGGTATCACTCTATGAGGATTCTAGTGCATGTGTAAGAATAAACGGGGAAAACACAGACTGGTTCGGTATCTCTAGCGGTGTCCGACAGGGATGTGTAGCTTCTCCGTGGCTCTTCAATTTGTTCATGGATGACTGTCTGATAGAGTTCCGTGAAAGTGATTATGGACTGAGAAAGGGTGGATTCGTCATCAAATGCCCCTTATATGCTGATGATCAAGTGTTACTTGCATCGTCAGTTGAAGAGTTGCAAGAGATGATGAATATTGCATGTGCGTCGTTTAAAAGAAAAGGAATGAGAGTGAATGTGGATAAAACCTAAACCATGGTTTTGAGAGAGAGGAGAATATGACTGAATGCGTGATTGAGATCAATGGTAAGAAAGTGGAACAAGTGAAAGGGTTCGTATATCTGGGAAGTTTGTTTACTAGGGATGGAAAGTGTGATGAAGACATTGAAAGAAGTGACTGAAAGGTGTGGTGTAGAAGATGATATTGTAAGAAAGATAGAAAAAGGAATGTTGAGATGGTTTGGGCATATGGAGAGGATGGATGACAGTAAATTGGTAAAAGAGATCTATAGAGCCAATGTGGAAGGTAGTGTTAGTAGAGGACGACCTCGGAGGACAAATTTGGATCAAATAGAAAATGTGCTCAAAAAGGCAGGTGTTTGAAGTACGAAGAATAAAAGAGCATGTATGAAAAGATTGATGGATGTGAATGAAACTAGAGAGGTTTGCCAGGACACAAAGTGGCGATCGATAGTCTCTGCCTACTCCAATGGAAACTAACGGCGTGAGAATATGTATGTATATGTATGTATGTATAAAAAATATATGATTGCAATAGAATTAAACCAAGAAAAGACAATAGGACATGATTTAATTCAAACAACAACACAATGTGAAAGTGGTATTGATTTCTAATAAGATTTAACATTTAAATATCTCAAATAGTTTTACAAAAGTGTCAAAATTTCTGAAAATACTTCTGTCAAAATATACAAGACTAACCCTGCCTTAATGAGACCAAAGAAACATAAAAATTCTTAATTAAAAAGAGAAACCCAAATCTCATCAAAATAACCATTTCGGTTTGATTATAAAAGTTGAATACTCACAATGAACGCTGATGTGTATTCTCTTGCTGACTGTAGGCGGCACTCCGTTGCTTGCTAAACACAGATACGTTCCCATTTCCGATCGTGAAATCTTACTCAATTTCAACACTTCACCCTGATATGTAAGAACTGAAACAAACAACAAACATTACACAATTCACTTCCAATCGTGCCTTATTTACTCGAACTTAGTTTAAAACCGATCCAGAAGCTTCATTTAAGTCTCGCCGAGTGTTTATATCAAGACTCAGTTCCATTTCAATGTAGTGCGACATCGGAATAATTCAATGATCCATTAAAATGGTTCCAGAGCTTACACAATACGGTCTAGAAGTCCATTTAACACAGAACTCTACTAATTACCCGACAAACTTTAAACAATGGTGGACGCGAGTGTCGACGCGGGTAAGGCTCGGAGCCGCGGGCCCGCTCATTGTTGCGCCAGAATGCGGTCATACAGTCGTTGAGATATTTTCTACATAATTTTCAAGCGATATCATCTCGACCGCGAAAAATAAGAAAAATTGTTGGGGAAATTAAAATTTTTCCTCGCGATGCTTTGGTCTTAGTTTTGCTGGATGCAGCTTTATTTGCTGTCGAGTTTTGTACTCGGATGCGATGATAACTTTAGGTTTCATTAAATGAAGAGCTTTAGCTCTCTGCGTTTGTCAATGTTACAATATAAGCAAAGTATTATATTTGATTTGGAATTGTCTATTTACTGAGCATGTAGTATTGAAAATGAATTGATACTCAATATATATTATAATACGCTCAGTATCAGGGTTTATGAACTGAATTTTCATGATGAATAGGTATTGATTTCAGCCATGCGTATTCATGTTAAAATATAATGCAATAAATTTGATCTCACAGAGTGAAAAATATATTATATAAATAAAAATACGGTAATTACCTTTTGCCTTAGCTCCCGAGTGGTCCCTCACCACGATTTCTTGTCCATCCTCCCGCTTCCACATCACGCGGGGAGGGGGGATGCCGCGCGCCCTGCAGGACACCCTGGCGGTCCCCCCCTCCGGCACCATTGTGTCGCCTGACGTCTCCTCTGATATGAAATCGGGAGGAATCACTACTTCTAGGAAGCCCATCTGGTGAAAATAGGCATAGTTTAAGTATTGAAAATGATTGATTGCACTGTAATATCTATATGTTATAAAAAGGCCTTATTCTTTTGGACGCATACGACACCCATTGGGAAGAAATGGGTCTGTGATATTCCAAGCTGAATCTAAAAAACAGACATAAAAAGTAATAGATAATGATATTATACGCTCATCATGATGCATTTATAACACTGTTTAAAATATTAAAGTCCGTAGTTTGAATATAAAAAAATCATGTCTAAAGGGATATTATATTAATGTAGACGAATCGTACAGAATGGCGATCGATAGTTTCTTCCTACTCCAACAGAAACTAATGCCGTGAGTATATTTAAGAATGTATGTATGTTCTAACGCTTTTAAAATATTATTACGTATTACGAGTATAACAAAATAAAAGTGAGAGCTTTATAACAAAGAAGATTGCAATGAGCAAGTTCTGTACAGCTAAGCTCTCTCAAGTTTTCTACGTATAATAAATAGCGAACCGGTATGGTTTCGCATTTCGTAGCAAAGCGTATACCCTACATTCGACCTCATGAAGTCACCTTTAATTTTACGAAATAAGGCTAATGTTATTTAGAAATAACGTGGCTTTCTTTTTCATTTCATTTAAATTGAAAGTGTGCTCTAGAAGGCAGGCGTCCGAAGTATGAAGAATTAAAGAGCATATATGAAGAGATTGATGGATGTAAACGAAGCTAGAGAGGTTTGTCAGGATCGTACGAAGTGGGGATCGATAGTCTCTGCCTACCCCAATGGTAACTAATGGCGTGAGTATATATATGCATGTATGTATGTTTCATTTACTGAAAATTATTTACAAACTGCGGTGCCATATGCTTTTATGTAATATAACTTTAGTTTTCTATAAACTTTTGTTTAAATGATTAAACTTAATTATTTAAACAAAAGTTTGTAGAAATATAATTAAACTTTAATTTAATAAAAAGTATTTTATAATGTGACACTGCCAAATAGAAAATAATTATAAAAGAACGAAATCAATCTAACGCAAATATAAATGTTTTAGTTTTCATTACCGTTTCTGGTAGTTTACAATAATATTAAGTCCACTGTCATCAACTCCCAAATGTGGAAGCTCTGGCTACCCCTTTTTGGGATTTTTGGCCGTGAGTATATGCCATCATCATCATTTGAATAACCTTATATGTACTGTGATGTTCTGAGTTTAGAAAGTAAAAGGTGCGATGTGAAAGATGATATCGTAAGAAAGGTAGAAAAGAAAAAGAATGTTAGGATGGTTTGGGCACATAGAGAGGATGGATGACAGTAAATTACGATAGTAGTCCGAAGTATGAACAATAATAGAGCATGTATGAGAAGATTGATGGACGCAAACAAAACTAGAGGGATAGTCTCTGACTACCACAATGGGAACGTAGGTATGTGCTGAATTTAAAAACTGCTTTAAGATTCAATTGTTAATACAATAAGTTTTAAAAGTAACTTGAACGCAAACGGACCATGTAACTCGCTAACCCTTTCAAAACTTTATTGTTACTTTTCCATTAAATAAAAAGAAAATACGGGTTATTGTGCAATAAATTTAGTTTATGCGACATGATAGTCCAGTGGGTAGAACACCCGCCCGAAAAACAGAAGGGCGTGAGTTCCAATCCTGGGACGGGCCTACACCAATTTGTCTTTTCTAAAGTCATATGTGTGGTTAATTTATCATGGTTGCTAACGGTGAGGGAAAACATCGTGAGGAAACCCACATGGCTGAGTTGTACTTAGTCATGTGACAGTGTATTCGTACAAAACGGCGATAGGCCTGCCCCCTATCACGTGAGTACACTGTCTAAGCAAAACGTGGGTACCTTCTTTGGAAACTAGATGGCGCTTGCCATGTTAGTTCAGGAGTATTGGTACCTCTGCCAACCCCTTCGGGGAAAAATGGCGTGAACTTTTATGTTATGTTATGTTTATGTAAATTTAGTTTAGAAGTTAAAATTAATATGGTTGCCTCAATTATCATTACGTTTCGATAAATAAATATGTATCGCTAATTCTACGAAGTTTAAATAAATACTTCTTTACCAGCGACAAAGAGAACGCTGCTGTGAGAAATGTTTTTGCATAATTAAAGAGTATTTTATCGTGCGTGTTGAATGTAAGTTTTAAGTTCTGTATTTTATTCAAATATTTAATAAGTCTGTTGTATAAGTTGTTATGGTGTATTTTTAATATATTTTTATGTATTGTTTGTGTCCTCAAGAGGAGTATAAACTTTTTTCATCTTTTGTTTTACATACATACATATACTCACGGCTATGAATCCCTTAACGGGGTAGCCAGAGCTAAGGAATTCGAAATTCCTCAGCCGCTATTGGAAAGTTGAGTGGGGAAAAGATGGTAAAATAAAGGTTGTTGGTGATGGGTCTCCCACCGCATCGACCAAAAAACCACTTAAAAAGCCCCTATACCCTTAGTCGCCTCTTATTACACCCACCGGCAGAAATGGGGTAGTGCTATTCTAAGCTGACGCTACACAACTTAACATTCTTTTTTACTAGTTTAAAATTAAAACATACATACATACATATACTCACGGCTATAAATCCCTTAACGGGGTAGCCAGAGCTTTGGAATGAGAAATTCCTTAGCCACTTTTGGAAGCTGATTGGGGAAAAGATGGTAATAATGAATGTTTTTGGTGACGGGTCTCCAACCGCATCGACCAAAAAACCACTTAAAAAGCCCCTATACCCTTAGTCGCCTCTTACGACACCCGTGGGTAGAAAGGGGTAGCGACATTCTAAGCCGGCACTACACGGCTAAAATTAAAAATCCTTTTAATTACACTGAAGTAAACACCCACCTGACTTTTCATAGGATCAGTGTTGATCTGGCACATGTACTGTCCCCGATCTTCGTCTTGCACGCTCTTGATGTGCAGGTACCAGGTAGAGTGGTCCGTATGTGACACTGACACACGTGGGTTGTGTGTGATCACGTGCTCGTGAATTGCTTGAATCGCTTTTGTATCTGCTTTCACCCATCCCACCTAGTCGAGGATAAATTGACTTAAAAACGGTCATCAACTTATAGATACTTGATTGGAATGTTTTGTTCATGAAAATCTCATGTGGGGATTATTACTTTCCTTTATTTATTAGATAAGATACTTATGTTTTTTTTTATTGTTGGCTTCATATTGGCAGACATTAAACAAATAATTATAGACAAAATATCATAAGGTTTTCAAGTTACAAATTCTCTATCCAGATAGTTAAATCACGTGATGAGGGGTATATCATTATTAACAAATACACTGTAACATGGCGAAATACAAGTCAGCCTTTGAGGATCCCTCACGAGGATTACTATCACCGTTAACGACGACAAATAAATTGCACAAGTGGCTTTAGGAAAGATACATTGGTGTTGATGTAGACTTGATTTAGAAACTGCTGCCTCTTTGCAATAGTGTTAATACTCTTTCTCTTTGAACTCCTATGGTTGTTTGATAAGACTTCTTTATTAAAATAATAGTCTCACATGGAATACTCTCATATGCTGTGTAGTGTCGGCTTAGAATAACACTAAACCATTTCTTCGGTTGGTGTACGTAAGAGGCGACTAACGGTATTGGGACTTTTAAGGGATTTTTGGGCGATGCGGCTGGAGACCCATCACCAACAAACTTTATTTTTCCATCTTTTCCCCACTCAACTTTCCAAAAGTGGCTGAGTAACTTCTAGTTCCTTAGCTCTGGCTACCCCATTTAGGGATTTATAGCCGTGAGTATATGTATGTATGTATGTCTCATATAGAAATATAGGTAGTGACGAACTATATATTCGACATGCACTCCATCAATACTAACCCATTATAAATTGTACTGATACCCTTTAAAACGTGATTGTTAAGCACGTTCGACTTTGTGTACCATATAAAATTATTAAAAACTACCAGATCTTTACAAACCATCTTCATCATCATAAAGGGAAGAAAACCATTTTATAGTAATGATTTTTTCTTTAAAAAAAGCAGATTGTGGTTTAAATATCGAATTTTTGATTAAATTAATAAAAAGTGCACTACTTGTATGCTATTAATTATTTTAACTAAAACCGACGAGCAAGTTCCGATAAACAGAGCTAAAATAAATTACCCGATAATTGGCGAGGTTCCGTACAATGCATTTGAAGGTAGCATCACGGCCAATTGGCACTGTGAGGTTTGTGATTGGCTCGCCGAATTCTGGTGCCTCCACACCTGTTGGAACAAAACGAAACGTTTTTGATTGATTGATAAACGATTTTTTTAATTGTATTTCATTAGTTCTGAAGTGTCGGCTAGCCTGTGTAGTGTTGCCAACAACCATTATTTTGCAATCTCATTCCCACTCAAGTACGAAAAGTGGCTGAGGAATTTCTTATTTTGAAAGTCTGGCTACCTCTTCTAGGGATTAATAACCTCATGTATATATATGTATCCATATGTATCTTTATTTTATGGCAACTATTAAACACTTATTGGCTGTCGGTATTCACAGTATTTTAACAGAATCGGTTACACACATGGATACATTAAAGCTGCGAAAACGACAAAGCTTCGTTCAAGTAGGACAAAAATTAAAGAACTTAATTCATCGTAAATTAAAATAAAGCATTAAACAAAACGGATCACCCACAGATTTATTTATTACCAATTGCTTAATTCAGTTTAACTTTGCTGACAAAAAGTACCAACTTTTCAATTAATTCAAATATGTTGGTAAATAATCTGTTCCCTTTTCAGCAAAGTAATGAAAGTTGTCTGAAACCATTCTATTGAACCACATTCTACATTGTTTAATACAAAATCTGAGTAGAAAGTAGTTTCTCAGTAAAATTCGTATCTGTATATAAATGTTCAACAAACATCCCGCTCCAAGATGTTCACCTTTTACAAATACACTTTCCCTGTCACTCTAAAATCCGATATGGAAATCCTGTATCCAAGGAAACGAAATATTCTGTTAGTTTTACTCTTGGCTCGACTACTGGAAAAAAAATACTATGAGTTGAATAATTGGCTTTCATAATAAAAAAAAACAATTTCTACTACTAGAAAACCGGACACAAAATCATGTAACTTGTAGTAAAAGCTCAAGATTGTTCTTTTTAATTTTGAGTTGATGTTCCTACTAATCAATCAATAGGGACATGGTTCCTTAAGTCAATACATTTTAAACTAAATTAAATCCAAATTGTACTGTAATTCCGGGCAAATGCGATAACTTATCTTTTATATTTATACATTTTTGTTTATGACATTATTTGCTGTGCCTCGCAGTATTTCCCGCGTGAAAGTGTGACTTTTAAACGCATTTTTGCCACTATCCATATTTTATGGAATAGTTTAAGTTCCATTATATTCCAAAAAAACCCTACCATTTTCGTCAGTTTAGCGGTTGAGGAATGACCGACCGACAGAGTTGTGTGTGAGAGACTTATATGACATATTCAATCAATTTCAGATTATCAATTTTAAATTCTTTTTTGTTACTCAAAATGTGAATGATTATTACTTCCATCGTTGAATCAACAGTACGGCAAGCTGTTTGAATCTTTAATTTTGGTGAATTATGGAAATAACGAAGGGAAACTGTCAACAGTTTTTACTATAGTATCGATAGTATACAATGTTTTTGCCAAAATGAGGCTGCTGTAGCGCGACCTTTCCTTTTATAGCACGTGATGGTTTTATAGACGTGGTGTCAGTGTCTGTGTTCACACTACATTTTTTCTTCGACAAAACAGAATGATAACACCACATCCAGCACAGCACATCCACAGGAAGACAAGGCCATGGACATTTCATAACGGCTAAAATATTTTTGGTATAACTAAGCATTATTTGGCTACATATGAAAGATACGAAGTGAAAATTTGTAAGGGTGTGTTTCTAAAAACTTCATTTACTAAACATAAACCTCCAGATGTTTACTAACTATAGAAATTTTTATAAAGCGATGTTCTATGATAGCTGATACAACACAGCGAGAAAAAAAAGAAGTCGGAGCATTTTAATTTATTTATATATTTGGATAAATATGCTCATCGTCTTGAAATTGCATACCAAGCAATTATAAGTGCAATACAGCATATACTCATAATACAGATAACCTGATCTTCAATATACACTATGTTAGTAAGAGTGATCGTTTAAGGCCACTCTGATGGCACTCCATTGACGCAGTATTATTAAATTGAGAATAGATGTATTCCTTGCTAAGTGCCTATGACATTTAAAGATAAAAAAATGGTTCACAGACGTACGATAAAACTATAAAGGTGTTTTAAAAAAATAGAGCATTTCTGAAAACTCATTAATTTTTAAAATATTTAACTGGCTCGCATTTTGTGTTGATTTGACTTTTGAATGATGTAACATTCAGCTGTAAAACTTGCTTACTACTTGGCAACTAAATGGTACAATTTATATCTATGTTTTTTTTAACTTAAGTTTTTTTGAGCTTGAGCTTGAGTTTAAGGTTTTTTTTTGGCTAACAACTCAGAGATTAAAGATTTGGTAAACTATGAGGTTCTATACAAATAGTGTAATCTCTTGGCGGTATTTGTAGCCGTGAGTATAGGTAGGTATAAAATATAAATTGATAGGTTTTCCACTTTAATAATTAAATACCTATCAATAGCTAGACTCACTCACTAGATCAATAGCTTTTTAGAGATAGCTCGTTCAAGCAAACAAACATACAGAGAAAAACAACTCTCGTTTTAAATTTGCAAAATATTATTATATAAAAACAATATACTGTTTTCAAATCCATGATAAGCATTACTCGATTTACCAATCGTAAATCCTATCTCCAATTGGGCAGGCAAAGACTTTTATGTAATAAAAACATAAAATGACATAAAACACATTTTAAAATCAAACCAAGTGAAATTGGGACATTTATTTTCCAAACTAACCCGTAACTAGACAAAACGAACGTCCTATTAAAATTAAAACGCCTAGCGAGCGGAGATATGTAAATGCGTGCGTGGAAAGTTCCGCGTCGCGTTGCCAATTAATAATGCCATACCTGTTCACACATAACACGTAACAAGCTGCTTTATACCGAACAAAGTTGGATACGGATTTCTAGTTTTGTTTCCCTTTCAGAAAACATGCTCCTAACTAAAACCTTTTGGTGGTTATATAACTTATGTAGATACGCAAAAACCTACTCCAAATAGTTAATTGGGGTTTTTACACGGCAATTTGTACTTAAGGATATAAATGGTGAAAAAGATTTTTTGTATCGGGAAAACATTATTTACTAGCATAAAATAACAATCAAACTTCAAATGTATTTCTATTTCATAGAAGCTAGTTAGTTTGATTTATTATACATAACCTTTAACTAAATACAATTCTCAGTTAAAACACAGTCAGTCGACTACGACGAAGTCGACTCAATCAGACTGATCAAGTTCACGTAAGACCCGTTTAATTAGATAAATCTCGGGAGTGCGATGCGGTTACAACTACATGAACTTACTAAAGACACGTAAACTTTTAGTGATGCCAGTCGTATGGAGATACAGCTTATCACTTTGAGTTTGAACTCGGTAATGTCAGCTGCAGGTGGCTACAGACCGAAGTGTCATGCTTAAGTTGGAATTGCAAACTTTACTGGAATAACTGTGATTGTAACAAGACCACCGAGGACAGTTTGACTCGAGGTGCTGATCACGGCTTCCTTTGGCATGTCTTCAGTTCCGTAAGAGCCGTTTTCAAGTTATTTCAACTGATGTGAATGTAACTTAGTTTAAATGAGAACGCACACATACGTGTTTCGCCGAACGGGAATGATCAAATTGAGTTTGTGGGAATTGGGAACATGAGTAGGATATTGAGTTAGATATTTCATTCCTTTGCATTGCGTGAATTTACTTACTCATATATAAAGTGCTAGTGATATGACACATAATATTTAGATATCTTTTAACATAAAAACGAACATATCGTAGGCATGCCAGAAACTTAAAGTTGGCGTTGTTTTCAACTTTCCCGGCCTCGAATTAAAGGGTTATTTTTAGAGTAATAGTTATATAATTTACTGGGAACGTTTCCATACATTACTTCGGGGTCCAAATAAATGGATTTATATTTTGTTACATTGATGATATATCTCATGTGTTAGAAACGTTGAGATAATAATTAGCTTATAGAATAATTTTCTCTCGTTTTGATATATGGCTATTTACATTGAGAGAAATTATTCAACTACCCCGTAGTTCTTTAAGTGGAAAAACATGCATGAACAATAAAATCCTATATTGACAAATTTAAGGTTTGATTGCTCTTCTTTAATAGAACAGAACATTTAACATGTGGCACCTAATTTATTGATATTTATAAGGAAATGAACTTAGAGTATTCTTTCAATAGAAACCCGGACTACCCCAATGAACTCACTCACTCAATCTTGCAGTAGCTCCAGGAGAATATATTATTTACATACATACATACATATACTCACGCCATTAGTTCCCATTGGGGTAGGCAGAGACTATCGATCGCCACTTCGTACGATCCTGACAAACAATACATTATTTGTATCCATTAATCAAAGGGCGTATGATAACTATGCGGCTTTTCGTTTGGGGCAGATAAAAAAAGACTACTTACTAGTTCAGACATTAAATATTAAGGGCATTATGAAACAGAAAAAAAATATTTTTTTTTTTTGGTAGAGCACAGCGATCAGATAGTAATTAGTATGAAAGTTAGGTACAGCAATTATAAAATAATAAGACTTTATTAAGTTTATTACAAAGAAAAGGACCGTTATTTGTCTCACAAAAAAGCAAACCAATCGTTGTTTACAGCGAGTAATAGAAATAATGATCGTGGCCGAGCAATTACACTGTCAATTTGTTTTGGTAAGCGCTCAACTGAAAGTCACTACACATATACAGTTAAATTAATTATTAAACTGTAATCCAGTCAATTTCCAACTGTTCTCGTAGACTAACGGTTAGATCGTTCAGCTCACGATTCGGCGGTTTCATATTCAATTCCCTCTGACTTTCGTTTTTATGATTTAATCCAGGATTTTGTTCATGAGATTCAGTCACCTGATTTTTTTATAGGACGTAAAGCCAGTGAAACCAGCAACTATCATTTTTTTCTTTTTACTTGTAAGCACCAACTATTAGCAAGAAAAATGTTTATCTAGCTAAATATAAATACAAATTATAGTTTTGGGCGATGCGGTTGGAGACCCATCACAAAAAACCTTTATTTTACCACCTTTTCCCCACTCAACTTCCAAAAGTGGCTGAGGAATTTATAATTCCTTGGCTCTGGCTACCCTTTCTATGGGTATGTACAAATTATAAGTTGGTACACAGCAAGGTGTACTGGCCAGTATATATTTTCTGTTTCCACAAATCAGTATAAACTTCCGAAAATAGGACTTCAAACTTAGATGCACGCTGTGCACTGCAATGCACCGCTGCAACCGCTAACTAAAGTATAAAAAGCAAGACATTCAACCGTACTTTTTAAAACGATAAGATGACATTTAACCGTGTAATGAATGAGGTTGCGATAATAATATAAGGATCTGACATTACGTTACAAGAAAATAACATCTAAGTATTTTCAAGGCTCTCAGGCCCGCGTTCAAACTGAAAAGGTGAGTGTCATAATTTAATCACTTCATTTACTCTATTTCATATAATAGAAAATAAATTTTACCCTGTTTGAATTTATTATTCATTGTAACGTTACCTGTATTGAATTTACTGTCTGGTTTGAATTATCAAACATTGTAATCAAATATTCAAATACGGTGTTTGACACCTAGAGCTCACTGTGATGAATAATACACGCTTATATTTTTTGTTCATTGTGATAGATACCTATTCGCACAGCTATAGATCCCAAAGATTATGTTAGATCTTTAAAAAATAGAAATTCTTCAGATATATATAGAAAAAAGGTCTATAATGGATTTCGCGTACAAATCGTTTCTCAGTTAATTTTTGCATTTTTTATTTTTATTTAAAAAATAATTGTAAAGTCTCGACTTAGGTACAGTATTTTTATGCGACTAATTATCAATAGTTATGTATGATCGCTTATAATATATATGATCATATATTATATGAGATATTGAATAATATTAATAATATGCTACGACGTTTTCTTAATGCTACGGCGTAGTATTACAAACATTATAAATATTGAAAACTTTAATGACATTCAAAATATCATTATCATTGTATTATCATAGACGATGTCCCTGGCCGACTAGTTTTTCAGTCCGAAGGTCGCAGGTTCAAGTCCCGCTAGGAGCAATATGTGTGAGATGAACATAAATGCTGTTTCTTCTAGTCTTGCATGTTATTTATATTAAATTAACTTTTTGCCCGCGACTTCGTCCACGTGGACTTCATTTTTTGCATCCAGATTACATCCAAAATACCGAAACACTATCTCAACTTCTATTATATATATTTATTTTCCCGCATGCGTTGGAAAGGATAAAAAGGCCATTGAGGCTTTTTAAGTGATTGTTGGGCGATGCAGTCGGTGATCCATCACTCAATACCTTAATATTACTCATAAATACGAGGGCGGGTCAATAAGTACGTGACTTTTTCAATTTCTGACCTCTTTACTCAAACAGCAACACTGCTCCTGTGACCAGGCATCTGTCAGTTGACTCCTGTCTAAATTTTAACTTCGTCGTGAATTTCGTTGTGGCTGTACAAGCACTGAAGATGCCGAACGTCCTGGACGCCCAGTTGAGGTCTCTACACCCGAAAAAATCGAAAAAATTCACGATATGGTGTTGGCCGACCAAAGATTGAAAGTGCGAGAGATTGTGGAAGCCGTAGGGATCTCACATGGCTCAGTGGTTTCTATTTTGAATGATCACTTGGGCATGAGAAAGCTTTCCGCAAGATGGGTGCCACGTTTGCTCACAGTCGACCACAAACGCAATCGTGTAACAACTTCACTGGAAGGTTTGGCGTTGTTTAATCGCAATGTGGAGGAGATTTTGCGCCATTTTGTAACCGTGGACGAAACATGGATCTATTACAATACATCAGAGACCAAACAACAGTCAACACTGGGTTTCGAAGGGTGAATCGGCGCCAAAGAAGGCCAAGGTGGGTTTGTCAGCCAATAAAGTTATGGCGACTGTTTTTTGGGATGCACGCGGGATAATCCACATTGACTACGTACAAAAGGGAACAACAATCAATGGGGAATATTATGCCAACTTATTGGACCGATTCAATGACGAAATTCAAAATAATTACAAAAAGCATGAAAACATGAAGATTCATAATAGTTCTAATTAAATATTCATAATAGTTAGTTATACCGCTACGCCGCGGGGACGTTACCGGCGGTGTCAAACTTTTATAACGCTATATTTTATATAAGTCTTACTATTGACACACAAATTTGTCATTTAAATGTACATTTATTTTGAAGAAATTGGGTGAAACTCCTAAATCTTTTCAAAATGACCATTAACGAAGAGTCTGAAGTCCATCTATGAAAAAAATAACGCTGCAATATGTCGACCCATATAGGAGTTAGGGTTTTTGATGCTCCTGTGGGAACCCTTGCGAGTTCCTCATTTTCGAGAATTCATAATCGTATCATTTAGTTTTTAAATTTACATATTTTTATTCATTTGCAATATATAAGTAGATGTAAAAAAACTTTTTAGACGATAAACCAAATAGTACATCATCCCTCGGGAATTTCTCATTTTCTGAGTTACATTATGTGTCATTCAGCTTCTCAATTTACATGTTTATAATAGTTTGCAATATATTACTTTGACGCACACGACACACGGCGCCATCTCCAATCCATCAAGCACGCAAACAATATTTTTGTTTTCCCTCGACAACATCATTTTCTCCAGGATAAAAGTACTCTTTTATTTAATCAAGACTTCTAACTATACGTCTGCAAAATGTCAAAGCAATCGGTTTAGTAGTTACGGCGTGAAAGCGGCACAAACAAATAAACAAACTCACTTTCAGATTTATAATATTAGTACGGATTGAATACATCGTTGAGTTGGTATCCCATACCACGAGTAATTATGTTGCACTATTACATTACGTTGTGAATGGCATAATATTATATAGCAGCTTTAAACCAATACTCTGTAACGCGACTAAGTACAATTGTTTTTTTTTTACAATAATACAAAATATATTTTTTTACAACGTTCACCCTAACAGTAAAATAAAATTTTTACTTGACATGGCTGAAGAAAAGACTAAATGGTGTAGGTTTTTTTTCTCCAATCCCATCTCAAAAACGTGTGTGTGCATGATCAAAACGTTATACGATCGGCCGCAGAGGACACATACCTTGTGTGTACAAGAAGAAGTTGTTTGAAAAATTCTTACTCAGGCATTTATAATCCGTGGAAAACTCTTTTATTTTATTTCAACGATTATAAATATATAGTTTTCAATCAGCTGTGCCACATTTGAATCGAAATTTAAACAAAATAAAAAACAAAAAATATCTTCCCCTAAATGTTTTTTTTTACTGTAAAAGCCAAAAATCAAACTATATCCTGGATCGTAAAGTTCACTTTAATATTCATGAATATTGACAGTTACATGTTTTGTCACTTTTGTCGAAAACTTTGGACGGCATTCCATGGCATAAAATATAATCAATTAATGAGATGAACAATATTCAGGCGTAACGTAATGGTGATTGAGTAAAAAAGTCGGGCTCAATCTGTAAATATACTCTATTATTGAATGTACAATAATTTACAGATAATTTATATATGAAACATTTTGATCTAACGATAACTTTTTTACGATAATAATTTTAAGGTATTATTGTTCGTTTCCGGGGGCTAATTTGATCTGTGTACTATGTTGGTAATATTTATAAAAAAAGAACTTTCAGAAATTCTCATAATGTATGATGGAATAAAAAACAAAACTGCTGATTGCATTGAGTTCTTATCAATGAATAATAATGATAGCCTTAACTCAGGTTATTTTAAAACCTTAAAACGGAAAGGAACTAAAGATAATTGTATTTTATTCAAATTTGTTTTATCTTATATTTTTAGAAAGATATTCTTGACGTTTTGTAAAAAGCGAGTATTTTATAACTCCGAGTTCAACCACTAAAAATAACACCCGGCTTTATCAGTTCATCATATATTTAGTCAATGAATTCCGGAAGACACATAAATGATATCTGCCAAAGAATCAGCAATGAAACGTTCGTATATTCAGTGAAATTGCCCGTCTTTCCGCGTTTCACAGAGGTCGTATATCTCGGGGCGGAGACAGTGACTTCGTACGACGTGCAGCCCGTCGCGACAATCATAAATCACACGAACCTTGCCATATTATTCAAACACGGGATTGGTTACTTGAAAAAATATGAATGGTCATTTGTTAAGACGTATTGAATAAAAAAGGAATGTTGTATGTATGATTCAGTAGTTGCTAATATTTTTCCTTTGATTGTCACATATACCAAAGGAGAAATAATGAATCATATGGCTTTGTCTCGTGAGAAGCTCCCTAAATGATTATTTTTTCATTTCAACATTGAAATGCGTTAGATATTAAACAAAGGATTTTGAATATCAAAAAAAACTTTTATTTATTTTATTACATTTATTTTTGAGATCAAAATGTCATGAGCTTGACTCTCGCCATGATACGAATAGATATAACACTTAACTATTTGAAACACAGTTTCGCTGATACTCTGAGTTATAAAAGCGATTCAGAGTTATTAATAAAATAATCCAATAGTTTCTTTAAATATTTGAATATGGCAATTGGTAGCGTTAATTGCAACTGAATCGCTTGTTTAATTCAAATTGAAACAAAATGAAAGTTCCTCTGGTGGCCATTTGTCATGGGCGCACGGCGCGGTTCACTGGGGCCGGCTTGCACCCTGCTTTTATTAATATTTCCAGCGAGAATCCACGCTTTATTAGCAAACAGACGTCATGCGGCTGATAAATTATTAATGTGGTTACCACGCCGTTTGTTTTTCATCTTACTTCCTGACAAAAACATTTCGGCTACATGTTTTACAAGTAACTTTCGAACATAACACTTATTTATTGAACTGTTTGTAACGTGTGGTTAGGTATTGCGCTTTCCGTTTTTTATGCGCAAGATATTTTAACAATTCCAAATGATGTTAAGAATGCTTTTTTTAAATAATTCCGTTCCATGTTTTAAAACTTTTCTAAATTATAAATTGTAAACAATAAGGTAGAACTATAAGAGTTTTTTATGTAAGTTACTTATCACACGTCTTATTGACTTCATGCGTTGATAGTAGAGGACGACGCGACGTCGTAAAGATTCATTTGGACCAAATAGAGAATGTGCTCGAAAAGGCAGGCGTCTGCAGTATACAGAATAAAAGAGCATGTATGAAAAGATTGATGGATGTTAACGAAGCTAGAGAGGTTTATCAGAATCGTACAAAGTGGCAATCGATAGTCTTTGCCTACTCCAACGGGAACTAACGGCTTGAGTACATGTATGAATATATGTAAGTTATTAAGAAATGTGTTATTGTCTATGTTTATTGCTAGGCATCATTGAGTTAAATATTACAAAATTTAATTTGAAATATTAATGCTGCTAAGAGTAGGTTGACGTATATTTTCGATCCTTGACCAAACCGTAAATATTCTTTGAAAATATTATATCCTGAATTTAATCATGAGCTTGCTACCTACTAACCATTTGTTGTATTTTTAAACGTCTAATCATAAAAAAAAATATTAATTTAATTAAGGTTCACTAAAAAAACGAAAGTACACGGTTTCTCTCTTTCAGTTTTATACAATTATATCTTGAGAAATTAGCTGGTACGAGTATAAGTACAATATGTTTTTCATGAACAGAAATTCCTTAAATGAATATGTCTGAATCGCATGATTAAAAAATTTATACAAGACAGCTTTGAAGATAAAAAGACAAAGGAGCATAAAGAAGACAACATGATGCGATAAAAAACATACCATGTGGATATTGTGGATGACTCATGAGAATTTGGCCAAATAGGATGTTTCATGACGTTTTAACACCAAGAGACTACAAAACTTAAATAGCATATCTTAGGAGATTAATCAATGCAAAGAAAGCAAGAGAAGAGATTGGTCCCAAATGTGACATGGCGTCGGGCCTATGGTGAATAGTGACTTGAGCTTATTATTTAAATAATGCATAAAATTTTATCGATCAAAATTTATTTTATTTTTGTTATGTAAATTATTTATCGTTACTTTTATTTTTGAGTTTAACCTCAATGGATTTTGAGTTATCTTGATCGACAAAAAATATACCTATTTTGTTCCTGGTCTATTTATTACTTCTGTTTTAACATCTTTAATGAAATTACGCGTAAAATTCACTGTTGAAGTACTAAAAACTTTGATCAAATTATTCCTGAAAACGTATAAAGTTGTGGATGAATTAATTTCTCGTGTTGAAAAACTGCCGGACATTTCAGACTTCATTAAAAAAATTCGGCCACAAACTTGATGCTGCGGGGTGAACTTTTCCCATTTCTCATTTTCTTAATTATTCTTAATAGTCGACTTAAAATGGCTTCATAGAAAAAAATAAGAAGAACTTCTCGTAATTTGACAGACAAAGTGAGACGAATGATTTGATTTTGCCGCGTCAAATAGGAAAGTGGAAATAATACTTATTTTGCGTCTCAAACTGATGGGCACCTTCACAATTCGTATGTTATTTTTTGTGTTAATTTTGAACTGACTGTAAACAGCTGGAGGTTTTTAATTTGACTCTATCTCTGAAACTCTTATGCATATCTTTCTTAGATTAAATTAATAAAAAAAATACAATCAATGGTTTCTGACTTTATAGACTGAACTAAGAATCTAAGGACTTTTTGTAATAGGAAAAAATAATAATAGGAAAAACTATTTTTGATTTTTGCCGTGTAGTGCCGGCTTAGAATGTTGCTACCCCTTTCTACCCACGGGTGTCGTAAGAGGCGACTGAGGGTTTTGGGGCTTTTTATTGGATTTTTGGGCGATGCGGTTGGAGACCCATCACCAAAAACCTTTATTTTACCGCCTTTTCCCCACTCAACTTCCAAAAGTGGCTTAAGAATTTATAATTCCCTACCCCGTCTAGGGAATTATAGCCTTGAGTATATGTATGTATGTATGTGTGAAAAAACTATTTGAAATCCGATTGGTGATAGATAAAACTACTGTTACAATCGCGTAATTTTTGTCAAAAAATTAAAATATAATATATTATTGCAGTCATTGCAGTAAAATGCAAGATATATAAAAAAAACCTGATTAAGTATTTGAAACCATGTAAGCCACTAATTACTTAAGAATAATAAGTGATATAGTAAGACACAGGTATTTGCGTGCGTTTATGATGTTTTTCCTTTTAAAGATGGCAATAGTACTTAATTCTAACTACGTTACATGTTTTGTTTAAAGTACCTGGACAGCGAATTATTCATATAGTTATGGTTCTACGGGCACCTTTTATAAAGACACTAAGTATAATTCATTCTTGTGAAATTCCTTCACATGTTTTCCCTTACTGTTAACATGCTTTGAACCACTCTTCTTGCTGTATATGTCGTAGGATGATTTGATGTTTAGGTTTTTTGCAAAAAACCTAGGGATTTTGCAAAAATCCGGATAATTAGACAACGGATATAATATTTTCTAATCTTACCAGGTTTTTTGCAAAAAAACTAGTTGGTTTAGTATGACTCCGAAACGAAATGTCAGTTTCAATGAATACTGTACACTGAATGGTCGATTGCAGTGCCCCATAAACACGTCATCTCTGATTGGTTGTTAATTAAGACGTACTTACTTCATTGTTATCCTACCTACATTTAATTTGATTGTTATTTTAATTTTAGTTACAAAAAGTTCCTAAGTATTAAAATAGTACTGTCATTTCCCTTTATAACTCTAGCTATAATACCTCAATAGTACAATTTAAAACGTTCTTACTGTATTGTTGAAGAAGTCAATGGCTAGCTTTTCATTCTGGAGGTTGCGGGTTTGGTCTCCGCTGAGAGCAAGTATTATAGTATATTAAATATATCTCTGAGTTAGTATCCCATAATACAAGTGTTACTTAGTTATGTCCGAACATGATTGTAATTTTACTCCAACAAAAGAGTAAAAAATATATATTTAATTCCTAGTATCAAATAAGTATTGTCATTTCTTACCCTTTATAACTCTAGCTATAATATCTCAATACCACAATGACAAACCAATCAGAATAAGTGTAGGCGAGCAATCAGAAATCAGCAAATCAGCATTAAAGAAGTAGAATCTTACTAAACCAACTAGTTTTTTTGCAAAAAACCTAGTAAGATTAGAAAATATTATCACCGTTGTCTAATTATCCGGATTTTTGCAAAATCCCTAGGTTTTTTGCAAAAAACCTAAACATTAAATCATCCTACGACATATATAACAAATGTATAGTTCCGGTCCAGAACTCAAATTCATTTCGTTAGGGTCTCAAGTGGTGCTTAAATTAAAAAGTTTGTTTTTTAATCTGATCATATCATCACTACGTTTACGCCGTACATGGCTAAAAGGGTGGAAGAAGAACTTACGCGTGACATTTTGGTCACCTGGTATTCAAAGTACCCTCGTTTTGCTTTCATGATAGGAAGCTGGCCTAATTGCCTCTTTGTACAAATACACTTCACGGTACGACTAAGTGGTTCGGGTTTTTTCAAGATTTTTTTCAGTCAACGTAAATAAATTAAATAATCTTGATAAATTGACCTCATAAATGTCTTAAAAAGAGATATTATTGTGGGTTCGAGTCAAAACCACTCCTTTTAGACATAGAAACAGTTCCTTCGGGTTAAGCTTTCAACGTTTGCTAATACGACACCAGTTTGTCTTTTCTAAAGTCATATGTGTGGTTAATTTATCATGGGTGTTAACGGTGAGGGAAAACATCGCGAGAAAACCCACATGGCCGAGTTTTACTTAGCCATGTGACAGTGCATTCGTACAAAAACGGCGATAGGCCTGCCACCTATCATGTGAGTACACTGTCCAAGAAAACTGTACCTGCTTTGGACACTAGATGGCGCTGTCATGTAATGTTCAGAAGTATTGGTACCTCAGCCAACCCCTTCGGGGATAAACGGTGCGAAAGTTTATGTTATGTTAATAAATTAAAACTTTTTAATTAAGGACAAGCTCATAAAATTATGACATACTATGCAAAGACGAAATTTTTGGTACTTATATTAGCCGCGTTGATTCACAATATATATTTTATATTAAACCATAATCGTATAAAATTCGTTATGGCACAATTTCAAAAAAGATAAGGTGTTAATAACACAACTTTAATGGCTCCGTAAAATGTAAAGGTAGGCAGTCTTTACCGAAAACATAAGTATGAGATAAAGAATCCATGTTTCTGATACAGCCATCAAGATAAATTATATTACCAGCTGTGGAAGAGCCCGTCACGCGATCTTTTAATGGGGTAATAAAGTTAGGCGTATGAAGAGTTTGCACCTCTCTGTGGCGACGAGAGAACTGCTTGCCTTTATTACATTTGTAGAAGTGATGTAAGAGTAAAAGCATTCATAATAGCATTGTGGGTACTTGTTCGTTTTTTTCAGACGGTAAAATATGCTTTGAAGTTTTTAAATTGTACTGTACATTGCTGTTGAGAAATGTTTGGGGTTAAAAATCGGTGAGTCATGTACGATAAGAATAAAATACATGCATATATGTATACTCACAGCAACAATCCGAAAAAGGGGTAGTAACAACTCTAGGATAAAAATTGTTCACCCACCTTTGGAAATATAATGGCGAAAAATGTGACTAAATGAATGGATAGTGATGGGTGTTACATAGCGCACTATCACTTAAAGTACGAAGTAGCTTTGCTTTTGCTTAAGCGACCATTTCACAGAACCAAAACAATAACAAATGAAAATAATATCGATATTTATCATATATAAATATATTACGCTTATAATAATAATAATAATTTATTTATTTAATAAAGTAACATAGACTCATTATGTTAGTAGTACTTATTTTTAAGATGTTAGTAGGTCTACAAAAAATAATAATAATTATAATATATTCACAAATTAAATAAAAACAAAGTTTAAAAAAATAAATAAAAAAAAAAAAATTACCTATGTATTGTTACCTATGTATTACTTATGTATTGTTATTTTAAACATCCCAAATACGATATGTCTATACCGTCTAGTCCGTTCTGTCCTACCGTTTGTTCTACCGGTAGGACAGAACGGATAAAAATAGTCCGTTCTGTTCGACTACGCTGTCGAACAGAACGGACTACGAAAAAAGTGTCCGGTTTGTTATACCGGTGAGTTTGACAGGTAAATAGTGTTGTGCTACACAATAAATATTCTTGTGACTGGCGGGACTTGGGAAATTTTCACGAGTGAGAAATCATCAAGAGATAAAAAAACATAGGTTTTTTTACCAGAAATATTGGAATAATGCAATGATTTTGAAATGTTTCCCTCCAACTAACTGAATCTGTACAACTTAAAACAGACTAACCAAACTGTGCCCCACTGCCTAATGCCGTGTTGACCTTTATAAGTTGTAATACGTTAGATTAAAACTATAAAGTGGTAAAATAACTTAGACATTCGCTTGCTTGCATATTGCTTGTTTTTCGTGTTTTTCTTAGCATTCATGAAGTCAAAAGTCAAAAAGTCAAAAAGTTTATTCTTCAAAATTAAGTTAAAAACTAACATTTTTTGAACGTCAAATGTTTTTAAATTTATCATTAGTCCGTTGCTTCGGAAGGTGTTCGTAAAGAGAAGAAGCAACAAAGAAACTCTTTACATTCACATTTTTTCATTTTTTCAAAACATGGTTTGTACAATTTCAGTTTATTAACATGTTTTTACTTTATAAAAGATTTTCTATGCGACAAAACCAAACGCTTGTTTGACATAATAAAAATAAATTGTCCATCACAAAAAACCAATCACATAACGTGAGAAGAAAAATCCTCACCAGACAATTATTCCTGGGAATAACGAGGGAAGATTTATAGCTTTACGGACACGGTCATGTGCGCGTTGGGTCCTTGTCGTTTAAAAAATCTTGAACACTGTAGTAAGCTTTCTTTAAAAGCATTGCTTTAATTGCCTTTTTAAAAGATGCCACAGGCAATTCCAACATGTCAGAATGAAGTTTGTTGAACATTTGGAGGGATAGTCCCATAAAGGAGTTACTTACTTTATTAAGTCTCCACTTCGGTACGTTAAGTTTGTCCTTATTTCGAGTGTTAACAGTATGCCTATCACTAACTTTACTAAATTGACATATATTCTTTTTAGCATACATTAAATTCTCAAATATGTATTGGCAAGGGACAGTTAAAATGCCAATATCTTTAAATTTTTCGCGCAACGAATACCTCGACCTCAACATGTAAATAGATCGGATAGCTCGCTTTTGTAAGACGAAAACTTTATGAACATCAGCCGCTTTACCCCATAATAAAATACCGTACGACATAATACTATGAAAATAACTGAAATACACAATGCGAGCTGTTTCTACGTCTGCTATTTCTCTAATCTTACGCACGGCATACGCTGCTGAGCTCAGCCTTTTAGAAAGTGTTAGTATATGGGGTCCCCATTGCAACTTAGAATCGATTATTATCCCTAGGAATTTTGTCTCTTTCACTAATTCTACTTTTTCACTATCAATAACAATATTGTTTTCAACTTGCCTAACATTCGGTAAAGTAAATTTAATACATTTAGTTTTTTTGGCATTTAGAACCAGGTTATTTACAGTAAACCAATGCAATACCAGTGAGATAGCTTTATTTACGTCGTCAAGAGATGTAGAGGATCTCGCTACATTAAATATTAAAGATGTGTCATCTGCAAACATAACTATCTCAGAATACTTTTGTACCATAAATGGTAAATCATTAATGTAAATCAGAAACAGTAATGGGCCAAGTATAGAACCTTGAGGAACGCCCATTTCTATTTCCGATCCTTCCGACGTGGTTCCATTAATATCAACCTTTAAAGTTCTTTTATTAAGATATGATGCCATCAATTTCAGTGCTTGCTCGTCAAAACCGTAATATTTAAGTTTAATCAACGCTATCTCTTTTTTTACACAATCAAAAGCTTTTGTGAGGTCACAGAATATACCCAACGCATCCCGGGAGTTTTCCCATGAATTAAAAATATGTTTCATTAGTGACACTCCTGCATCTACAGTAGACCTACCTTTGGTGAAACCATATTGCTCGTCATGGAATATATTATGTTTGTTGAAATAAGAAAGCATTTGGTTGGACATGATTTTCTCAAAAACTTTACTGAGAACTGGTAAAATAGAAATAGGCCTATAATTGGTAAAGTCCTGACTATCTCCTGATTTATGGAGTGGGATGAGCCTACTTAACTTCATGCAGTCTGGAAATTCTCCTATATCTATACATTTATTAAAAAGTATCGTTAAATGTGGAGCGATTATATTTATTATTCTGTTTATGACGAAAACTGACATTCCGGTTATGTCTTCGGTTTTTTTAAGACTAATAGTTTTAAAATTTTTAATTATATCATTACTGTCAACATACATGAAAGAAAACTGTGCTGTTGTTTTGGTAAAATTTCGTTCCAACAACTCAAGAGCTTTTTGGGGACATGAATTTAATTTCTCTGTCGTCTGAGTGGGGGTATTAATAAAATGATTTTCAAAAATGTCAGCAATTTGTGATCTTGACTGTATCAGTTCATTATCTAATAATAAATTGAGATCATGTGGGGACTTTAGTTTTCCAGTTTCACTGTTAATTATTTTCCAGACAGTCTTACTCTTGTTAGAAGAATTCTTAATTTTATGTTTTATGCATCTAGATTTAGCTTCACCACAAACTTTTTTGAAAATTTTTGAATAATTTCTGACATAAATAATAAAATCTTGGTTGAAGTTATAGGACTTTTCTCTATAAATGTTATATAGGTGATCTCTACTTATTCTAATTCCAGTGGTGGCCCATTCAGCAAAAGAGCATTTTGTATTACACAGTATTACCTTAGTTTTAAAGATTTTGTTAAATTCTGTTTTTAGCTCATTGATGAAAGAAAGACAATTCTCTAATGATTCACTGCTTCTCATTGGGGGGCTGATGCTAGACCTAATATTATTTTCAAATAAGCTAAGTTTTTTTTCAGTTATCTGTCTACATACTATTGACTTTTTCTTTTCAATGGTAAATTCTAAATTTATAAATTGACCCTTGTGGTCTGAGGTAATGCAATCAAAAAGGAAGTGACCGGAGTAATCACAATTGCAATAAATGAAGCCATACATATATTTTTAATGAACTAGGACAATTGTTGACCGAAAATACAAAACCCATTTATGTTTGAAAATATGAATTTTATTGCAACAAAAATAAGTAACTTAAATAAGTAGACATTTTATTACAATCGTCAGTAATAAAGTCACGAAACAAATGTGTTTTGGTTAAACTAGATTCACAAATTTATTTATGTACTTTACTTACTTAGAACTTTTCTAGCAATGAATAATTAAACATCCTTTTTTTTTGAAAATAATTATGATTTAACTAATTTTACACTACACATAGCAAAACAAATATGAATGTTTTTATCAAATTAAAATTTGATATGGTCCAGCAAATCATCATCAGAGGGAGTGCTCTTTTCCATTGAGCTATAAAGATCGTTACTGTATTACCTCGGAAATAATTTGGGGCATTATTAATTTTTTTATAGAAATTATTCTAAGTTTTTCTTTCTACTGATGTTTTTACACTCTCGAAAATTTCACAAGTCCCGCCAGGCATTAAAAATACATACAAAGTTCAAAATAATTTCTAAGTCTTTTTACCCCTTTATGTTTTAAACATGGTAGAAATTTATGAACTATAAGTATAAGTTAAGTTTAGAAAATAATTTACTTATCGGACCTTGGTAAATACCCATCACTCAAAACAATCTCTTGTCGAACAAACCGGACACTTTTTTCGTAGTCCGTTCTGTTCGACAGCGTAGTCGAACAGAACGGACTATTTTTATCCGTTCTGTCCTACCGGTATGACAAACGGTAGGACAGAACGGACTAGACGGTCTATACAGGGTGGCGCATTCAAATCGGTCAGTATGGGAAAGTCTGAAACTATAAGACATACGATGATTTGTTCTTAGGAACCATGTCACCGATTTTAATAAAAAGAAAAACTGCATTCATACATTTAAAAAAAAAACTGTACCCAGCTCGGGAATCGAACCAGGTTGTTTTGAAAAAATAAACTTACACTTTTTCTATTTGGATATCGATTGTCTAGGTCTTAAGCTGTAAATGTCTCCATAAAACATGATGTCTAAAATGAATAAAATGCATTGTTTTGACATACTTTAACTTCTCAAAGTAGGTGTACGAAGTGACCACCGTTACAATATTCAACAAGTTCAGGCATGTAAAATTGTTTCTATGACTGTTCGTACCTCTCAACTTATTATTAATAAGTTATTACATACATGCACCGTATCATGTGGTTTGCATTCCATTAAACATTTAAGGAAGTTTTGTTATCTACAGTTATTAAACACTAACAATCAATTGAAAAGCCCACTTAAAGTAAGTATGTAGATATTGTAGATACACAGTCGCCCGATTTAACGCTTCTAGACTATTTTTATGGGGTTACGTTAAGAATGAAGTTTACAAAACAAGCTATGACACCGTTGAAGACCTAAAAGCAGCCATTGAGTCAATTTTAACACAAATTCACCACATGAAGATACAAAATGCAATAGTAAGATCGTTACCTAAACGTGTTTAACATTGTGTTGAAAAAATGGTGTTCACTTCGAACACCTACTTTGAGAAATTAAAGTATGTCAAAACAATGCATTTTATTCATTTTAGACATCATGTTTTATGGAGACATTTACAGCTTAAGCCCTACACAATCGATATCCAAATAGAAAAAGTGTAAGTTTATTTTTTCAAAACAACCTGGTTCGATTCCCGAGCTGGGTACAGTTTTTTTTTAAATGTATGAATGCAGTTTTTCTTTTCATTAAAATCGGTGACATGGTTCCTAAGAACAAATCTTCGTATGTCTTATAGTTTCAGACTTTCCCATACTGACCGATTTGAATGCGCCACCCTGTATACATTTAAAAAATTGTAAACATTGAAGGATTCATATATTATTGTTGCCTTATAAAACTTTGACACAGCCAACAAATTAGTTCTTGTATGAGTACTAAACCTATGTTACGTGTTAAAACGATAAAATAGAAAGAAAGTCCAAAAGAATATAATAAACAAGAAATAGAAAAACGCTTCAGTTCACAACAATATTTGCAGACAGTAACGATCCCTTTTAATTGGTCACCGGATCGCCAATGAGTGGGCATTTCTATCATCGAGTGTGCATCCGGGACTTAATTGCCGGCAAGGTTGTCGCCGGTTCCCGGAAGAACAAGCATTGCATGAAAATTGTCACGAGAAAATACGAATTGAAACAAGTAATAACCAGTCTGTATTTTCAGACGATTAGAAACGTATGCTTTTGTGACGAAATGGTTTCAGTTTTAATATAGTATTAGAATTGCACTTTCAAATTATGTAAACGTCAAAGTGTAGGCAATTTTGAGCATTGGCGCTGATATCCTCCAAGGTTTAGGTTATGCTTTGGTGATTTAGATTTAGTGTTTAGGGTGCCATCTCTTGGCCTAAATTATGTACACACGTGTTCAGAACTTTGATGAAGAAAATTAGGAATACACACAGTAGTTACCCGAACTATGGCCTATTTTGCTCTCATTCACTCAGTGACCGAGAGCTAAGACTAGCGTGAAAGAATTAAATTAAACTTAAATTAAATTGTGAGAAGAAAATTTGTTGAAAGGGGTTAATAAATTAACCACATATATAACTTAAGGAAAGACACATGCATTGGCGTAGGCCAGACTCGGGGATCGAACCGACGCGAACGCCTCTTTGAATGATAAGCGCATGTTATAACCACTAAGCTTACAGGTTGTGATGAAGATATATTAAGTCCCCTTTTGTAAATAATTACTTAATATCGATATATGCACAATATTTAATAAGATTTTTTGTGGAACTGTGTATCTATCTATAGTAATACCTTGTAAATATTCATGTCTAGATATCGAAGAATGATAAATAATAATCCCGCTTAAGAAGCAGTCAGACTACTAAAAGAAACAATTGGTTAAGAAACGTCTGCGAAAGAAACCTGGCAAATTTTTATTTAGCCGAGATTCTGTCGACTTGTAACAATGCGAATGACGTCGGGTTCGGAGCTGAGCCAACAATGATTGATGAGGGATTTAATTAATACACCATTTCTTTCCTAAGCCGCGGGCGAGAGCTGCCACCTTCGAGTGTTATCCTGCTCTCAGTTAGATATGTTTTGATCTGAGTGAACCATAATGATTTTTGTGCCGTAGCTCTTTGATTGTGTATGTTTGTTTCGTCACTTAAATTTATGTGGTATACATTTTGTATTATGTGTGAAATACTTAGTTCCATCAAACATCGATTAAATCAATTTTGGTCCGAATTTTGTGCGAGCTAGTAAAAATGTAATAAGTAACATGTTTATATTTAGAATGTTTAATAATACTTCCTTTTTTATAGATTAGTCGAATCGCTTTTATATAACATAATTACCTTGGGTCGCGACCCGTGCACCCACCAGCTTCACCCACTAGTGGGTGCACGGGTAGTCCGCGTTTACCCGTGCACCCACCGCACTAGAGATTCAATCTATTTGATTTACTCAAGTTTGCTGTACGAGTTATTGATAACATTACATTTTTGAACAGTACTCCTGAAATTCTAAATTACCACCAACGGCTTGAGACACCATATTTAAATAATGTGAAAATAACTGAGGTAAAATTACTAACTTATATCAATTCTCGTATTGATAATATTGTATGAAAAATGACACCGACATCCTTCTCGAATATTAATTAATAGAATGTATTCTCTTTTCATGTACAGTGAAAGCTTAATGTAATACAATCCATCAATGCATGCGCCCGTATCGTTGTCTGCATTATCGCTGTTCATTGTGCGCGTATGGCAGCGCTGTCATGTCAGAATTTATAAGCGAAACATGATATTATTATATAAGGTGACGAAACTTTGTATTTGTTCTATAGAAATTCCCTTTTGATTTCAAGTAGTGCAATATGTTATGATAGTAATATTGATTTTTCTTTCTAAAATTTGTATGCTGGGTTAAGATTAAGTTGTCGGCTTCAAAAAAAGCTTTAGCTTTTCGTTTGGGTATAATATTCTTAAAGGTAACAAAAAAATTGTGGGCTTTTTAAATGACTATCAGGTAATGTGATGGTTGGAGACCCATCACCAAGCATCTTTTGTTTTAAAATACTTTCATAACTATGTTTTCAAGTTTTAAAATAAGTTGATTACGAGCTTAATATGAAAGAAACTTTTTGCGTGTACTTTCAACAAGTAACAAATTAGTTTTAGCTAGGATTTATTGCTGACAACTAAAAGAACAGAGTAAGATTTACCATGTTTCATCAGCCAAGCAACGAAGTAATATTTTACTCCTATTTTATCTATTGTTGTTACATTTTTTAATAAACTTTACAAATAGCAATGCAAGTGGTTTGATTAATTTTAGGTTTTGCACTATTTCTTTTTAATTCATATTAAAGAAATAAAATTGCAAAGACAATACTAATACCGAGTATCTTAACACAAAGTCATAAGGCTAGCCACTAGACTCTATTCGCTAAGAAACCCACCTGGGAATACGGTCCTGGCCTTACTCGTAGTTTGTACACATTTTACAACCGCAGACTTGGTTAGATTATCAAGATAATGTCGAGAACCTTTAACTTACTAATGGAAAATCGGGAAATATGTAACTTAATATAACATACGTATTCACGGTTCTACATCTTAAAAAGAGATGGCCAGAGTAACGTTATTAGAAGTTCTTTAAACTTAGACAGAGATTTAGGGGGAAAAAGATGGCAAGTCAAAGGATGGGTGTTCATGAGTCTCCATTCAATGGAGCTTCAATTGGTTGGTTCATTGGTCCATCCATCGACTAACAATCACTTAAGATATAACATCATAAACTAAAAAGCAATTGTCTTTATATAACACAATATAAATGTTTGCCCTTAGTGAGTATTGACCGATCAAGTATTAGTTTACATTTAATTTTAATGAATTCGTATTTTGATATAATGAAGAACACTTATATTGAACTCAAGTCCGTCAAGAGCAGTCTCCACGGGTTTAAGTATTTAAATTCGTCTCTCAAAAAGAAAGAGTGGTGAAATTAAACAAGGCAGGAGCACGGTTACCATCCGCTGAATGATATATTTCGCAACCCTTTTTCTCTCAATTTCGTAAAGTTTTAATTAGTGCCAGAGGACGTTACTGAATCTCTTCTTAGTTTTGTCGCAGACTATTACACATTTACAACGGTTTGCAAAACTGAGTTCTTGTTTAACGGCACTATTGAAATTTTTAATATTTCAACCCTTGTATTTGACAATATCCGTGGTTAAGTTGGCAGATAACTAGATTCTGAAACAGGAAGTAGCGTTTTCGGTTTCCGGCGAGGGAAACATTCATATCATGTATACGGATTTCTTTATGGTCTTGGATGTTATATCGTCATGTAAGCAAGGTGTGGGCTTTAGTAATTAATATTGTATTATTTGAGGGAACTAATTTTGTTTACACGTATGCTAATACTATTTACTTACAGATACGCCCTTTATTTCTATCCAGAGAGATAATCAATTGCCACTCCGCACTATCCTCTCCGACAAATCTCTCTTGCCTTGATTTGATTCATCTATACTTCTCATATACGCTATTTTATTCTTCTCACTTCAAACTTCCGCCTTAAGAAAATCGTTTTATATGGTTTTCACACGTCTTCTACTTAAAAAAAACATCTATACTTGCTTCGTCTATGTCACTTTCGCCACTTTACTTTCATCCATAAAAAATAAAATAAAATAAAATTTATTTCAAAGTAAAAAGATAAATCTTTCTTTTTTGAACGTCAAAATTCAACTTAATACTAAGTTTACTTCTTAGATCTTACAACGTGAGTTACCTGTTATCGAAAACATACATACCTACCTGGCGATGCGGTAGGAGACCCATCACCAACAACCTTTACTTTTACCATATTTTCCCCACTCACATTTCCAAAAGTGGCTGAGGAATTTCTAATTCCTTAGCTCTGGCTACCCCTTCTAGGGATTTATAGCCGTGAGTATATGTTATGTTACATACCTTCCTAATTTGATAGCTGCAATCATGAGAAGAAGTAACAGGAGTTTCAAAATCAGATTGTTTGTTGATAGAGAAAAGGAACACACATTCACTGTTCACTTTATATGTCTTATCCAAAGTCCCCCTGCATGATTCTACAGAAGTGAAGTGATATTCTGTGCATTAATTGAATATCTTCAAACGCTTAATATTTACTATGAATAGTATAGGTACAATAGAATGCAACGCTTCATTGCCCGTTGTTGAAAATTCCGGATGATGTTTATCAATCTGCCATTCTAGTAATAATTCCATCCATAAAGTTCGTAGATGTTAGTCCGTTAGCTAGCTGTGTAGTGTCGGCTTAGAATAGCACTACCCCATTTCTTCCGGTGGGTGTACGTAAGAGGCGACTAACGGTATTGCGGCTTTTAAGGGATTGTTGGGCGATGTTGTTGGAGACCCATCACCAACAACCTTTATTTTACCATCTCTTCCCCACACAACTTCCAAAAGTGACTGAGGAATTTTATAATTCCTTAGCTCTGGCTACCCCTTCAAGGGAATTATAGCCGTGAGTATATGTATGTATGTTAGTACGTGTCCATAGTAAACACAAATGCATAGGTACATATTCATGGTTATTAAATTCCATAACAAAAACGTAGCGTAACGTACGCATTTTAATCTTTATTAAGAAAGGAATTAATAAGTCAAAGAATATGTCTTTAGATAATATTTACTTATACTAATTCAATTAATTCTTACAAATAATGTGTAAAAACATGTGAAGGAATCAAGTAGCATCACTCACCACTTAAAAAGCCCCTACACGTTTATATTATTTGTAAAAATAATATTTGGTCCTTCGTAACAACTAATTCAATAATAAATACATAAGTAGCCTATCGACTTTATAAATTAACAATGAGTAACAACACGTAAGCAGGCAAATCCGTCTAGTGTTTTTAATCTTGTAAGTTGCAAGCAGCCCGAACAAGAGACGTACTTGAGAGTTGTATTACGAAGCCGGAGAACGCAAGCACAAGTCATGCTGAAGATGCGTCCTCATTCCGTTTAATCCCTAGCATCCGCTTGAATAGACATAATTTTCTGCACTTGACACCGTCACAGCTCGCTGTCATTGTGCATCCGAGGACTTGCACAACTTTCCATTATATTTTATATGACAAATATTATTTATCACTATGTCTCGCGGCGCTTTCATTGTCCCTTTCTAGTTAATACGAGAACATGCTGTATAGAAAACTGAATCAAGGAAATAGAACAAAATTTCAGCTTAAAAGATTTACTATATTTTTGGCATTTCAGATGAATGCACTATATTTTGCGCGATGAATGGGCTCAATTTGCCGATCCTGAAATTACTAACGTTAAACTTTCTAGCAGATTTAAGTAAAATTATTTGAATGTTAAAGCATAAGTATTCAGTTTGATTCAAAGAAATGACAGTATAATAAACCTAGTGCTGAGAGGTATATTCAATAAAGTTAAATACCTAGAAGAGTAACTCTGTAATAAATTAGATTGATAGCCAGCTTACAACTTCTTTTGTAAGTGTTCTGTCTACACTCAAAAGAGTATTTTCTATTGTTTCCATTCGAAGGAAATTCGCTTATGAAAGCTATTCAAATTTGTAAAAGATTCAATTTACATAACGAGCGATTTGTACTTCTAAGAGATTAAACTGACTGCCACTGAACAAACTGTTTGCAGATACCGAGCTCTATTGGTTTTATACCAACCTTTGATTTAACCCCGACTTTAAAGAACTTAAAATAATAGAAAGAAATGATGACGCGCTCGTTCAGGATGGTTAATATTAAAACTTATTGTAGAATGTTCAGCTTAGTAAGAAGTCATATTTTAAAACGTTATTTATTCAGTCTGATGTGATGGATCCGATATCCTATTCGATGTACTTAGACTTTTTGTGCACCATTACTTTATTGCAACATAGAAATACTTGAAATATTAACTTTCCTTTGTATATACCAGCCAATATTTTTCATACATTTGTCATTTATAGTATTTAAGTCAAATATTATTAAAAAAGGGCATTAAAAGAATATCTTGTATGAAGTATCAAATTAAACATATGAAAGGGGAAAGTATGAAATGAATGATATTCAATGATTGTGTGGAGTGGCGCAAAAATGTGAAAATAAATAAATGAGAACTAAGTGTAAAGACAATTATTGTAATAATATAGCGTGATCCGCAAGAGTGGTGTGAGATGTAACTTTCTGATAATAGCCAGAATAACCACGAATTATTATGGAAATAATTTTGAAAAAGGGAGTTTCTCAAAATAAGAGCATTGTAGCAAGAATGAAAAGGATGAATAATTTTAAGGGAAGATTTGATGCCGAGGATGTACCTATTTCTTTGGCTACCAGCCGTGAGTTAATTGAAACATAGCAATGAATGACTTAAACGAAAGTGAGATTAGTATTGAACAAAAAGTGAAGGCAATGAAAAGTATGGTGATGATTATAATAGTTTAATGGAATATAGAAACCATGATATCTCTGTGTGTTAAACACCGCTTGTCGTGCAGACGATCACCAGGTGATTATGTCACATGATGTTCAGAAGTATTAGTACCTTTGATAACCCCTTGGCGCGCGAACGTTGAGTTTGAGGAATTTAGAAAGAAAAAGAATGTCGCGTGCTTATTATTATATGGAAAGGTTGCTGAATATTAAATAAAGAGAGAGGTTGACCAGGATCGTACGGAGCGGCAATCGATAGTGTCTGTCTATCATGATGAGAACTAATGCGTTAGTATTCGTTTATATGTATGAGCAATGATCTAAATAAGGTATTCGATTTCTACTACATTCTATACTTTCAACACAAATGCACAGTGCAAATAGAAAATAAAATTTCACGTCCGTCATATGACAATAGTTGTACACAAGACACAAACTCTATTCTCTAGACGGAATTTGATTGTAGTGTTGCAGCGCGAGTGAAAACATTGGAAGCTCCGTGCTGCAGTTGTAAAGTTTCTTGACATGTGAAAGAAGGCTTGATTAGTTTTTATTTTTGATCCCCTGAGATTTTATATGCAATAGTTGCGAAACTCAGCATTGGAAACTTCTTTTATATAAGTATGTTAAAATAACATGTCGTATTCTTATCTCCAATGGGGTATTAGGTGTGAAGCATAAGCTCTTCTTTACACTTAATTTTTTCGGTAAACAGATATTTTTTATAAGTTTTATCGCCGACTCCCAAACTCAACTCAAACTCAAACATTCACGCCGTATATCCCCGAAGAGGTTGACAGAGGTACTAATACTTCTAAATATCACGTGACATTGTCATCTTGTGTTCAGAGTACCCACATTTTGCTTGGAGAGTGTATTATTATTGCTAACTAACTATGATTAAACAAATAACCTTAGTAGATCACCTTATCTACAAATTATTTTATTATTGAATAGCTTCATTATACTTAATAGTACACGCGTAATATTTTAACATATTTGCACTATTAATTCTCTTAAATAATAGGGACTTCTTTAAAAGCGTTTTAAATTTCCACAAGTGTGGAGTGGAGTGTCTTTTGTAACAATAATTTGAATTTCAAGGTATCCTCAGCACTTCAAAAGTCCCTTGCATTTCCATACAAGCTCAGTCTAGTGCAGCTAACACAATTAGTGTGTATTTTTTGTTAAATTACTTTTAATCATAAATATGTCTATCATCAAATATTTGGTGTATAGTGCTGGCTTAGAATGTCACTATCCCTTTCTATCCTCGGGTGTCCCATCACCAACGATACTTTATTTCTACCATCTTGTCCCCTATCAACTTCCAAATGTGGCTGAGGAGTTTCTAGCTCTAAAGCTTTGGATAACCCGTTTAGGGATTTATGGCCGTGAGTATATGTATATATGAATATGTGTATTTAATATTTACAATGGCCTTAGCAACTAAATATAAAAAAGTCCCCTATAATAAATTATAAGTACAATATGAAATCTCAAAAGTAAATTGTGATGAAATTTTTGTCGCGTTAAAATGATTTATAACAACGAAAATTGAAGAGAGTTCTTCAGTAGCTATAAATGCAAATAGCCTCGTGAAAATGTAATAAACCGAAGACTTGGTTTCGCGCCGAGTATAGTTTACGAAGGCTTTCAAGGAGTTGATATCTTCGGTGAAATGGTTTTGCGTATGTTATTTACGGAATTCGAGCAAAATGGTCCGCCCTAAAATATTGATTGGCGTTTATTATGAGGTTACAGTTTGTGTTCTTTTTATAGTGTTATGTCAAAAAATACTACGTTATATCCATCAATGACTCATTAATTTGTAAAATTACACCGAATCTTTCTGTGCTGCTGGTATGTTCTTGTAAAGGCGAAAATATTAATGGGATTAAAAGACGGAAAAATAACTCACCCAATCTTTATAATTCTCGTGTTTTACTCGTTCAAAATTTTAAGAAAACACTCATATATAGGTCATCTGGTATTATTTGGAAATCATATGCGATCTTTATGTACCACAATTCCTTTTTTCAATTAAAGCCTTTAAGTTATTCACTACTTTACTACACCATATTTTTAATGAATACAACATACCAGATTTTCTAATTGCTGAACAATCCCTTGTGAGCAACATTGAGTTTAGTACAATTTTTTAATAAGTATTTCTAAAATCGCAAAATAACTAGGTCATTTACATTCTTCCAGTAAAATGATAAATAATATAAAATAATAAGGCTCAAAAAATTAAACAAACTGTAGGTACTTTTATTGAATGAACAAACCAAGTTTCCCGAGCGTCTATTACGACGGGCAGTAATGGTCGGATACTTCGCGCTCCGAATTCGACTGTTATTGTTATCAATTAACAAAGATCTAATTATTATATTATTCAAATGATACTAAGCTCCAGTTTCTCCGTCATCTCTGCTAACTTAATAAAATAATGTCGTTTGCGCTCGGTCGCCGTCAAATTTGCACTAAACTCAATTCAGCCATTCACGCTTAAGATTCTTTAATTTAAATGTGTATTTTGGGTATGATTTATTTTAGATGGGGAGTGGAATACTTGGTATTTTATTTTTGTATAACAATTGTACTTAGTGTAAATGCCAATGGGCATTTTGTTCAGGGATTTTCCGAAGGAGTGTACATAAATAGAATACGGTAAAATAAGTAAATGAACTGTTTTCTTGTATAATTATTTAGGTCGCATATCTGCAGTGTTCGACTGCAAATAGGTTGATAATTGCACTGCAGAGTGCAGAACACAGGAAAAACAAATAGGTTGATAATTTACTCCTGTGTACCGTTATGAAATCGGTTAAACCTAGTAATCAATTGTGGCATCTTTATACAGTTGATATTTATTATACAACGTATATGTTATTACTTTTTGCACACATGCCTGCTTGGCCCACCCAGGAGTATAATTACCAAATAATATGCCAACCCTGCAAACAATTCATATGAGAAAAGAACAATATAAAAATACATATTCTGGAGCAATAAATAGCCTAATGAGCAGTCAATCAACATTTTAAAAAGGCCCGAATGGCTGTGCACGATGCTGTTCTAGTTCCTACGCTTAATTATGGTAGCGAATGTTGGGCGTGGCAGTGAATCATGAGAGCAGAGTAAACGCAGTAGAGATGAGGTCCCTCAGAGAATCAAGTGAGAAATAGTGTGATTCATGAAAAATGTGGTGTGAAAGATGATATTGTAAAAAAGATAAAAAAATGTATTGTGGAGATTATTTGGGCACATCGTACAAAGTGGCGATTAAGTCTCTGTCTATACTAATGGGCACCAACGGCGTGAGTATATGTATGTACGCACATATTAGTTTCTTTCTCAAGCACTGTGTTACATATTTTAGTTATAAAAATAAAAATATATTTTTAATCGCCTTGGTAATTTTAATAATTATACAAACAAAATATAAGGGTTGAGTTTTCATTGTTTGATTAAAACCAATTGTCTGTTTTAAGCCGATATCGACATATATCGGAAAATGTGATTATAATTTTACCGTAACAGAGAGGTCATTTCAGTTTAAAAAAATATTTAAAAATATAAAAAGATAAAAAAATATGATTCCTTTCCCAGGGTCCATATAATAATGAATAGAAAAACTAATAAGATGTTTAAATGGATGGCTGGGCTTTTTCAGTGATTTTTGGGCGATGTGGTTGGAGACCCGTCACCAAAGCATTTATTATTACCATCTTTTCCCCAATCAACTTCCAAAAGTGGCTGAGAAATTTCTCATTCCAAAGCTCTGGCTACCCCGTTAAGGGATTTATAGCCGTGACTTTATGTATGTATGTGTGTTTAAAAAAATGTATTATTGAAACATATTTTATTATATTTTATTACCAAAATAAACTACATAACAGAACTAACCTTGGCTGCCTATCCCATAAAAACGCATTCATAGATATTTAACTTATAGTTTTATCATCGAGAGCCCAAATATTGTGTGGCTATTATTTTTACTCAGACATACGTCACATTCAGTCGCGTTTGCCGAATTCACACGTCAACGAATACTATTAATTGGATGTAAGTTTCCGCGTACGTTGCGCATTGAGCTTCGACGCTTGGTAAAGGCTAGACCACACTTTGGTATTATATAGAAAGTCTTATTTAAGCATCCGAAATTACCGAATAGATACGTTTCGGCTGTTTAAGTGATTAAAATAACAGTGAGAAAAATAACATTTTATTTGTTGCATTTGGATATAATTATTCAATAACAATCAACACAATATTAGAAGTTTAGTCTTTCCTGGGTTGTTAATGACGAGAAAACTATTATAACTCTGATTAATTTAATTATACTAATGGTAATGAATAGCATTTTGATGGTCTCCCACTATGTTACAAGTGCAAATGTTGAAAGTTATGTAAATTAACTTTTAACATTTGAACTTGTATGTTACGTAAATTGTTAAAATTTTTAACCAAGACGTTAAAATATTTTATTGTTAATTTAAAATAAAAAAGATGCTTACTTCAACCACAGACGTTAGTCAATATAATAGTTTGCTGAATTGCAGCAGTGAATAATAACAAATCAAGTATCTACGGAAGATTGATAACATAATACAGGGCGGTGTGGCCCGGCCCTGTCATAGCTCCCAACGAGCGTATGACTGCATTCCTCCCCCATTATTCAACCGACGTCATTCAATGAATATTGTATTAACTCCGGCATCCATTGTCGTGAAATTGGTCAGTTAACTTTATTTTCACTTTATCGACTCACAAACTACAAAAACAGCCAATACCAGAATTCATCTGTCATACGGACGCACGATTGAAACCATTATGTTTGCTATAAAATTAAACGGGCGTGTTTTTGATTTCATCAAAAAGTACTGATTTTCAATTTACAATTATTTGAGGCTTTTTTTATGTAAGACATTTTATATTGTGCTAAGTCTAATTAAATGTTTAAGCTCTTGTGTTTTTGTATAATGTAGACATAAAGAAAACCGTATCTGAAAGTATATGAAATAAAGCTGTTAGTAAAAAATACAAGAGAATATTGACTATTTCTCATTCTCTTACAATGTAAGAGAGAAGAAACTACATTAATAGACTGGCGGAAAGTATTTTTTTTTCTCAAAGACTTTTTTTATGTATTTCTTAAGCAATCCGTGCATATTTTTTTTAAACTCTTATCACAAGTTAATAAATAAAAGAGTTACATTATTTCTGGAATCAGCTAAAATAGAAGGTATTTTTTTAAACCAAAAAAGGCGGATTTGAGAGTATCGTCTGTTATTTCATGGAGTAAATATTTATGAAGAAAGGAAGATCTTATACTTGCGAACGGTAAGCTTCTTTATCCAAAACAAAACCTTCCTAGGATTTCATTTTCAGTTTCTTTCACAATGCTCTCTAAGATATATTTAAAAACAGTTTTGACATTTGTAAAAAAAGGAAGTGTCTCATAGGAATTAATTTGCCTGTAACCTTTAAGTTCAAACCTAGTTAATCAGCATATTTGATACTGGTTTTTATTCGGACTAGTAATGTTTCATCTTGTGTGAATCTGTAATTAGCGTATTAATATATATATGTGAGTTCAGAAGTATTGGTACCTCTGTCAACCCCTTCGGGGATAAACGGCGTGAACGTTTATGTTTATGTTATGTTATGTTATGTTTATAGGTAATAATAAAAGATTTTAAGCTGAGTGTATTAAAGTAATAGTAGCAGATTCAAATAATTTTTATTTTTTTCCTCTAGTATATTAATTAAATTAACAGAGTAGGTACTCCTATATTTATAGAGCACTATTCTGTCGAACTTGAGTTACGTTGTTTCGTAGAAGCTATAAACTTTTCATTCAAAGTACATCATAATAATACAAAACGACTGCTCAACAACATGGATTGTGAATTCTTTGAAAGGCTAATGTGTTACAGGTAACACAATATAGCCAGTCACTTTGGATGATTCCTTTCCCCTGTCAAACAATGTTAGTTTAATAGTTTCTGACTGGTCCTAGGTTATATCATATGAATAGATTGGTATGTACGTAATTTCCGCATTTTGAATATAGTTTTTATGAAGTAGTTCGTACATGTACATGTGGCTATAAATCTCTAGAAAGGGGTAGCCAGAGCTAAGGTATTAAAAATTTCTCAGCCACTTTTGGAAAGTTTAGTTGGGAAAAGATGGTAAAATAAAGGTTGTTGGTGATGTGTCCCCAACCACATCGCCCAGAAATCGCTTAAAAGCCCCAATACTGTGAGTCGCCTTTTACGTAGATTTACCGGAAGAAATGGGGTAGTGCTATTCTAAGTCGACACTACACAGCTAATACACTATGCTAATACGATACAATATTAAATTAAAAAACAAAATTTGAGTCTTCTTAAAGCATATAAAAATTTGAAGAAATAATTTTCTGGGAAATATTTATAACCTTACCGCATGAAGGTATACTTAAAATGTGTTTGAAGAAGCACAAAGAGTGGCAGAATTGATTGCATTGCCGTGTAGTGCCGGTTTAAAATGTAACTTTTCTTTTGCCCACGCAACTTCCAAAAGTGGCTTAGGAATTTCCAATTCCCTAGCTCTGACTACCCCTTCAAGGGTTTGATAGCCGTGACTATATCTATACATGTATGTATATTATGTCGAGTCAGGGGGGTATCGTGATTTACATTCATTTTGATGAACAGAATACTAATCAATCCATTATTTAACTAGCGTATTGTATAAATATACAATCCTATGATTATTATTGTAAAAAATAGAGTAAACAATATTAGTTAAGTAACAAAAATAATACCATATTTTCAACTTTCAAACGAGTTTGAATATATTACCGACGAAAGTTTATTACAGCCTACTTGTATTTATTTCAAACCATTTCTAACTGACGGTCTTCATAAAGTGAAAAAATTCGTTTATCAAACTGAGTTAGGGAAAAAAAAGTGGCAAGGGAAGGGACTGCCCAAAGGTGAAAAATAAAACAGGCCAAATTGAAGACAGCGCGCTAGGTTTATGTAAATTTCTGACTGAAATTGTTCAAACTTGCCAAGTTTATGTTATTATTGTTTGTGAAGAACAACAGAAGGTAAGCTTGACGCGATTGTGAACGCCCGTGGGGATATCACGTCGGTCGGTACGCAAATTGAATCAAAACATGGATTGAATTTACACTTTTATTTTGAATTTGATAATTATTCAAGGTTTCATTTGAAATGCTCGTCTGAATAATGGTTGATTACAGCAATACGATATTTTTTTTATATTTCATGAATTTATATTAAATCTATATGATGGTCTCTTCATTTTATTTAGAATTCAAACAATAGCACTCCCTTAAAACCTTTCTCATTTTTAATAAAATTTAACTAAATCATGCTTTTAAAAAGTATTTCGGGTTGTTATAAGTGAAAGTAATGTTTTGCTTTAAATTCGGTTGCGTATTTGGTAATTAGTTTAACATGTAAAGTAACCTTTAAAGAGCCCTACCCCAGTATAGTTATACAGGCATATAAACAAACACGTACTAAAATTAACATTTTAAAAGCACTGATAAAGCACGAGAGGCTTACCGTCTATCATACAAACGAGGAAGAGAGTGTATACTATATTAAACATAACCTCAAATAACTAAATTAATTGAAGATTAAAATAAACAGGTTAGGCTTTTTCAGTTAAATCAGGGTCTAACTAAGCAGTAAAAGAAATTTACTTTTTTTATTAGTTCTATGTTGTTAAATAGAAATAACTTTACTCGTATTAATTAGTATTGGGATTTTTGAAATACTAGTTTTATAACTTTATGAGTGGTTATTGGGCGATATGGCTAAGGTCTCTAAAAATCCTTTTCTATCTATACTTATAATAAATCTGTAGAGAGGTCAATTCTGTACATGAAATATATTTTCAAAATAACTATCAGGTGGTGATTAGGGATCGATACTGATGCCAAAAATGCAATCAGTAAAATTTTTGTCTGTCTGTCTGTCTGTCTGTCTGTCTGTTGTCTGTCTGTCGGTTTGTATGTTCCTTATGGAAAAAAAAACTACTCGACGGATTTTAACGAAACTTGGTACAATGATTTTTCATACTCTTGCGCAGGTTTTCAGCAGAGAAGTAAAGAGGAATTTTGGGAAATTTGGGGAAAACGGGAGAAGTTACTCCATTTTTTAAGCTTCCGTCGCGTGTGCAGCCTTAATGGTTAAACTTACATAGAAATCATGTGTGGCGGAAATATTTTTCATAAAATTATCTAAAAAAAAATCCTCAACAGTATATGTCTATCTTTTATGGTTGACTCACAATAACACGTGTAATTCCTGATAGCTTAGCAGTTCGAAACATCCTGATTATATTTGTTTACTCTTACGTTTGTAAACCTCTCACTCATCCCTAATTTAAAAAAGGTTACATTATTACCTATTCAATAAAAAAAGAATCATAGAAATCGGTAGACAAACACCGAAATTATACATAAAATAAGCCATCGCGCCCGTGATTGAAACCAAATCTTTACTAATTTACATATAACATACTCTAGTATGGATCTACCATCTATGGCGCCAGTAGTTGCATCCTACATAACGTAATGATTTATTTTTTAGATTGTTATAAATACTTCATGTCGTTTTATTCCAAAATTTGCTATTAAACGGAAATACTGAAACGTTCATTAAAGCGCATTAAAATCACGAAACTACACTGTTTAGGGAGTGCTATAAATTTAATAAATTGAAAACATTACGCTGAATTTTACAATGCTTGAGCAGTGACTGAAGAAAGAAACCTCAGATATTTAAAAAAACAACGCTACCCGTGCGAAGCTGGGACGATCCACTAGTACTTATAATATTTCTGTAGAGAGGTCAATTCTGTACATGAAATATATTTTCAAAATAACTATCAGGTGGTGATTAGGGATCGATACTGATGCCAAAAATGCAATCAGTAAAATTTTTGTCTGTCTGTCTGTCTGTCTGTCTCTTTGTCTGTCTGTCTGTCTCTTTGTCTGTCTGTCTGTCTGTCGGTTTGTATGTGCCTTATGGAAACAAAAACTACTCGACGGATTTTAACGAAACTTGGTACCATTATTCTTCATACTCTTGCGCAAGTTTTTGTATACTTTCCAGCATAATAGTAAAGGGGAATTTTGGGAAATTTTGGGAAAATGGGAGAAGTTACTCCATTTTTTAAGCTTCCGTCGCATGTGCAGCCTTAATGGTTAAACTTACAATCATGTAAGACGGAAATATTCTTCATAAAATTATCTAAAAAAAAATCATCAGTTTCTGTCTATCTTTCACGGTTGACTCACAATAACACGTGTAATTCCTGATAGCTTAGCAGTTCGGAACATTCTGATTATATTTGTTTACTCTTACGTTTGTAAACCTCTCACTCATCCCTAATTTAAAAAAGGTAACATTATTACCTATTCAATAAAAAAAGAATCATAGAAATAGGTAGACAAACACCGAAATTATACATAAAATAAGCCATCGCGCCCGTGATCAAAACCAAATCTTTACTAATTTACATATAACATACTAGATGGCGCCAGTAGTTGCATGTTACATATTTAGATTGTTATAAATACTTCATAGCGTTTTATTCCAAAATTTGCTATTAAACGGAAATACTGAACCGTTCATTAAAGCGCATTAAAAATCACCAAACTACACTGTTTAGGCAGTGCTATAAATTTAATAAATTGAAAACATTGCGCTGAATTTCACAACGCTTGAGCAGTGACTGAAGAAAGAAACCTCAGATATTTAAAAAAAACAACGCTACCCGTGCGAAGCTGGGACGATCCACTAGTTTTATAATATAATGTATAATTACTGGCCACTTCTTTTTGAGATATATGCATACATACATATATGAATCAGTATCACGCCATAAATCCCCATTAAGGAAGGTGGAGACTCTAGTTTCATGAATATTCATGAATATTTTCATACTTGGCCTTTTATTTTTTATGAGGTTTATAGTTTTCCACATATGTATGTCTATTTATATGTACTTTCGTTCATATAATATAATATAATATAATATAATATAATATAATATAATATAATATAATATAATATAATATAATATAATATAATATAATATAATATAATATAATATAATATAATATAATATAATATAATATAATATCTATACTTATAATAAATCTGTAGAGAGGTCAATTCTGTACATTAAATATATTTTCAAAATAACTATCAGGGGGTGATTAGTGATCGATACTGATGCCAAAAATGCAATCAGTAAAATTTTTGTCTGTCTGTCTGTCTGTCCGTCTGTCTGTCTGTCTGTCTGTCTGTCTGTCTGTCGGTTTGTATGTTCCTTATGGAAACAAAAACTAATGGACGGATTTTAACGAAACTTGGCACAATTATTCTTCATACTCCTGGACAGGTTTTTGTATACTTTTTAGCAGATTAGTAAAGGGGAATTTTGGGAAATTTTGGGAAAACTGGTGAAGTTACTCAATTTTTTAAGCTTTCGTCGAGTGTTCAGCATTAATGGTTAAACTTACATAGAAATCATGTATCACGGAAATATTCTTCATAAAATTGTCTAAAAAATTTTCCGCAACAGTATATGTCTATCTTTTATGGTTGACTCACAATAACACGTGTAACTCCTGATAGCTTAGCAGTTCGGAGCATTCTGATTATATTTGTTTACTCTTTCGTTTATAGTTCTCTCATTCATCTCTCATTTAAAAAAGTTTACATTATTACCTATTCAATAAAAAAAGAATCATAGAAATCGGTATAGAATAACCAAACTTATACATGAAATAAGCTATTGCGCCCTGTCGTCGCACGTGAATGCTATAAGGATATTTTTTTAGTAATGGTGTCGCGCGCAAAAGATAGCCCGGAGTATACATATACTCCCTGTATGTTTGCAAAGTTTGTAACTCTGATTGTTTGTTTGCATGGTTTTATTTTTGGAGATACTGAACCGTTCACTAAAGCGCTTTCACAATCACAAAGCTACACTATTCAGGAATGCTATAAATTGCACTAAATTTCACAAAGGTTGAGCAGTGATTGAAGAAAACCTCAGATATTTTTAAAACTACGCTACCCGAGCGAAGCTGGGCCCGATCCACTAGTAATATAATATAATATAAATATTTATATGCCCTACTTATATGAACGTCTATGTTAACTTAATTAACGTGAATTTTAACGTCAAGGAGACTACCGGGAACTGTCAGCATTAGGATAGTTTATTAAGCTAAAATTCACAATGATATACTAATATCAATTCGCCTAGACTACTCAAAATTAGCATGTCGATAACGACAGGAACTGGCAGTTAAAGTAGTAAAATGCTGATTAGTTCTGTGCTATTTCGCCATTCATTAATTTAATCAGTTTGTAAATATATTTTTTTCTTTTTATGTTATGTATGAAAAAAGATCCCCGCGTTGTTTACGGTAAATGATAATAAAATAAATATTTTGTTTACATCCATACTAATATTATAAATGGGAAAGTGAGTTTGTTTGTTTGTTTGTTCCGCTTTCACGCCGTAAATACTGAACCGATTGCTTTGAAATTTTTCAGACGTGTAGTTAGAAGTCTAAATTAAATGATAGGGTACTTTTTATCCCGGAAAAAATGTTCCCACGGGAAATCAAAAATATGGTTTGCTTGCTGGATGCATTGGAGATGGCGCTGTGTATCGTTTAAAACAACGTAAAATATTGTAAACTAATATAAAAATCAAAATTAAGAAGCTTAATGGTACGGTAATGGATCCCCGAAAATAAGGAACTCCCGAGGGATGATGTACTATTTTTTTATCGTATACATTTTTTTTTACATCTACTTATATTGCAAACGAATATTAACATGTAAATTTAGAAGCTAAATGAAACGACGACGATTCCTTGAAACTAAGGAATCCGCAAGAGTTCTCATAGGAAAATCAAAAAACCTTAACTCATATATGGCTCAAAATATTGCAGCGATTATTTTTATCATCGATGGAATTTACATCAGCCACTTTGTTAATGTTCATTTTGGAAAGATGAAGGGGTTTTATCAATTTAAATGACACATTTGTTTATCAATAGTAAGACTAATATGAAATAAAGCGTAATAAAAATTTGACACCGCCCCGGTAACGTCTCCGTGGCGTAGCGGTATAACTAACTACTATGAATATTTAATTAGAACTATTATGAATCAATCGTCCCGGGTTCGTATCTCAGGTAATTCAAGGTTTTTGTAAAAAAATGTTTTGTTAGCTTAAAATAACACTATATATAATAATAACAAGCACTATCCCTTCAATTTAGCGATTATTTTGGAAGGAGATCCACCACTAATCATCCCTATATTGCCGAGCAATCGCTGCAAGCTCTCCCACTATCACCAACGGTCAGTGTAGGGGGCAGCACCGGGCCGTCGCCGCAGCGCCAAACTACTATCCGTATCTGTACTTACTAAAGATATTCTCATTTCTGAACATAAAAACTTGGTATATTTGTTTCATGATTCTTATGAACAATTAAAAAGGAAATTTTGGAACTCAACCCCTAACGGGTTGATATAGCAAATGAAAGTTAATATAGAGTTTTTTTACATTTTATAATAAAACTTAGTGCGATTGAATTTATGAAATCCATCTATCAATCATTCATGAATATATGCTAACAACCATAGATTCCATAAAAGGGTAGCCATAGCTTCGGAGATACTAATTCTTCATCCAATTTTGGAAATATATTGATAAAAGATAGGTTAATAAAGGTTGTTAGTGATGGGTCACAAACTGCATCGCCCAACAATCACTTAAAAAGCCTCAATATCCTTTATGTCATTTACAACGCCCGCGGGATTATAAATATAAAAAACAGAAGTTGAGATAGTGTTTCGGTATTTTGGTATTATATAAACTGGATCCAAAAAATGAAGTCCACGCGGACGAAGTCGCGGGGCAAAAAGCTAGTACTTTATAATACTCGTATCTTACTAGATGACAAACTCTAATACTAAGTTTAACATGCTTTTAATTGGATTTATAAACTTGATGATATTCAAATAAATAAAGAATTACGAGATTATATGCTTCACTGAATACAAAAAGCTAGTATTGTATCTCAAAAATACTTGTTTGGAAAATTTAATAATCAATTATGATATGTAATGTAATAGCTATAGCTCGCAAATAATATTTCTTCTTACTAAGATAAGCAAGATAGTTTAGTTTTTGTTTATTTTTTGTAGACATTGCCTTCTCCCACATATTTTTTAATTTTATTTACGTACAGTATATATTTTCAGATATCTTTCGAATTTGAGTCACCTTTAAGGCACCACAAACGTCATAAACTGTACAAGTGCTGCTCTAGATAGAACGAAATGTTTAAATTAAAATTAAAGTTTTATTCATTAGGAGAACAAACTTAACTTAATGTAGATTCACACAACTACACACTTCATTCAGTTACAGACCGTAAAAAGGGTAGCCAGAGCTTAAGAATAAATTATTCGTCAGTCACTTTAGGAATTTAATTTCGGGATGGATAATAAAACAACAAAGTAATGTCGGTTATGGGTCACCAGCTAAATCATCCAAGAATAACAACTCAACCTAAACGTTCACGCAGTATATCCTAGATGGGGTTGGAGGTATCAATACTTGTGAAGATCCTGGGACATTTCAAAGTACCCACGTTTTGCTTGAACAATGTACTCACTTGATAGGGGCTTATCGCCGTTTTGTACAAATACACTGTCTTATATGGGTTTCCTCACTACGCATTCTTCAATGTTCACAATTAGGATAAATCAACACAAATTGGTTTAGCCCCGACTCGGCAATTGAACCCTCACCGTCTGCACAATAAGTGTAGTACTAGACACTGAGCTATCACGACTGCTGCCAAGAATAACAACTATGTAATAAGAATTTATGTTGTTTAAACGTTGCTACAAAAAGTGTATAAGTGTAAGTGTGTAAGACAATATATATTTGATCGCTGACAAATGTTAAAATATTCATTCTCAGGGAAGAATCAACTCTTTAATAGTGCTACACCGACGCCGACTTTCAGTGTGACTTTGTCAGAAATGGGTTGTTATAGAGTCATTACGTAATTAAAATTCCACGCAAGCAAAAGCGTCGTGAAACGGGAACCCGTTTGTGCTTTTATTAAATTACACTATGTTATTCACGAACGCTACGTGAACTTAAATGGGGTATGAAATTTTGGAACATTTAATATTTCATGGATAGTGTATCGTTTGGTCATTGATAAAATACATTATTTTAATAGTGTTCGTGTTTAACAAAAACAAAAATATTTTTAATAAAATATATGTGTTATAGAACGTACTCTTTATCATTTTATTCCGTATCGCGATCTATACCTTATGACATAATCCTTCAGTTTTTATAAAGTTAAGTTGTTAATGTGCGGGATCGTCTTATAAAATGTAAACCACACAATTATGCTAAAATCTTTATAACCGTTTAAGTATAATTTACCAATAAGTTTGCCAGGGTTGGCAGCCGCTAAGGCAGTGCTAAGTATCAGGAAGTGCAGTAGCATTCTTCCACCCTGCCTTCCTCTGATACACCATCGAGCCTTCCTCCCTCGCTGAGCAGACAACACTGAAACAAATTAAAATATACTTGTATTTCAATTATCACAGCTAAAATTGTTCCTAAGGGTCGTGCCAATTTGCTCAAAGTGTCACTATAACAAGGACCAAACTTCTGGTTAACGAATAAAATATAATTCTGATCACGAAACGAAAGCGGTCTGAATAACAACTCTTTAATTGAAAGTTTAGCAATTTGCTGTTCCGAATGGACCCAAAGGCGCGAGGGGCAACTTTCATCTACCGCGTTTCAAAATTGAACGTAGGCAGATGCGCTTAATTACTGGGCCAGCTGCCGGCCGTCTTGGCCACCCGTCTTGAGGTGGAGCCCTCAGAGGCTAAAGAAATTTCTCCTTAAATACACCCCACAAACGCGTTTTCTTTTCTTAATTCGTACGACAGCAGCGCGAGTAATTAGAAAATTAATTTGAGACAATGTTACGAAACATCTTCCTTCATTTAGCTTGTTATGTCTTAACAGCTTTTTTGATGAAACTTATTAAAAACCGGAGCTCCACGCAAAAGTTTACCTTCACTCTTAGAACATATTGCAAACTGTCAACGGATTTATCGAATCTGTCGAGAAGCTCTTTAGAGTTTTCCAATAACGTACTACTAAGTATTCTCCACTCTAAGATATGAGTCGTAGTCAAATAGAGAGATAGCGTGATATAAAGATGTCGTTACAGGGGACCCGGCCAAGAGTGGGACGTGTGGAGCCGCACGAGTGATTCAAACTTCCCTCAGCATTTTATCTAACTGCAAGGGCTGAGTTTATGTTCCTCGCCCTTCTTGATTTAGTTTTGATGGCAGAGGGGAGCGCCTTTTAGATAAATGATTCAACAACGCCTAGCGCGCTCGAACTTCCACGAAAAGTGATTTCACCCGCAAGATTTGCAACAGTGTGTATAGTTTATCGCACTTCAATTTCAATTAGAGTAGGATGAAGTGTAAACGAGTGATGAAAATGGATTTTTCGGTGAGAGGTCGTTAAGTGAATTAGCTTTCTTATAAATGAAGTTCCTCTGAGATTTTTTTTAATTTACTTTTATTTAATGGATTAGGTTTTGTGACAAAATAGAAACACTATTTTATTGATAAAGAAAAGTATAAAATAAATACATAAAATGGTAATATAAATGTAAGCGTGTTATGAAAATCTGAGCTCCAGTTCCCGTCGCGTGTCTCACCGAAACCATCTCGGGTCGTTTAGATATTTTATTTTCATACAACTTCTTATGTGGGGTCGTAAAGTGCGTGTCGGATTCTTATATTTCTTTGCAAACTGTTGCTTCTCGCTATTACGACGTGCTTGATATCATTATAACCAGCTTTATTTTGCGCTTTGGGTTCGTTTTATGTCTTATTTGTTTTTCTTATTCCCTTACTGATGTTTTTTGGTTGACAAATGAAATATGTGAGGAATACGGGTTTTACCTGTTTGGTGGTTTATGTACCTACGTATATTTAGTTTTTCTTACTTTACACTTCTTTGTCTACTTATGAACATGCCAACAGTTTTTATTTCAAAGAGGTTTAGCTATATAGCAGAGAGTAAAGTATTGTTGTGTAGTGTCGGCATAGCATAGCTTTATCCTGTTTTTATCCGCGGGTGTGAACATAACTGGAGACCCATTAACGACCTTTCCTTATTAAACAATATTATCTTTATCTAACGCTCAAAAAAAGGTTTAATTATTTAGTTCTGAAACATTCGCTACCCCTTTTAACTCGACTTTGGCAATGAGATGGATGGTGATTGTGGCAGTGTATACAATGATGAATTTATGTGTGGCCTACACCTACATCATTAATATAAATATATAATAAATAATACTTAAATTAAACATAAAAACATGAATATTTATAATATGAATTTAATTTAATTAAGATATCATATTAATTTGGTGGTATTTATATTTACTTTTATTTATACTTATACTATTACCGATACACACATATTTATAATAAACTATCATTATTATATACATTGCGATACTAGTCGGTCGATAATCGATTTGCATATCGATATGCGGTTCGATAGGATGTGAACCCGTCTCGCGGGTAGTTTGAGCTACCGCGATGATTGTTCGAGAAACGTTGCCTAACCAGTCGTGAATCACTTAACACGATACGTACAGCACTCGTATGATTCTCGTATAATTTCCTAGTTAAGTTTAATGTGTGTTGAATATTGTTACTGTCATTAACTGTTATTTCTTTCTTCGCTATTGAGTGTGACTGTCTTCCTAATTTGTGTTTGTTTCTGAGCTGTGTAATCATTATTCATTGTGCCTTCTATAATTCAAAGTGTGTGTCGGTGGAAAATAAACCTGTCAAACTATGAGTGACTATTATTTTACAAGTACTAGATGAAAACCCGGCTTCGCTCGGGTGAAAAATGATTCATAGTACCCATCTAGGTACAAAATGTAGGTATATACTTCCGTAGTCATCAGTCTATTGTTTTAATCAATCTAGTACCTACATGAAAACTGCAGAAGTTTTTACTAAAATAATAATAATTTTATATCAATATTTAAAAAAAACTAACATAAATTTACAAAACATGTAACTATTAAGATTTTTTGTCTGTAAACTTCTTTCTTTTAAGCACTCGGTAACTTTCTCCACTTTTGCGAGTAGATAAGTATAGCTAGGTACTATAAAATAAACAAAATAGGACAAGTGCGAGTTGAACTCGCGTGAAGAGGGTTCCGTACGATGTTGATATTGAGTGATTTACCATGTTATTTTAATATCATGGACTTCTTATAGGTTTTCCTATAATCTATAAGGAGAAAACTAATTTCCGAATTGTCAAAATTTTAGGTTCAGTAGTTTCGGAGATAAGGGGGGGAATGGTCAATTTTCGTCTATTTTCTTTAATAACTTGGAAACTATTTATTTTGAAATTACAAAAAAATACATTTAAGATCTTCTCAACAAGACCTTTTATTTGATATGCCACACGATGCAGATTTCCAGAGTTTTTTTTTAGATTTTATCTGCTCACGTCACACCTCTGTGTCTGGGTCACAGGAATTGATATGTGTACCAAATTTCAACTTAATCGGTCTAATAGATTCGGAGATAATTGACTGTAAGCGACGGACGGACAGACACACGAGTGATCCTATAAGGGTTCCGTTTTTGTATTCAGACGTACGGAACCCTAAAAAAGTAATTTTGTTATTTATTTAAATCGACTAAATCAAAACTGGTAATAGGAAGTATGTAAATTAGAATTTTACAATGAGTACTTATTCGATAAATTAAATAAATGATAAATTTATCGTATCGATTAATTTATCATGGTTGTTAACGGTGAGGGAAAACATAGTGAGGAAACCCACATGGCTGAGTTTGTGCTTAGTCATGTGACAGTGTATTCGTACAAAACGGCGATAGGCCTGCCCCCTATCACGTGAGTACACTGTCCATGCAAAACGTGGGTACTCTGAACACCAGGTGACAAAGTCACGTGATCTTCAGAAGTATTAGTACCTCTGCCAACCCCTTCGGGGATATTCGGCGTGAACGTTTATGTTATGTTATGTTACTTATTCGAGAATTTGGCAAAGGTATAGCCGGCCTCACCCTTTTTGTTCGAATGGTGCCCTTATGCCGCGCGCGTCAAGAGCTGCCATGGGGTATCTGTGACTGTGGCCGACTGTTAATAAAAAGGAGTATTCTCTATTATACATCACATGTTAATTATAATAAAATTTTTAGATGAATGTCAGCCATGAATTATCAACTGAATTCGAACAAACGTGTTCAAAGTTCCGGCTTGCGCTAGGCTGATTGTATTTTGGAAATCCACGCATGACATGAGGAAATGCACTACAGCCACTGACCTCCATTATACTATATAAGTACACTGGACTAATGATACGTATCAAAATGACAGCTATTTATTGTGCTAATTCGAAGCGCCCCCAATGAGGGGGAAAGGAACTAAATCTGACGTAAACTGCAAAATGGCCAGTGTTTTTTTACCACAAAGCATAATATATCTATGGTTTTTAGAAACAATTCTAAATCAATAGTGCTGTAAAGTTTCGTTTCTACCCACGGTTGTCATAAGAGGCGACTAAGGTATTTAGCTTTATTAATTGGTTTTTGGACGATGCGGTTGGAGACCCATCACCAACGATACTTTATTTCTATCATCCTTTCCCCTACCAACTTCTAAATGTGGCTGATGAGTATCTAGCTCTGAAGCTCTAGATACCCCTTTTTGGAGTTTATGGCCGTGAGTATATGTATGTATGTTATAGATTTTTTAATTTCCTTTCAAATATATAATATTTTTTTACTAGACAGATTGTTAAACAATTATTACAATGTAATTTACAGGTTTCCAACTGACAATATAAGTCTGGAATTATGGCTGAAAAATATAAGTCTAGTTCGCATCCGAAAAACTTTTATTACATATGTCCAAAACACTTCTATGACGCCTGTTTTATTAAGCATAAGTCATGCATTATTTTGAAAAAGTGTGCTTTTGTTTGTATATAATAAATAATATAATTATGTTTATTTGCTATAAATACCTCACCTATTTTATTGTTTGTATTGTCACGGGCAAGTGAAACTCGTAGCAGATCATTACGTACTGAAGTTCAAGTTTCATTTTAGTTAAAAAAACGTTTCTCATTTCAAGCAGAAAAATTTTATCGATGTATTTTATCTTACTGTCACATCTCTTTTATTAGTTCCTTTCCCCCTCACTGCTGCCGTAAGCGCCAAAATGGCGAAAATCAAATCGCCTCACTGTCACCCGGCCTATAATTAGTCCAGCGTACTTATATAGTATAATGGAGGTCAGTGACTACAGCGGATAAAAAGGTGCCAAAAACAATATTTCGTAAATAAGTACAGAAGACTCGTTCGAAACCTCCTTTGCAAAACGATTGAAAAATATTATGAAACCAAACGTTTATGTCATCGGGAGACAGTCAAAATGGCGACTGAAATTTTTCTGTAAGTGCCATTAGAATTTAGCAAAATACTCAACAATCCGAATTTTGCGGATAGATGTTGTCGACTCAAAATCATTATATTTTTATGTTTTATTATTCAGGTAAGGTTTCTATCGAGTCTACCGTACCCCGTGACGAAATTATTAACATAGATATTCACCGGCCGGTGAGATAACTCATTCTCATTACATCTTTACCCCCCTTACGCTATATACTATATGTATATTCTACCATAGTTCTGAATTATATATTTTTTTAAACAAATAAAGCAGTTTCCAGTTCATTTCAAAGTAACCATTAAATATTTTACTATATACCACAAACTATATAGAGATTACTACGTAATCAGACTAACCACTGGTCTAGCTATCGACAAGACTTTAGTCTATGACGTGGGAACGTTTGCTTTTGGCATGTTTTGTTTTTATTTTAACGAAAGAATGACTAAATGGCTCTCCAATGCGTTATAGTGGTAAGTTATGCCAGCTGCGAACTAGAGGGACCACATAGGCCCTTGGGGGAAAACAAAAGTGCTAATTTTTTACTATTCGTGACTCCTGAAGATATTTCAGTATAAGAAAACAAAGTTGGATAGGCGCCTCTAAGCAGGCGAAAGAATTTTATAGTTTTTGAAAAAAAAACGTCTTTCAAAGTGGTTTCTACAGATACGCATCTTGGCCAAATGTTCCGTACTAAAACTTCTGCTATCAAAATTAGGGATACATTTAATCCACTTAATTCCTTCCCCGTTTCTGATTGGAAACTTATGCAAAATGGCGTTCTTTGCTGTATTTGTACAACCACTTACACAACACTTCCTCGCCATTATAGATTCTTCAATATATTGAAATTAAATAGCTGCGCAAAAGCTCAGCAAAACGAAAAAAGAGAACAATTGAACCTGAACCCTCAAACTAAAGTAGACGAGAACGGGATGCTCACAAGATGTTTGAAGATCTTTAGTATATTTTTAAATTTGAAGTTTCGAATTTTGTTCACATTTATAAACAGTTCTCGGAAATACCAAAAATATTTTCTTGTAAAAAAAATTGTCTCTGTACACATTTGTATATTGAATCCCCCACCAGCTGTTATTTAAAGTCTTCTGTGTCTCACTATTTCTAGTTCGCCACAGAAACCACTCAGCGTGTTTTCTTGTTGGAGTAGATATAATGAAACACGGCTTAGAATAGCACTACCCCATTTCTTCCGGTAGGTGTACGTAAGAGGCGACTAACGGTATTGGGGCTTTTAAGGGATTTTTGGGCGATGCGGTTGGAGACCCATCACCAACAACCTTTATTTCACCATCTTTTCCCCACGCAACTTCCAAAAGTGGCTGAGGAATTTCTATTCCCTAGCTCTGGCTACCCCGTTAAGGGATTTATAGCCGTGAGTATATGTATGTATGTATGTTATTTATTCCACTACAAACTTTTTGCCCGCGATTTCGTCCGCTTGGACATTATTTTTTGCATCCGATTTACATACAAAATTGTTTTTAGTTCAGTAGTTGAGGTGTTAAGATGGAATGTAGTCGCAAAATACATTACATTAAATTATACGTACTTGCTTTGCATTCAGAAGATACATACATATAAAGAAAGAAAATGTGCACTCATTATAAAATAAATAGAACATAATGATAATTATAAGTAGCGTCGAAAAGTGGACCGGACTATTTTTAGTGCCATAGGTTCTTACACATCCAACATTTTTATGCATACGACAAAGATTACCTTCCTTGAGTTAGTTTTGGTTTATATTCAAACATCTAGGATTTATGACTCACTCAACACTATAGGCTGCATAGTTTATATCTTACCCTGTTCTAAAATGAAACAAGGATACAAACAAATAATACTGTCATTATCAATCTACCCCAAATCTACCCTAAGGTCAAGAACAAACTAGAGGAGTCATAAGGCCGTGCTATATACCTTTACTGATTTTATTAAAAGTTTTACTTTACATTTTGTTCTTTCCGCTAATCTAAATTATTTAAATATTTTTATTATATTTCATTCCCACTTATTTGTATGTCTCCTGTTTTAAATCTCGACTATCCATCAAAGTGGAAAATAAAGGATGGTTGGTGATGGAATCAAAAAACAAACGTAACCAAAAGACAATAACGACACGGAACGATATGGTATAGTGATTTTTAAAGACATTGATATATATCTCACGCCATTCATTACTATAATGGTAGGCAGCGACTATCAATGGCCACTTCGTACGATCTCGAACATATTCTATATTTGTCCTAAATATAGCCTTCAATTATCATCTTCTATTGGCTCTATAATTTTCACCTATTGACTTTCATCTGGCATCTTTATGTGCTCAAACTATATTATAGTAATTTTTTTTACTTTTGTACTATTTCACACAGCACAATGGTACAAGAGTAATATTGATTCAACCATCTATAATGCCTCACAAATAAATAGGTTAAGTATTGGTGCAACAACTAGTAACAATTCATATAATACACAAACACATATAATATGTGACGCATTTAATGTGCCCTACAAATTAATCCCTAGCACCCAGATTAATTACGCAAGTAGGTCTTATAAAAGTGTAGTGTAGTGCCGTGCCGGCTTAGAATGTCACTACCCCTTTCTACCCATGGGTGTCGTAAGAGGCTACTAAGGGTATTGGGGCTTTTTATTGGATTTTTGGGCGATGCGGTTGGAGACCCATCACCAAGAACCTTTATTTTTACCATCTTTTTCCCACTCAACTTCCAAAAGTGGCTGAGGAATTTATAATTCCTTAGCTCTGGCTACCTCTTCCAGGGAAATATAACCGTGAATATATGTATGTATGTCTTATAAAAGTAATTATTTTGTATGTACACGTACTAGTATTTATATGTACTAGAACACTTCGCTAATATTCAATTGTTGGCTGCCCGACTTAGCTGAGTATCCGTAACACAAAGGAAATAGCTAGAAATAACTTCGCTTGTACGCATAAGCTGTTGTAATCAAGGCATCATTAAGCCCGTCTAGTTACGACTTTGGGCAGTAGCAAATATGTGAGCTTGCGTCTGAATGAGTTGGGTGATTACTGCTATAATATTCCTATGATTACGAATTAAGTAGATTAAGTCAAAGTATATGTATTATTTTAAAAAAACAAGATAAAAAATGAATTTTGAATTGATTTATTTGTATTCTGCCTAATTGTAATATAAATTTAATATGAACAGATACATGTATATGTCGTGCCGACACATGTCGTGGCCATATCGTAAATTTGAACACATCATAAAATGATCGATCAGTTCATGAAATAGTCGTATTTCATCAAATGATCAACTGTTTATTGGCCACATCGTGATGTGATTTGGGCAGATCGATGATAAGAAATCGTTTCTCGATATGACCAACTAAACACATGGCCTCTTCATGAAATGGTTAAGATTATTTGGTCATATCGTAAAGTAGTTACATTTATTACCGGTAGAGGCGCTGAAAACGCTTTGTTTTTGTGTGAAGATGGCAGCCGCTGACAAAAGTGTTGTTTCTCGCAGTAAAAAAGTTAATAATTCGTTATTAAGTGAGTGAAAACATAAGAGTTTACGACGAAAAGTTTCCCGAATACTTTGTAAATTAAGAAAAAACTGAGCAATATTTTAAAAAACCGTAGAGTTTGGATTGTATTTCACAGGTCACCCTATTTCTACAATCTGGCCAAGCGTGGATGACAAAATCGTGAAACGTTGAATATTTTATGATCTGATCAAATGAGGTTGACCACATCATGAAATGTGACTATTTCATGAAATGATCGATCATTTCACGATGTGTTCAAATCTACGATATGGCCACGACATATATATATATATATATATATATATATATATATATATATATATATATATATATAAACACCACAAAATAATATTTATAAAGTAAATTATCAAATTCCAGTTCTGTTGATAAGTGACATAGTGACATCAAACCACTAATGTGCGATTCAAAGAGCAGAACAGATATTCGGCTGGAGGCGCCGATTAATCTTCATTAGAGAGCGGTTCATCTGCGGTCTACTCACAGTTACGGAGACAATGCTAGATGTACGAGAGATCAACATTAAATAGTTCATAATGTTCACTATGTTGTGATATGAAACTAATTTATTAAGTAACTTTATAAGATATTCAGTAGCCATTTAAAATTATTATTTTGCATTTAAGCGGAACACTGAACTTGAAAGAGAACTTTTTAAGCTGGCCATTTCTGTCGTCATTTGTTTATTAATGTATGTATGTTTTTATTTCTATAAATGTAGTTAAAAAATTATAATAAACGATTTTAGACACTTTGATAAGTGAAAAATAGGCCCCTGTCAAACTGGCGACACAGGGGAGTGGAGAATATGCTCTAAGGCATTACACGATTACTCGCCGCCCAGACTGAGCAAGATCTGAAATTATTAATAGCTATTGTGTACATACATACATACATGCATACATATACTCACGGCTCACTACTATTGTGTACTTTTTCTATATACATACATACATATACTCACGACCATAAATACCAAAAAGGGTAGCCAGAGCTCCAGAGCTGGAAACTCCTCAGAAACATTCGGAAGTTGATAGGGGACATAGTACGAATATTTTCCTATATATCCTATTATTATTTTAAATGTGAAAGTTTAGATGTTTGTATATTTGTGTGTTTGAGGCAAAAAGGCTCCTCAAGTATCTAGCAACAGAATATTATTTTATTTTATAATATTTAAATATTCTCATACTACGTCTAGTTTAAATAGTCAAATACCAGTTCTTATCTTTGACTACCTTTTAAATAAATCTAGCTGGGAGGAAAAATTCCGATAACAGGCTTTTAAAACGTGATGTTTTGAAACAAGCTGAAAGCTCAACTATTGAAAGAGAGTGCAGAAGGATTACCAAAGTGAATGGTTATAAATACACGTCTATCCTAGTAAAGTGATTTAGTATGTAATTTTATATATAGGGATTTATTTTTATAACATAACATAAACGTTCACGCCGTTTATCCCCGAAGGGGTTGGCAGAGGTACCAATACTTCTGAACTCAAATGGCAGCGCCATCTAGTGTCCAGACAAGGTACCCACGTTTTTCTTAGACAATGTACTCACGTGATAGGGGGCAGGCCTATCGCCGTTTTGTACGAATACACTGTCACATGACTTAGTACAACTCAGCCATGTGGGTTTCCTCACGATGTTTTCCCTCACCGTTAACAACCATGATAAATTAACCACACATATGACTTTAGAAAAGACAAATTGGTGTAGGCCCGACCCAGGATTGGAACTTACGCCCGTCTATTTTCGGGCGGGTGTTCTACCCACTGGACTATCATGTCGTATTTATTCATTTATTTTTATGTGTATGTTATTTAATGTAAATAGGTTCATCTATGTAATGTTGGCTTAAAAAACAATCTTCTCGTGGTTGATCTTTAGAAGCAACCAAGTGTATTGGGACTTTTTAATTGATTTTTGTTCCATTTGATTTGAGACCTATCATCAACATCTTTCTTTTACAATTTTTTCCCACTCAAGAGAAAGGTCTATTAAAAAAAGAGTAATATCAAGTCAAAGGGTCAATATAAAAGTACGTAATACGCGTATTAAAAATCTGTTCTAAAATTTCAAAGTAAACAACATTCTGGGTCAGATGGACTTCATCCCAAAGTTAATTTTTTAGGGGTTAATATATTCATTAAATATCTGTATAGTACCTGCTTTATGCAACCTTTTGATTGTATCGTAAGCTTTTTATCTCCTTAAATAAGTTAACTCAAACATTCACGCCGTATATCCCCGAAGGGGTTGGCAGAGCTACTAATATTTCTGAACATCACGTGACATTCAGCGTACCCCGGATTTTCTTGGACAATGTACTCATGCGATAGGGGACACTGTCGCATGGCAAATACAACTCGGCCATATGGGTTTCCTCACGATTTTTTCCCTTAGCGTGAACAACCATTATAAATTAACCACACAAATGACTTTAGAAAATACACATTGGTGTAAGACTTGACTCAGGTTTCAAACCCTCGCCTTCTGTATGACGGACGGGAATACTCATTCATTGAGCTTTCACGGCTTTTGATTGAATAAGTTTAAAATATTTTATATTTGGTTTTAGATAATTGTTTCCATATTTTTTTTACATCAAATAACGTTCCAGATAGTTTCATAATACCAATTAATAAATACTCACTCAATTTTTAAAAACGGATGAGCATTTTTTTAATCTGGGGCTCTGGTACCTTTTATTGGGGTTAATAGCCGTGAGATGTCGAAGTGTTAGCTCAATGGGTAGAACACCGGTTAACGTGCAAACGACTAGTGTTCATATCCCGGGTCGAGCTTACACCAATTGGTCTTTTCTAAAGACATATGTGTGGTTAATTTATCATGGTAAAGGTGAGGGAAAACATTGTGAGGAAACCCACATGGCTGAGTTGTACTTAGTCATGTGACAGTGTATTCGTACAAAACGGCGATAGGCCTGCTCTCTATCACGTGAGTACACTGTCCATGCAAAACGTGGGTACTCTGAACACCAGGTGACAAAGTCACGTGATGTTCAGAAGTATTAGTACCTTTGCCAACCCCTTCTGGTATATTCGGCGTGAACGTTTATGTTATGTTTATTATGTAGTATAAGTAAGTATGTACGTCATTCCCCTCAAAAGGTGGTGAAAACAACAAAGTGGGGATAAAAGTATCTTCAATATTCGTTATACATTCGAACGACCGTATTGCTGACATGAAAGCTGTAACGACTTTTATTACTCACGTACGACAAGACTGTGAACCAGTATTTTAGATGACGAAGAAATTTTTGTAACGAGCTATACGTCTTGGTTTATGCCCTATTACTTTCAAGGGATAGGCAGACATGGTTTTCTAAACATAAATAAATATGTTTACTTTTTGTGGCCTAGTTTTATTTTTAGGCGATAGGCCTGCTTCTATCACGTGAGTACACTGTCTAAGCAAAACGTGGGTACTCTGAACATCAGGTGACAATGTCACGTGTTGTATGTAATTATTAGACCTCTGCCAACCTCTTCAGAGATATACGGCGGAAACGTTTGAGTTTGAGTTGACAATTTTATTTTTAATGTCCCACTCATAGTAAGTTAAGTAATTAATATGTGCTTGCTTATTTATTTTATTTAGTTGATATTTCTTAGTATCTCAATGTAAATCAGACAAGAGAAAACGAATTGAAGACTCTCAATTTTCCTACGTGTTATTGGTTTAAATAAATATTACCTTTTTCTTACCGTGTGTATGACGTGCCTAATAGAATTGAGGATTTAAATGATTGGTGAGTGATGTATCATCATCACATACACTCTTGTAATTTTGTATCTCTTCCTCCCTAGACTCTAGAAGTAACTGAGTAATTTTAAATTTCTCGCTTATAGTATTCGGAGAGTCTTTCTTAAAGCTAAGTATTAACCTTATAGCCAGAAAAGTTAAATACCTAAAAATAAGACATCTATACTCTATACTAATATTATAAAGAGGAAAGGTTTGATTTTTTGTTTGTTTGTTTGTTTGTTTGTTTGAATTGAATAGGCTCCAAAACTACTGGATGGATTTGAAAAATTCTTTCACTGTTTTAATGCTACACTATTCCTGAGTGACATAGGCTATATTTCATTTTCAAAAAAATAGGGATCCTTACGTAAACTTCAAAAATGTAACCCAAGGTGTTAAAGAAATACCAAAAAAAATCCTTACATCGCGTGCGCTGCGAAAACTATTGACAATAGAATAAAATTATGTACTACAATTTTATAGAACACATTATTATCTAAAAAAAATGCCCAGACGGCATGTCTCTAACTATTATAGTTATCTCACAACAAGCGTCATTATATAAAATTATTTAAAAATTAAATTAAAATCCTGCTTTAGAAAAGGCTCTTTATTTGTACCTATCTAATCCTTATAAAAAACGTATATATTATTTTAGACTACTTCAATACCCTTATATTACTTTTTGAATAATTCAATTCGAACATTCCATTCGAAAGTTATCTCGAATTAAAAAAATAGATAAAACTCCGCTCGATTAGCTATGCATAGTAAGTTGTTGCAGGCGTCACGAAGGGGTACGGGAGGCTGCTTATCAAAGAGTAAAAGCAAAATTTGATTGTAGCGACTATTATCACTGGCCCAGCAGCCATTCAATTAGCTCATATACCGAGGATACCGATGATCCCAACTGATCTGCCAATTCCATTTAAACGGCTACAATTTCCGGTTCTTTTGCTTTAACAATTAATAAGTCCCAAGGCCAAACCTTCAAATTAGTAGGGATTGACCTGCGAAAGAATTGTTTTACTCACGGTCAACTGTACGTTGGCCTGTCGCGGGTGGGAGCCCCTGAACATCAATTTATTTTGCTGCCCCAAAATACAACAACGTCAAATATTGTTTACAGGGAAGCTCTAACTCTATAAATTGAATGGCTTTTGATGTGAAAAAAATATATCTAAATATAAATACAAAAAAATATAACATACATACATACATATACTCACGGCTATAAATCCCTAGAAGGCGTAGCCAGAGCTAAGGAATCCGAAATTCCTCAGCCACTTTTGGAAGTTGTGTGGGGAAAAGATGGTGAAATAAAGGTTGTCGGTGATGGGTCACCAACCGCATCGCCCAAAAATCCCTCAAAAGCCCCAAAACCATTAGTCGCCTGTTACGTACACCCACCGGAAGAAATGGGGTAGTGCTATTCTAAGCCGACACTACACAGCAAAAAAATATAACATAGCTTAAAACTTAAAAAAAAATAATAAAATAATAATACATGTAATAAAATAAAAAACAAAATGTTAATGATAATTTATGCCCGAGCGAAGCCGGGACGGGCTGCTAGTATAACTATATTTTCTTAAATTTTATTATGAAATAGTTGAAACAATTTGTCGTGCATTATTAGCTCAAAAACTCACTATTCTAATTCACTATCACTATCCTACTATGTGTTTTAGTATTTTTGGTCTCTCTAAGTCAATGTTATTCAATGCCGAACTTTCAAGCCGCCATATATAATTGTTTACTATAAACGTCTTTTGATTTACTGGTTTCAAAAATGTAGCTACCCTTTTTCGGGATCCATAGCCGTGAGAGTATAGATATACATATATTTAACTGGTTATATAACATTTCCGAACCAATTTTCAAAAAATGATTTACCGGCTACTTTCTTATGGAAATTACAAGGGCTCCTCAACGTGAATCTTAAAGCATCGAAGCGTTGAAGATAAATGACGACCGATTTTTTGTCCATTGCGAACTGGTTATGAGTTTATTAATTATAAATAGTGTTTTACAGTAGTATAAATTTAACGACCAATATTTATATACGTAATGGGCTAGACAGAGACTATCGATTACCACTTTGCACGATCCTTACAAATCTCTCTTGCTCTCACACATATTTATTGTTAGTCTTGTTCATGCTCTTTTATTCTTCTCACTTTGTATAAAAACAGTAAGAAACTTCTGATTAGTTCAGAAAATTTAAGTACATATGTATACTCCGCAACACAAACTTAAATGATAAAACATTAAGAATCGATTAAAGGTTCATAAGGGGTGCAATATAGTCAAAGTACGCGTCTTTAATATAGAGTAAGTATCACAGTAACAGTTTGGTAGGTAATTGAAAGTAGAGTGGGAACATAGAATCGAGGTGTCCCCGGGATCCAGCATATAGGTGGATCTTTAATGACACTGAACGCCTCACAAACGATCTCTATAAAATTTTATGGAGAGTACATTTTGTAAAATAAAGACACTTTAGAACGTGTCGTGTCCCTTTTCATATTAAATTGGCAAATGTCACTGAGGCTTCTGAATTTATGATTGACGATTATTTGTTGTGTTTTCTTTAAATTATTCTAAAACTAAGAGGTTGTCATGTGAGGTGAGGTGACTTTTGTTTTTGGCTATTTTAAGTATTTGATTTTATGATTTATTTTTATGTGAGCTATGTAATGTCAGTAATAGCACTACCCCATTTATTCCCTTTGGTGATCATAAAAAGTGACTTGCTACTAAGAGTTTTGCGGCTTTTTAAGTGACTTTTGGACGATGCGGTTGGAGACACGTCACAAATAACACACAATCAACTTCCACAATAGGCTGAGAATTTTCTTATTCCGATACTCGGGTGCCTGCCCCTTCTAGATATTTATAGCCGTGAGTATATTTATAGATGTATGCATGCCTAAGGAATATGGCTAGAGACCTTTTGCCGACCATTTTTTTACTATTCTTTCCAAACTCAACTTTCAAAAATGGCTGAGAATCACACCACTTATGAAGCTCTGGCTAACCCATTTTAGGGTATATAGCCGTGAGTATAATATATTAAAGCATAATTTCTAAAATAGGAAAAATATAAATATACTATATACTAATATGTTATTACTGCAAGTAGAATATGTTCAAATATATTGTAAAGATTATGTATTATTATTTGATTAGGTATTTATAAAAACTGTAAACAGTTTTTTTCCATACATTATATTTCAGATACATGTTTTTCTCCATTGCCCAACATAAAATGGATGGTCATTAAATTGCTTTCTCAGTTTCAAAAATAAAAATGCCAATAGGTACAGATATTTCAATCGTACCCCTTACTGCCTTTTAAATATATTACAAAACTTGTTTATAATAAGTGCGCTGTATTGTAAGGCCATTTGCCCCTCCATAAACACGAATGGCACCAAAACGTCTCTCTTATCTTAGGCATTTCTTCGAGGGGCGGAAGTTGCACCCCAAAGGCAATGCCCGCTCTTCAAGCGTAGCCTTAAAGGATCCCGAAATAAGGGCGGCTGAGATCCCTTCGCAAAAGCACTACCATCTTAAAGCAAATGGATTGTGAAGAAACTCACACTCGATACTGATATTGGTTTTTATTTAGTCGATAGCGCTCGTCGAAGACGGCAAACGGGCTTTAATCTCATTCTTGGAGGTAATTTGAGGTCATCTTTCTTGAACTCCGCTTCGGACGCGCGCATCGATGGTGATAGATGGCCTTTATAGCAATAAAGATGTCTTTGAAAATAGCTAGGATCGTTTATGTCCTTAGATAAATGGTAAACGAGTACTAACATTACAAAATGTTTTGTAAAGGAACGTAATTTTTAAATCGTACAAAGCAACATACATTTTAAAGAAACTTTTCTCACAGATCTGATGCTCAGAAGTATTACTACCTCTGCCAACCCTTTCGGGGATATTCGGCGAGAACATTTGAGGTTTTAGCTTGAATTTGAGATCTAAAAGAAGATTGGTTGTAGTCAGTGTGAACTAAACTGAAATTTACATAACATAACATAATAACATAAACGTTCACGCCGAATATCCCCGAAGGGGTTGGCAGAGGTACTAATACTTCCGAACATCACGTGACTTTGTCACCTGGTGTTCAGAGTACCCACGTTTTGCATGGACAGTGTACTCACGTGATAGGGGGCAGGCCTATCGCCGTTTTTGTACGAATACACTGTCACATGACTAAGTACAACTCAGCCATGTGGGTTTCCTCACGATGTTTTCCCTCACCGTTAACAACCATGATAAATTAACCACACATATGTCTTTAGAAAAGACAAATTGGTGTAGGCCCGACCCAGGATTTGAACACTAGTCGTTTGCACGATAACCGAGTGTTCTACCCACTGGGCTATCACGGTTACTGAAATTTATGGATTTGAATTATTGTTTCAAGAATTAAATTTGATTGGATGTATCGAAAATTACTCATCATCATGTATAATCATATCATATCATAATCAGCCGATCGTTGACTCGAATTAGGTTTCAAGATAGCATCTGTTGTGAAAATGGTAGAGCTGGTCGCCATGGAAATAACTCACGGAAGAAAATCCTCTTATTTGTCTTTTCATTTGATAACGATAAACTATTTCAAGCTGTGTAGTGTAGGCTTAGAATAGCACTACTTCGTTTCTTCTCGTGGTTGTAAGTAATAGGCAACTAAGGGTATTGGGGATTTGTAATGGATTTTTGGGCGATGTGGTTGAAGATCCATCACCAAACACCTTCATTTTACCATCTTTTACCCACTTAACTTCCAAAAGTGGCAGAGGAATTTTCAATATTCGCAAATAACATAAAAGTGTTGAGTAGTAACAACAAAATTATTTCTGATAATGAAAACCAACGAAACTGCGGCGAATAAAGCAAGTGCGGAAACAAACATTTGCAACACAACATAAAACCAAAACATGGTTGGTTATTTAACCATGGGAGCAATTTGCAAGTTTAAATAATTAAAAGGTACCGCTTACCCTTTTAAAGTATCTTTTATGTAGGCAACTCCGAAACTCTCTCACGCTTCTACATATTCATGGGTGCGGGAGGCAAGTCAGTGAATTCGTCACTCGTTCCACTTAAAACTCCATGTCTCATGAAGTCATGAATATTTAACGAATAATGCAGTTATAATGTATTGTGTTTAAATGCAAATTTTTCGTTTATTTTTCAAAAACTCATTTTAATTTTGATGTAATGCGTAGTGTATTTTTTGGTTCTCCGACATGATTTGCATAGTATAGTTATTTTCAGAGCTATTGACGATTATTGGCGTCTCTAGGCACTAATATGACGAGCTTACACAAGATATCACATGAACATTTGACTGTAAAAATAAATTGTTCGCGTTGAATCCCACGCAGTTTGACATTAATTAATCCGAATGGAACACGACAATATGTTACCAGGAAGTTTTTGAAGAAATACGAAAAGACAATTGAAAACGTAGATAAAATTCTTCACCATGACAATACCAGGTGTCGTGTACTGTCGGCTGAAACAAGTCAATATTTGAAGGGTCAAAACATCGAGTTGACTGGTCATTCACCGTACAGCCCCGACTTGACACCCAACGACTTCTGTGTGTTCTGTTGATCCGCGGCGAAGCTGTTTATGCGTTCAAAATACACGTTTTGTAGATACCACAATCAGAGTGGAAAAAGTGTTATGAAAACTTGATCATCTATGCGAATATTTTGAAAAGCAATAAAACTAATAAGGAAATCAATAATGATAATAGATACTTAAATAGCAGCCCTTGTACTAGGCACCTGCTAACGTTGTTTTGCCATGTAAAGTATTTTTAGTGAATTTCTAGTTGACAAAATTAAAATAAAAAGTTAGGGGTGTACAAACCTATCACTTCAAAGTATAAAAAATAGTTATGAACCTATTCTCAGACCTACCAAATGTGCATACAAAATTTCATTTAAATCGGTTCAGCCGTTTCGCAGGAGTTTGGTGACAAACACTGTGACACGAGCATTTTATATGCTAGAAGATTCTTCTGTGCGATGTCCCAACCCTTTCTCAGGCAAAAAATATTGACGAGTGATTACTGCTCAAATTTCGCTCTATATAAGGAAAAAAATATCTGTGAAATAGAGATTTTTGAAAAAAACAAATAAGGAGAGCTTATGTAATTTGGAAAGTAAAAATTGTACGTAATTTCCAAGTACTAAAAGCACTACTTCACAGTCTGAAAAGTCACTGCAACAAGAGTTATGAATTTGAATAATTTTGCCAAGACGGTACAAATGGCGGCCAATATTTTTATCCGAATAAAACAAGTAGACGAATATTCACCAGTGTTCAATTTTACAGTGGTAATATAACAGATGGCCTGACTTACATTGACCAAAAATCATAATGTACTCATATCTATACACGGCGCTTTCAAGTTATGTAAAAAAGGAACTGGTTGGTAAAGCTCGAGAAAAGAAATACATCATCTGAGAATTTTATAACTTTCTATCACGGTTCATAAGATAAAGTCTAGTAGCACAAGGACGGATGGATGGTCTGATAGTGAAGTGTCGGAGGGTATTAGGGAACACACATATACTCACGACCATAAATCTCAAAAAGGGGTAGCCAGAGCTTTAGAGCTAGAAACTCTTCAGCCACATTTGGAATTTGATAGGGGACAGGGGACACACACAACCGCATTACGCAAACCCACTTTAAAAAGCCACATGCCCTTAGTCGCCTCTTACTACACCCAGGGGTAGAAAGGGGTACTGACATTCTAAGACTTTTCTAAGGCTTATCGGGGAAGTTAATTTTTGTCTTGTTTATACTTTAACTTGTTTGTTTAACCGTGATAGCCCAGTGGGTAGAACACTCGGTTATCGTGCAAACGACTAGTGTTCAAATCCTGGGTCGGGCCTACACCAATTTGTCTTTTCTCAAGACATATGTGTGGTTAATTTATCATGGTTGTTAACGGTGAGGGAAAACATCGTGAGGAAACCCACATGGCTGAGTTGTACTTAGTCATGTGACAGTGTATTAGTACAAAACGGCGATAGGCCTGCCCCCTATCACGTGAGTACTCTGAACACCAGGTGACAAAGTCACGTGATGTTTAGAAGTATTAGTACCTCTGCCAACCCCTTCGGGGATATTCGGCGTGAACGTTTATGTTATATTATGTTATGTTGTTTATACTATTTTGATTTTTACAATATAATAATTAAAACGATAGTATATAAGTAGTGCTGTGTAGTGTCGGATTAGAATAGCACTACCCCTTCGGGCAGTGCATTTGGGAACCCATCAGTAAATCTTTGTTTTTACTATCTTATCCCCACGCAACTTCCAAAAGTGGTTAAGGAATATCTCATTCTAAAGCTCTGACTACCCCTTCTAGGGATTTATAGGCCGGAGTATATGTATTTATGTAGTGCATAAATGAACATGAAATACTTCTTTCATAAATTCGAGTCACGAGGTTTGACGACGACCGTGGTCGAGTGGATAGGTGACTAGCTTCTAGGTCCGGCGGTTGCGGGTTCGATCCCCGCTGAGAGCAACATTTATGTAATTAGCATAAATGATTTTTTTGTGGTTTTGGATGTTATGTATATGTGTATTATATAATCGTTCGTCGAATATATCGTTGAGTTCGTATCCCATAATACAAGTCTTACTTGGTTTGGGGCTAACTTGATCTGTGTATAATATGTCCGTATAACGTAGCGTAAAACATTTAAATATACGGAAATAAGGATTCAAATGGATCGATTTAAAACCACACAATAAAAATTACAATGCTATTCACAAATATAGAAAATATATTTAATGTTAAGTGGATTGTCGGGCTGGAATTTTCCATACAGAAAGGTTAATATTTTGCCACCAGTAAACAAAGTTCGATTTGCGTGATTTTAGGACATGTTTCTTAAAATGATAGATAAAAATTCAAAACGTTCTTAGCCTCACACACCTCTTATATATGATTTTTTATTTATTTTTGCTTTATACAATTAGGCTTAAGATGAGAAAATTGGTTTAACGATCCCTTAATATCTTGGATTACAAAATCATGGATATGCCATAAACTACGACTATATAAATGATTTACTATAAAAAAAAAATGTTTGGTCTTAATTTATAATATTTGTGAAAGTAGCTGAGGAATTTCTGAGTCTAAGGATTAATACTCACGAATATTATACAAAAGAGTTTGTTTATCTAAGAAGTTTGCTCACAAAGTATGAAAGTTAATATGAAGACATCGGGAGAAGAGTGAAAAAGGGTAATGCGGTAAATCGAGCAATTGATGACTAGTAAGTCAGTGTTTGAAAAGGACCTTGTCGCAGTGTAATACGCTGTTCAAGTTCCTATGCATAAGTATGGCAGTGAATGTTGGGCTGAAAAATAAAAGAGCATGCTTGAAAATATGAGTGTTGATAAAGGTCGAAGGGTAAGAGATGTGGCGTTCTATAGTCTCTGCGTATCTTAATGGGAACTAATAGCTGGAGTATGTATGTGAATGTTATATAAATACGTTTATGTAGTACTAGTGGATTGGCCCAGCTTCGCGCGGGTAGCGTTGTTTTTTTCTTAGGTTTAATAGATAAATAGATAGATAGATAGATAAAACATGTATTTCCACAACTAAGACACACAAATTATAATAGCATAATCACATACATTACAAAAACAAAAGAACATTACAACACCAATTTTGTGTGTCACAGCAATGAAAATGGGATCAAACTCAGCGTTGAAATTTGCTTTACGCAAAACACTGATTTTCAGTTGTTTCCCTGGGTGGCATTGGTGGCACCATTTAGCAAAGACTAACATTTAAATTCCTATAACTATAAGATAATAACTTATAAAAATTACAATATTAAAACTACAAATTATATAAACCAAAATAATGAAAACGAGATATTATTTCGCCGACAATTCGCAACCTTAATCACACCAATTCATTAGCCATTTTGACCAACTCACGATACATATATCACTATATGCGCAAAAGATTTCGGAATATTTAATGCCTGTTTACTTAATAAGTATGTTTTAAAATTATTTTTAAAACTTTGTTTAGATGCTATATTTCTTATCGGTGGTGGAATATTATTCCAACACTTAGTCGCATGGTAGCGGAAACTTCCCCTAAAAGCTGCAGTACGGTGAGGATGAGTAGCAAGAGGTGGACGGCATGCTCGTACAGTATGGCTCAAATTATGATGGTTAAGGAATTTAAGCTTATTAAACAAATACTCAAGAGATCTTAAATTGACGACATCAAACATCAAACATGCCAAATGCTGCTTTCTTCGTGATTCCATGTTTAACATAGAAGCCTTTTTAAGAAATGGTGTTATATGGCTGCGAGGAGGAACATCAAAACGAAATCTGCAACATGCATTTTGCACACGCTGTACTAGTCTCTGTGAGTGCGATAGAAGACGCGGCCCATACACTAAGTCACCGTAATTCAATCTGGATAGGATTAGTGATTCACAAACCATGATGCGAGATTTTTCTGTCAGTAAATTACGAATTTTATATAGAACCTTCAACCGGAAATAGTATATTTCATTACTAGTACGGAATGGCTGTCATTGCAAAGAGTTCCGACAAATGTCTACCCGAGCCGAAGGCGAGGGTTGACAGTCGGAACGAGTTGCAATGACGGTTCCGTACGTGTACTGAACGACTATTTTTAATACAGTTGCGAAAAAATTAAGCAATTTAACAAAACAACTAAACTCCCAAAGATTATTTCTGGAAAATGGCGACATTTTTTCTTCACTTATTGTGGTAGGCAAAGGAAACTATGCCCATACAGCCAAGTCTTATGTATAATTTTTTTGTTGATATGAAATGAAAATGAAATTTAATGAGTTATAATGTAATGAAACCTAACCTCACTAATTCTATCAAATCATTAAATCAGATATCGAAACAAATTAGTCGATTTTGCCTATTATTTTGTTGTTGTTGATTCATGTTAATACGACCTATGCCACGTATTAACATGAATCATAAAAACTTCTTTGATTTTTTTAGTAAAATCTTTATGGTTGGTTTTTCTTTAAAATAGACATTATTTTGACAGTTGGGAAAGAAAACGCACTAGTGCGGGAAAGGTAAAGAAAAAGCACGAGTGTGTAATAGCCCACTTCCCGAACGCTATACGTCCCTGTAATACGCCACTTTTTGAGCAATTGTATTAAAAAAGCAATTTTGATCCAAACTTACTATATGATTTTCAAAGCGTAATTGAGAGTCAAACGTTATACCTAAATTTTTAGCTTCCTTAACTTGTTTAAGTTCCTTTTCAAGAATTTTGATTTTTATACCTTTATCTACTATATTATAAGCTATTTTCTTGATTTGAAATTTGGAGCCGATAATTATATAACTGGATTAAGTGGATTCAGTACAAGCGAGTTTGCTGCAGACCATGTAGAAATGGCGTCAAGATCCTGGTTTAGTCTGTCAATAGCCGTGTCTATGTTACTAGGCTTAGCAGATACATATACTTGCACGTCATCAGCAATTATTAAATTCATGATGTTAAAAATCGAGTAAACATTATTAATAATTGTTTTCAATGATTTAAAACACACATTTTTCCACTTAGGTATTAAAAATATTAATATTTCCTTTCTCAGTCGTTAATTACGGGACAACTACGGATGAACATCGCCCTGTATTCATTAAGGCAACCTAATTATGACACAAATAAACACTCCCCCGGCTAAGGGGGATGCCTTTTTACGAGCAAAAATATAGAAGCATCTTCATAATTGTCTTTGCATGTAGAAACTTTTTACTGAATATTCATTGTTTCATTTTGTTAACATTGTTTTTCTGCTTGGATTCGGAAAGTTTTTTGCCTCTTAATTTTATTTTAGCGGAAAAAGTATATTGTATTATTTATACAAATACTCTCTTTTTATTCATATCTTGCAAAATGGCGCTTAGAATAATATTAGAGATAAATTGCAGTTGTGTTGTTTTTTTGCGTATTGAGAATTTTAATTGTCATGAAATTGTCACTTCCCTTGAGAGTAGAGAATCTTGATTTTGACAGATATTGTAAGCAGGAGACTTCGACATCTACTGTTCAAATCGACAAGGATAATTTCATCCGTATCTTTTCTAATGCCCATTATCATTTACTTCTGCATCGCTCACACAAGACAAAGATGAGGTTTTTGCCAAGTAATAACATGGAGATTTTTAACTAATCCCATGATACCTACGTAGTTGTTGTTGGTTTCATCGTCTAGCACGCGCCAAAATCGCCTTTGAAGCGACAAGTGCGAGAAGAATATATTATACAAGAAGTTAGAAGATGAACGGATGATATTATCGTTTGCGGTTTTAAGATTAGACCTAAACTGAGATGATCATTAGATAGTCCTTAGAATCAGGATTTGTCCAGAAGTGGATTTCTATTAGCTGTCATTATGATGAGCATAGTAATATAACTCTGTCAAATCTCCGCTTGTGATGTATTTAGCTCAGCTATATGTACTCATATTGGACTTCTCATTTATTTGCGGCACATTACAATTGAACCAACCAGCCAACACGAAGAGAAAAAGTATTTTTTTTTGAAGGCACGTAATGATTTTTTGTCTATAAAATTAGTGTCGTTGTTGTCTATCAAACGGGAACCTTTCTTTGTATGATGAGCTTTTTCAAGATTTTAATTTTGTATTAGAAAGTCAACAATAGCATGGTGATCATTCGTATATAATATTATAATAAAAATACAAAATAATTTATAACAAGTACTCTTAAATTGTATTGGAAAGGCTTGCGACTGTGTAGCATGGGTTAAGAATAGCACTCACCCATTTCCTTCTGGTAATGCCGTAAGAGGCGACATAGGGTATTGGAACATTAAGTGATTTTTGCGTGATATTAACGATAAAAGCCTGATCTTTTAATTTTTTTTACGCCTGGTTACTTTTATTGACATTTATATCCATGCATATGGGAAAAAAGATAGGCGCATTGGAAAAAAATTAAATATTTTAGCATAATTGTCTCTGAGTAGACAATTCATATAAGTGTCACTGATAAATGTGACCGCAAAATATTTGTGTGGAATGTTTAGCTCAGACATAGCAACTATGACCCGTGTAAATAAAGTACCGACCTGCTATTCAAACTAGAAGCGGGTGACATTAAATTGTGAAGAGCAAAGTCCATTTTACATTTCGTTGAATGCCATTCACATTTTCTCAACGTTGTCCCTCGTGTGGTTGTCACTGAGTACATTTTCATCCGTAGTTTTATATTTATTTTGGAGGTGTTCTCTATGTCCTGGTATTTCAAGTATTTTGACAACTTTTCCTAATGCAAAGCGTTAGAAAATATTTAGGATGTCTGAATGTTAGGATAAACATATTTGTTTGAGAATACATACACGTTGGCTCTGTGTGGTCTGACGGTTAAAACCAATCTGGTTCACTATACCGAAGTTTTAAAGTTTTATTCCCAGGGGCAAAGTCATTTCATATATTTTTTAGACATCTCAGTTTGGTTGAATTAATGCAGACTGTTATATGATAATCCGAAAAAAAATATGGTAGTAGTATCTAGAATCTACCAAACCCTACTAATATAGCATTGCAAACTATGACCAAATCACCTTGTTCAGAGTATACTTAATCGTCTCGGTGGGCACATATAATAACATATGTGCTGAGAAGAATTCTACAGATTGAAAAAACGAAATATAAAAAGAACTCAGTTTTAACAATAAATTTACGTTTATTAATGTAGTTGTGAAGACAATAAAACGGTAAAGCCTTTTTTTGCGGAATAGTTTACATCAAAACTATTTAACAGTAGAGAAAAGTATGCAGAAAATCTTATATAATTAGCGTTAATAATAGGAACAATATTTTTAACATAATGAAATCCGACTTCACAGCAATTTGACAACCTAATTCTTTATACAAAAGTTGATAATCAGTAGAGTCATTCACGAAGCCATTTTTGTATTTTCTAATATTTTACTTACGAGATCCAATAGAACAAAAAAGCAACTTTGAAATCAATGGACTGCTAACGGAGTAATCGCGTAATAATGAAACGTATAAACAAAAGAAAATATATACATGAGTCGGTTGAAAATATAGACGAAAACGAGCTGAGTGTCTACAGTAGTATTCATTCTACTCTGTGATAGAAAATATTTTGTGGGTTGAGTGGTTTGGCAGATGTGACATAATAAATAATATAAAATTTGGACATAGTTAAAAGATTTGCAGTTAAAACATAACCCTGTCCTTTTCATCGGATAAACGGTTAAAGATAAAAATAACAAAGAACGGTAATAATACTTGTTACAATTTTGTCACTTAGTGTTCGGAGTACCCACGTGTTGTTGAAACAGTCGCTGTACTGAGACAGGATGCAGTCCTATCGACGTTTTCTATCAATACACTACCGCATGACCAAGTGCCACCCAGCTATGTGGGTTTTCTTAGAATGGTTTCCCAGACGGTTAACAACCTTAATAAATTAATCCCGCATACGTCATAAAAAGATATATAAGAATAGGACCTACCTAATTTTCAAACCTACTTCTGCTGCAGAACAAGCTGGGTTATTAACAAAAGTCAACTAAAACGATAACTTAGCAACAGAACAATTACGTTGTCAACGAGAAAATATTATACTGAAAATAATTGTAGTTAGATGAACATTATGTTATTGAGTTCTATCCATGAGGCGTTGTTTTTTTTTGTCAGTTACATCTTTGGAAAGTTTGAAAAGCCGCACGCACTTTTTATTTTTAGTTGAGATCGGGTTGCGTGATGGAATAATTGTAGTTCAAAATGTTGCGTTACTTTTGAAACTACTGCTCATCTTGATAGCCAAAATATCACATTAAGGTAAACAGCTATCTCTGTCACCCCGAGCGTTCTAAGACGTAATGTTGTCCACAAATCCACACATAATTTGAGATTCAAGTTCTACAACAAAATATTTAGCTTAGGTACTTCTTTTACATACATTTACTAACGCCATCAGTTGCCACTGGGTAGGCAGAGACTATCGTTTGAATAATAAAAAGAATAAGATAAAAAAAAAGAAGATAAAACCTCTCGATCTTCATCATACCATTCATATGTCTCGTGGCGAAATCGTAAACTTGAACACATCATGAAATGATCAATCAGTTTATGAAATAGTCGCATTTCATGAAATGTTCAACTGTTTATTGGCCACATCGTGATGTGGTTTGGGCAGATCAATGATAAGAAATCGTTTCTCCTTATGGGCAACTAAACGCACGACCTCTTCATGAAATGGTCAAGATTATTTGGTCATATCGTAAAGTAGTTACATTAATTGCCGGTAGAGGCGCTTGAAAACGCTTTGTATATGTGTGAAGATGGCGGCCGCTGTCAAAAGTGTTGTTTCTCGCAGTAGAAAGGTTAATAATTCGTTATTAAGCTAGGAAGAAAGTGATGACAAAAGAGTTTTCGAAGAAAAGGTTCTCGAGTACTTTGCAAATTACGAAAAAACTGAGCAATATGTTAAAAACCGTAGAATTTGGATCGCATTTTACAGGTCATTCTTTTTCTACAATCTGGCCAAGCGTAGATGGCAAAATCGTTAAACGTTGGCGATTTTATGATCCGGTCAAATTAAGTTAGCCACATCATGAAATGTGACTATTTCATGAAATGATCGATTATTTCACGATGTGTTCAAATCTACGATATAGCCATGACAGATACATGCCCTTTTATCCTCCACACTTAAGACGCCTACTTGTTTGAGCACACGCTCTTTTTGATCATAATTTGTTTAATATTAACTTTAGTTTTGATACTACAACAACATCAACTACCTTTAGGTTTAAGTTAATTTTATTTATTTTCATGCCTATAATCCCAAAATATAGTCAAATAAAACGATAGCTTCTAATGTGATTCCAATTGATTAGTCATCACATCACAGCAGGAATATGTCTCCGCCAAAGGGTTGAAGCCTATTAAGACTGAATAAAGTGACGACCATTACTCAAAAAAACCCGAAAACCTAAGTCACCTCAAACGTTACACGCGGCTGAAGATAGAATATTGCCCGTCGACGCCAGCGTTGTACAACAATGTATAAAAAAGTCCTTAAACAAAATACATTTTTTTTAAGGGACGTAGTCACAAGTAAACATATCTGGGGCCCAATTCTACACGACCATCTTTTCTGTATGTCGGTCTTAGGTGTATCAAAACTGTGGTTTTGGCATTCTCGAAGCAAAATTGACAAATGTCATTTGTGTCACTGTCACAATAGTGAGACAGCTAAGATCTTATTTGCTATTCTACAAGGCCATTTTACGTCACTTTTTGACACATTGACGTATTTGGTATTCTGCAAATTAACGATTTTTTTCAGCGTTATGATGATTGAACGAATGATTCACCAAATCGGTATTCTAAGCGTTTTTAAGAGTTCTTTTGACAGCTGTCTGAAGCTACATTCCACCATAATGCTACAGTTTTTCTCCTAAAAAACAACAGTAGCTTTTTGTGTATTGTTTCATACATTCGAAAAAAATTTTTTTTTGTGGAAAATGATTATGAATATATATTTGAATGTATTTACACATATTTTATTGGATTTTATTTACATTTTACTGAAAATTTGAAGATATCAATAAAATATGCGTTTTTTATGACAATATTTTTTCTGATAAAAATATCTTATTCAACATAACATAACATAAACGTTCACGCCGTTTATCCCCGAAGGGGTTGGCAGAGGTACCAATACTTCTGAACTCACATGGCAGCGCCATCTAGTGTCCAGAGAAGGTACCCACGTTTTGCTTAGACAGTGAACTCACGTGATAGGGGGCAGGCCAATCGCCGTTTTGTACGAATACACTGGTCACGTGACTAAGTACAACTCAGCCATGTGGGTTTCCTCACGATGTTTTCCCTCATCCATCTTATTCAAAGTTCGAAAATATTTCAAATGTATCGAAGTAGATTTCGTTTCAATGTGGCTCAATGAAAATCGATATGATAAATGCAGTTACACTTATTCAAGAAAACGTTAACTCATTATGAGGTCCCAGTCAAAGTAGATATAAGATAAATATGTTTTTTAATTATCATGGTTGTTAACGGTGAGGGAAAACATCGCGAGGAAACCCACATGGCTGAGTTGTACTTAGTCATGTGACAGTGTATTCGCACAAAACGGCGATAGGCCTGCCCCCTACGAGTATCACGTGAGTACACTGTCTAAGCAAAACGTGGGTACCTTCTCTGGAAACTAGATGGCGCTTGCCATGTGAGTTCAGAAGTATTGGTACATCTGCCAACCCCTTCGGGGATAAACGGCGTGAACGTTTATGTTATGTTTATGTTTTTATAGCAAAACAGCAGAATAACACTACCCCATTCCTACCGGTGGGTGGTCATAATAATAGGAGTGTATGGGTTACCCTTAGTGATTTCGCGTGGACTTTCTAGTGATTTTTGGTCGATATGGTTAGAGAGCCCGGCACCAACAATTATTTATTAATACCATCTTTTCACCACTCAACTTCCAAAAGTGACTCAGGAATTTCTCATTCCAAAGCCTTTAAGGCATTTACAGTAGTACAGACCTAAGCAGAGGTTCCCAAACTAGGCTAGGTCTGTATTATGGGAAACCAGTTTATATGTATGCATGTCAGTTTCATCACCAACACCCCTATGATATTTCGTGTGATGATATATAGCCTACGTTACTTTTGAATAATTCCAACGTTTAATTTAAAAAAAATATTTTTTATATCGGTTGAGCTATTGGGGAATTAGGAACCTATACATACAAACAAATATCTCTCCTTTTGGAAATTTGATATACTCACGGCTATAAATCCCTAGAAGGGGTAGCCAGAGCTAAGGAATTGAAAATTCCTAAGCCACTTTTGGAAAGTTGAGTGGGGAAAAGATGGTGAGATAAAGGTTGTTGGTGATGGGTTTCCGAATACATCGCCCAAAAATCTCTTAAAGGCCCCAATACAGTTAGTCGCCTCTTACGTACACCCATATCGGAAGAAATGGGGAAGTGCTATTCTAAGCCGACACTACACAGCAAATATACACTACACAGTATATATACACTACACTATATATATACTACAGTGTATATATACTTTGTATATATATGTATATATTAATAGGCTTAAGGTAAAATAAAAGTCAGGATCATGTGCGGCCACACTACGAAAACCGAAAACATTATAGGTTGCCTATGTACTAAACGTATGCATTGTAAATTATGCTGGGTAACGACTATATAAAGTCTAAGCGAAAACAGTTAAGCTTTTCGTTTTATAGTTATTAACGTTGCCGTTAGCCCTCTAAAAAAGTTATTCCTAATTAAATTATCACAGTTTTCATGCCAGTAAATATTGGCCCTAAGAAACACAGGCGTATATTCAAAGTATAACAATACTCGTGCAAATCCGAAATGGTCCACTAGTAAATTAATAAAGAAACAAGTATCAAGAACATATTATTTATTATATATTTGTAATTAAAGTACAATCACAAAGACGAGCAAAGAACTTTTAATACAAGTTTTGGTATGATAAATATACGCTTTATTATTTGTTAGCTTCTCCTACATGATTTGAAATATAAATGTATATTCTTGGGTAATTTTCAGTTGGTTGATATCTTCCGCAAGGAATTATTATAAAATAGAGACACCATATGAATGTCCCAGTTTGAAAACTTTAATTAAGCTTCATCGTCACGAATAATTGGTACCAAAATCACTGATAGCATATTCATCGTTAAGTTCGTATCGTACGAATAGTTCCGCAAACAAATAATGTTTGATATTAACCAGTCCGTTAAATTAATTATTATTCGGTATAAGAAATTTATTCATTAGTTTTCAAAATATGTAATAATGAAAATGAAAATTGACTAATTATATTTTTTTTGTTTGTTTATTGTTTTTTTTTTTTTTTTGTTATTGGCGGTATCTGCCGAATATTTTTTCAGCAATTTCGCCACAAACAGCGTGATTTAGTCTCGCATGTGAATTTTAGTTGTAAGGAATTTTATCATTAAAGCGAAAAAAAAATTATGTATAAAGAATGAAATTATTAAACAATTAGATCTTGAAGGTATTTAATCAATGGTTAAGTAAAGACTAAGTTAAGAGTTATTTATATTTTGGGAAGAACATAAAATTAAAGAAAAAATAATAATGAAATCCCATTATCGCGAATCCCAACTAATAATGTCATGCTTATTGTTATTTTCCAAAAATTATCTTTCTTTAATTTTTTTCTTTTTAGCTTTGGGTATATTTACAAGCAGCCTTTTTGGCTCAATTTAAATATAATTTATTTAATAACCTGACAATTCATACTTGGTAAACATTGGAAACATATTTTAAATCATTTACAATTAAATTTTGAAGAAATAATTGAGATCTAGTTACAAAATCGGGGATGATTGTAGATTAAGAGCATAGGGTACATAATAAATAAAGTGGTAGGTATTTGCAATATCAATATTAGAATAAAAATGGCAATACTGGATTTAAAATCATTCAACTCAATGACCGAATGAACAAGAAACTGGGCTAAAACGTCAAATTTGGATCACCATACCAGAGACATACACCTAAGATACATCTTAAAAAGATTGTGAATACCCATTAAAAAGTTCTATTAAGTTTGCATTGTGACGTTTAGTGACATGTGACAGAATTTTGACGTTTTTATGTCAAATTATGACAGTTGGAAAAAGTTTTTTTTCTTAAAGCGAGTTCGTGTTTGGCCAAGAATTTACGTAATGAGTTTGTAAGAAAAAGTTTGACTTTACTTTGAACAGACCGCAAAAATCTTATCTTATAATCACGACTTATTATAAACAAACATAAGGCAAACTTAAAAAAGTCTAATATTTCAGAAAAAAAAGGTCTTGAAACAAAACACAAAAAACTCTTAAACGTGCCACATTTTATCTAACAAATATTTTTTTCATCATTAATTAAAGATAAATAATTCAATAAGAATAATAATTTCAAGATTTTCTCTATCAAAATAAAAAAAAATTAAAAGAAAATTATACAAACCTACTTGCGTAAACTCACGAGATTAGTTCCTATCGGAGTAGGCAGAAACTATTAATTTTGTTGGATTTATACGACCCTGGCTAACTTATCTAGCTTCGTCTAGTTTAATGAATCTTTTATACATGCTTTTTTATTCTTTACACTTCGGACGTGTGACAGGTTGTGTGAAAAATTTAAATGTATTTATTTTGTTTATTTGTCCAATTTGTCACTGGCACAATTATAACAATCCACTTCTAACTTATCTGTAGAATATAAAACAGAGCAAAAGAGAGGTGTCATTTTCAAAACACAGGGTACCTATAGAGACTTTGAGGAAAAGAAAAAAACAATTTTTTTACTAACATTGAAAACAGCCTTTAAATTCGCGCTTGTACATCAATAAAAAATTTGGGATAGGTTTGTTTCAATGAAAACTAGTATTTTTCCATATACTAATACTAAGGCAATAATATTTTTAAGACGGTTTGGGCATGATAAGGATGAATAGGTAAATTGGATGTGTAAAAACCTAATGTGGAAGGCACTGGAAAGTGGTGTTAGTAGAGGACGACTACGGAGGACACAATCGGACCAAATAGAGAGTTTTCTCAAAAAGGCAGGCGGCTTCTGTAATAATGTCATGCCTAGAAGACATTCCATTAAAATAAACGATAGTTACGGAGTAGGTACATACATACATAAATACATATACTCACGCCATTAGTTCCCATTGGGGTAGGCAGAGACTATCGATCGCCATGGAGTAGGTACCCGCATAAATTTAACCATTTACGTACCCATACAATTTTAAATTTTTATAACGATGAAATCAAAACTCAGCTCTTTTTTTTGAGACTTCACTTCATCGGTTTGAGTTTGAATTCTCGTTGGGCCTTGACCAATGTCTTTTTTATTTATTGAGGACGTTAACCGTGAGCGAAAATATCGTGAGGAAACTATTATAGCTGAGTTATACTTAGTCCTGTCATGTGACAATGTATTTGTAGGTACATTGTTACAGGTTTTTAATTTTGCTATACATATACTCACGGCCATAAATCCCTAAAAAGGGGTAGCCAAAGCTTTAGAGCTAAAAACTCCTCAGCCACATTTGGAAGTTGATATGGGAGATGATGGTAGAAATAAAGTATCGTTGGTGATGGGTCTTCAACCGCATCGCCTAAAAGTCACTTTAAAAAGCCCCATACCCTTAGTCGCCTCTTACGACACCCATGTAAAGAATTAACCTATAATAAAATATTTCGGTCGAATCTTGTAGCAGAAAGTACTCATAAACTGTACAAAAATTTAAATGATATTTCTTTAGTCTTGGGCGATGGTACAGAAATAGGTACAGTTATTGCGGTAGATTTTTAAGATCACTGAAATGACAACACTTATTTGACTTATTAAAGAATGAATAAATGACTGATTTGGAATGTCAAAATTGACAAAACCATGCTCCGGCAGCTAAGATAATAGAACCGATTACGTTGTAACGACTAAAAATAGAGATACAGTATTGTACTTATTTGACCTACAGACTGTATCAAAACGGTGACGTTTCTTAAAATTGTAGAATTGGGCCCCTGTAGTATGAAGCACTCATACAAAAGACTAACCCTATATGCATGTATACTGTTTATTTGTCAAAACATTTTACCAAAGATACAGCTTGTGTCATACCGCTATATCCTTAACATTATTAAACAAACATAGCCGACGTGTTTGTATACTGTTTTCTTATTCATTACTTATTCAAGTAAATGGGTCGTCCGCTTATACTAACCCCAATTTTTGTTTAATAGATCATCGATTCGACTACGTTTTCGTTTAAAAACACCCTACGATAACAGCTTTTAGTAAGCAATGACGTCATACGTCTGATGTATTAAAACGTTTTTTTTATATATTTATTTTTATCGCATATTGTTGGAAATAAAAAGATAATCAAACCATTGCGAAATTTTAGAAAGTTCAAAGTTAGTACGAAAATAATTTAATCACGGTATTTTAGTGCAAATAACAGTTTCAAGTATTAAAACTAGTAGGTGTGAGATACGTCTTAAGTAGGCTACATTTATCAGTTATTTAGAATGACTCAAACAATGGTAAACGGCGTATGTATATAATTAATATACCATAGCTTGGTATATTTTTATTTGTTTCTATTGGGGTGAACAGAGACTAACGATCGCCATAGTACGAGCTTGGCAGATGTAAGCAATTTTTAGATAAAGATCATTCATTGATATATTACCATAGGCAAATAGAGTTTTGTAAAATGTACAAAAACAAAAATTCATTCATCATTCATTCATATACTCACGGCTATAAATCCCTAGAAGGGGTAGCCAGAGCTAAGGAATTAGAAATTCCTCAGCCACTTTTGGAAGTTGAGTGGGGTAAAGATGGTAAAACAAAGATTGTTGGTGATGGGTCTCCAACCGCATCGCCCAAAAATCCCTTAAAAGCCCCAATACCGTTAGTCGCCTCTAACGTACACCCACTGGAAGAAATGGGGTAGTGCTATTCTAAGCCGACACTACACAGCAATCTACGCCGACACTACACAGCAAAAAATGAATTGTTTTGAAAAAATGAAAAAATGTGAATGTAAAGAGTTTCTTTGTTGCTTCTTCTCTTTACGAACACCTTCCGAAGCAACGGACTAATGATAAATTTAAAAAAATTTGACGTTCAAAAAATGTTAATTTTTAACTTAATTTTGAAAAATAAACTTTTTGACTTTTTTTGACTTTTTAAAAATATATATCAATAATGCTTACAAATATTATTTGCTGCTTACAAATATTATTTGCTACTTACAATGTGTACCTTATATTTTTTGCTACTAGAAAACCGCTCATGGGTGAAGTAATCTAAATCAAAACTATTAGCAATGTTTTAACCATATTTCTGTCATATATATAGAAGCAAACATTTTTTTATGATTATAAATCCCAAAAATGCTGTGTAGTGTCGGCTTAGAATAGCACTACCCCATTTCTTCCGGTGGGTGTACGTAAGAGGTGACTAACGGTGTTGGGGCATTTAGGGATTTTTGGGCGATGCGGTTGGAGACCCATCACCAACAACCTTTACTTTTACCATCTTTTCCCCACTATCATTTCCAAAAGTGGCTGAGGAATTTCTTATTCCTTAGCTCTGGCTACCCCTTCTAGGGATTTACAGCCGTGAGTATATGTATGTATGTAAATCCCAAAATGCAAAATTCCTATGCTACTTTTGGAAGTTGTGTGGGGATAATATTGTAAAGTAAAGGATTGATGGTAACGAGTATTCAGCTTTATCACCCAAAAAACCTTTAACAAGTCCCGTACCGTAAGCCTATTCTTTATTTCCATTAAAGCAAGCTAAATAGGCCTGGTACACCGTTACATAGAGTTCGTATAATATATTTTTTCTCGTACATTTTTTATTTCATATAACTCATATTTGATATTGAATTTCTATCTTAGAAATCGAAAAGCGTAGAAGTTACAACTTTAAAAATAGTCATTTACCACTTCTATTGTGTCCCAACTTTTTTGTATATCATGGGGCTGTTATATTCCAAACACAAAACATTGGTTCGTTATATTTTAAAACAATTAATTTTTACAACCACATTCCGTAGTGCATATAAACTGATGAATATGCAAATATTTTAAAAGATCAAAAGAAAACGATATCTGTGCCTCGCTCTCGATACTATACGAGTATATAATGAAGTTTATTTCGGGCGTTTGAAGACAAATTAAATACGACGTAGACCGCCACGCGACGAAGGCTGCTTCGGGCCTCGAAAGGAAACTCAGTTAAGTGAGTTTATCATGTGAACTTTTGACGGGGTTTATTTATTTCTCTAGCAAGCGGCAGCTTAATGGCGCCTGAAACGGTAATGTGTGATCATAAATTAAACGATAATAAGCTGGGACAACAACACTGTCCGTTAATGACTGTGCCAGAGGAGATAACAATGATTTTTTGGACGTCCAGTCGTGAAGGGAGTCCTTAATGAAATATCCGAGGCATATTAGTAAAGGGTTTATTGCGGCTTAGTTGCAATGTAATTCTATTAATACCATTATTCGTATGTTCTTGGGGTGGATCTGGAAACTGTTAGTATGAGTAGGAAAATAATATAATTTAGTCATCTAAAGACTTGTAATTATTAAGCCCAAAGAAAAGTAGCAATAGCAGTATTTTTTTAACTATTTTGGTAGCTTAGTAGGAAAAATATAGTAAATTAAAGGATCTTTGTTGCTGTATTTCTAGCAGTCTAGCTTTATAATGGCTAAAAGAGCTTTAGTACAATTAGTTTCTTGATACGACGGCTACAGGAAGAAATGGGAAGTTGTTATTCTAAGCTGACACAACAAAGCTAAAGTACTGATAAAAAATAAATGTCAAATACAGCCTAGACATTTAACTATTTGTTGCCTTCTTTCATAGTTTCTGGTATTTACCTGCATCAAAATGCGCTTAAATAAAAATAAAAGACTTGTTTTTCTTGTTTAGAATACATGTAAGAGTATCTTAAATTTGTTGATCAAAGAAACGTTGAATACCTTAGTGTTGTCATAATCAGGTTGACCAAATGAAATTCTATCTTCTAAAACTACTAGTTTATGTCTCCCAACGGACAAAGATGGACCTCATTAGGTCTGGACACCAATTACGCTAATACAATTACTGAGGTTAATTTACTTTGTTACCGTCAGAGTTATTTCAACTGAAGAACAAAGGTTACTTTTGATATACGTTCATATAGATAGGCAAACAGTTAAATTTTGTCAAGTGAGTTTTTGTTACTTTTATGTTGACTCATTTCATATGAAATAAAATCTAATCAAACATTGTGTTGTCATAGTACCATTTTAATAAATGTGAGGTTTATAGAACATGTATCATGTTAAAATATCAAATGCTTTTCAGTAATTTAAAATAACCAAAGAATAATTTCGTTATTTTTCATTTGGTTTATGGTTTAACATTAAACAAAGAGACATGGGATTTTGTTCTATAAGCGTAAATTTCTATTAAGGACAATTAATGCATTCATGCATTTAAACATATATTCATGACTACAATCCAAAGAAGGTGTATCCAGAGCTTCATAATTACAAATCATCAAGCCACTTTATCGACTAAAGTGGGCAAAAATGCCCAACCATCACTTAAATAGTTCTAATACTTTGTTTGTATTGTTTAAGGCCGGCGGTACTACATAGCTGCTCAACAATAAATGATATACTACCAAATACTTCATTTTAGTTATTAAAAAAAGTTGTAGTAGAAGTGCAAGTAAATTAAAGAAGACAATAGTTCTAAAAACATAAGAATTAACTACAGTACATAACATTCGACTTAAAAAATTTAAAGACTTCGAATACAATACTTAATTTCCTGTTTTTGTTCTGCAAATGTTTAATATAAGTCCAATAGCTGCTTAAATATCGATGAAGTGATTATTTGGACTCTCTGCAAAACGATTTAGTAACTATAAAAGGAATTGGTTCAATATACAATTGAAAATAATATCAGATATTTTAAATTTGCGAGGTATCATAGAGGAAGCCATTGACTATATGCATACATACAAATACTCACGGCTATAAATCCCTAGAAAAGGAAGCCAGAGCTAAAGAATAAGAAACTCCCCAACCACTTTTGGAAGTTCATTGTAAAATCAAGATTGTTGGTGATTAATCTCCGATCGCATCGCCCAAAAATTACTTAAAACATCCCCATACGACACCCATGTGTAGAAAGGGGTAATGACATTCTAAACTAGCACTACACTGCAAAATAATTAATTATTATACTGGCAGTGTGTTCGTTAATACAGAATAATAGAAATTAACAAAAAAAAAGTGATAGGCTTGATTGTTATCAGGTGAACATACTACATACATATACTCCCGCCGTTAATTCCCATTGGGGTAGGCAGAGACTATCGATCGCCACTTCGTACGATCCTGCAAACCTCTCTTGCTTCGTCTACATCCATCAATCTTTTCATACATGCTCTTTTATTCTTCATACTTCGGACGCCTGCCTTTTTGAGCACACTTTCAATTTGGTCAAAGTGTGTCTTTCGAGTCCGTCCTCTACTAACATTACCTTCCACATTAGCTCTATAGATACCTTTTACCAATTTCCTATCATCCATCCTCTCGATGTACCCAAACCACCTCAACATTCAAGAACATAATATTCAAGCAAAAAATAATATTCTTACACGTCTCATTTGAATATGTCACCTGACATTCTTTCATCTTTCATCTTTCACAGCCCATATATGTCCCCACCAAGGGGCTCGAGCCTACCCTATATAGGGCGATTTGGCCATAGTCCACCTGACATTAAATTAATAAAAATAAAATTATTTCTTTGCTAATACATGAGTACATCATGCTGGTGTGTATAAGTTAAAGGCACATGTACTGCCAGTAAGGGCGTGCAAATTTTAAACATTAAACTTATTTAGAAAATACGTATGTATGTACGAGTATATGTTATGATTATAATAATTTTCACTCTAGATTAAAATATTAAAAAGATTTAAAAAATATAAAGGTATAATTAAACCATGTCTAAATTTTTATATATTTAAAAGGTATAAGTAAAAAAAATAAACCATGTCTAAATTTTTTGCGAAAGTATAAAGGTACGAAAGGTTTGTTGTGTCTTGTTGAAACGTTTAAGTAAGTGAGCAATAAACTTGATGGGAGACAGTGACTTAGGTCAAGTGTTGTGAGTAAATCTTTGCAGACAGAATGGCTTAACAGCTCACTGTTTGTTGACAAAGCTATGTTTAACATGTTATATTAGGATTTATTTTAATATTGCACTACTATATCTTTGTACAATACATACATATACTCACGGCCATAAATACCAAAACTGGGTAGGTAGCTAGAGCTTCAGAGCTAGAAACTCCTCAGCCACATTTGAAAGTTGATAGGGAACAAGATGGTAGAAATAAAGTATCGTTGGTGATGGGTCTCCAACCACATCGCCCGAAAACCACTTAAAAAAGCCCCACAACCTCAGTCGCCCCTTACGATACGCGTGGGTAGAAAGGCGTAGTGTAATTCCAAGCCGGCACTACACAGCATATACATTTTGTGATGACTGTATTTGACTTCCTATTTTTTTCATATTGATTTCGGTGTTTAGGTACCATCACCAGTAACCTGCGTGTTTTGTTCTTCATCTATTTTAAATAGTTTGTACACAAGAACATTGATTTTACTTGTAATTGCATTAAGGAGCACCGGCATCGTGCAATGTTTATTTTCCGTCGATGAGTCTATCACGTGCGCTATTTCATTCGTAAACATTGATAACTCAAATGTTAATTGGATTTTAATTTCATTCAAAGGAAGTACTTAGCCTATGAAATACATTTGATTGCCTTATAAATTATTAATAGATTATCTCAATGTTGAAATTAAGCAAACAATTATCTAGGTATAAATAATTAAAATCATTATGTATATATATGGATATATTTTTTTTCACTTCTAGCAGAAGTTGTTAAAACTATTTCAATCTCTTAATTATCTCTTTTTCTCATCTTAATGAGAACTGAAATAGCGATGCTTATGAAGGCTAGTTTATTTCGATTAATCTACATTCTGCGCCCACTTCATCTGGCACAGATATTTTAAGATAAGACAAGTTTATTTTAAGTGTTTTCGATTACTCATAAATATTTAGGAATAATAACATACATATAAAACAAATCATGACTTAATTATGAAAGGTTCGCTTAAAATATACTTACGAATGATCTTTAATTTGCTATTTCACCTCCATATAATTGTTAGTCAAACCACCTCGTTTATAATCAGTAATTTGAATTTCGATGCGTTACACTAGTTTATTATTATAGTAGAGCAACTGTTTGAAGTTGAATAGAAAGTTTAGTAAACACTTATCTACGCCGTTCCGCAGATCGTCGAAGCGAACGACTACGACGTAGCGTCCGGTGTGCTACGCGCGCGACTGTACACTGAAACCTGCCGCCTCTTGACAAGACAATCTAAGTACACAACGAGCATGCCTCGTTCACTTCGTAGAGAACAACAACTTGCTCATGCCCGGTAAAAGGATCGTAATCAGAGCTTTGTCTTTGTAATTTGTAACGTACATCGTTAATTAGTAAGCTTTATTTGCTGATCTTATTTGTGGACACAAAGCTTTCATTTATTTTGTATTTGGAGAATAAAACAAAGCATAAACTGGGACTACCGTTGTCGATATACAATTTACTGAAATAAGTTGTGATTTTCAAAACTTAAATTATTTAAGTTATAATTATAAAACTACAAATCAGAACAATACTTTATTCTAAATTTTTGATCTCTAAAAAGAAACTGACGGGTAATGTTTTTTATTTAATTTTAGACAATTATGGACTTACGAAATCAAAATCAGTTTAAAAGTCAAAAGAACACAACTTGTCTTTAAGTATAAAGGAAGTTTTCAAATCCTGTTTACATTTCATACTTTTTGTTTGTTTATCGGAACTTACATTATACATTTCTTTATCATTATACAAAATTTTATACAGTTATATATATAACTATCAAAAACCTCATTTATTTAGCTCAGATATTTATTATATTATGAGGATGGCTAAAGACTATCCCTTTGATTTTGTACTGAAAAATGCTAAGTCCTACTAAAACGGTATATTAACAAATAAAAAAATATTTGTTAAAGTTTTGTTCAAACTCTTTCAAAAAATATAAATAAGATATATAAATGTAATTAAAGTGACGATATAAGATAATGGCAGGAGAATGACGGTAAAATCTGTCTTTTCCGTCAACAATTCGAACAAATCTTCACATTTTCTTGTACTCTGATTCCACAATATATTTCAACATCATAAAACTTAGACATCAAAATCAGTTATGTAACCGCACTGAAATAATCATATTAATATACATTCTATCTCATAACAAAATTATTTTGTTCTTTTATAAGCAAAACACGTTCTCACGCAAACCCAACAAGTGAAAACATAAAATTCCAAATCACTAAACAAGATAACATTTGGCTGGTTTTTCTCCGAAAATCTCATTTTCAATACGTTTTTATAAGTTTCAGTGAGGAAATGAGGTGACGCCGAGGGCGTTTCGCGGCACCATTGTCATCATAAACCAGCCGAAGACTCTTTTATAAATCCGCCTCGAATGTACTTTTGTACGTATCACGCCGTAACACCCTTAGATTTTTTCACGAACAATTCTTTGAAATTGGATGAATGGGATAATTCTCGAACATATAATTGGGTCTTTTCACGAACTAACTTCAACTGATAAATATATAAGTTGTCAATGTATTGGACTTTTTGCGCCAAGCCAACTATTTGACACGGAAGATTAACTATTGAAGCATGCGTAATTTATTTTAATAATGTGATGTTGAAAATCAGAAAACGGACTGAGGCTTTACTATGGTTGCAAGTAATTAATATGTAAAATAAAATACCGAGTTTATAGAAACTCAGTATTTTTTTTTAGGAAGTTTAGTTACTACATACATATACATACATACATATACTCACGGCTGTGAATCCCTAAAAGGGGTAGCCAGAGCTACGGAATTAGAAATTCCTCAGCCACTTTTAGAAATGTGAGTGGGGAAAAGATGGTAAAACAAAATGGTAAGTAGTGCGTTTTTGGTGATGGGTCTCCAACCGCATCGCCCAAAAATCCCTTAAAAGCCCCAATACCGTTAGTCGCCTCTTACGTACACCCACCGGCTGAAATGGGGTAGTGCTATTCTAAGCCGACACTACACAGCAGTTTAGCAGTTTAGTTACTTATTAGGAAGTTTTATCATTTAGGCACCTCAATTTATGGGATTTTCAATTTTCTTTGTCCTTCAAAAAGTATTTTTTTTCTATTTTAAATTCGTCAGTAATAAAAATATTCACAACATAATATTGTTAGATTTGATATGAGCTATTAGGGTTTCAAAGCCGATTAGCACAAAAGTAAACCCTTATAGTATCGCAATGACTGTCTGTGTATCCGTACGTAAGAGCTATTTATTTCTTAAATTGTTGAGTGAACGTTATTGAAAATTGATAGATAGTTGTAGACTCCGAACTTCTTTTAATTATAGCTTTTCTTAGAATGTATGAAACAACTGGGGAAGACAGAGACTATTGATCGCCACTTACCTCGAATTTGACAAATCTCTCTTGCTTCCCTTACATTCCTTATTCTTCTTCTCATACGTGCTCTTTTATTCTTCTCATTTCGGACCTCCGCCTTTAGAAGATCGTTATCTATCTGGTTTAGAAACACTTTTATATGTATGATACATAACTCTAAATCTAACAGAGTGTGTAAATAGGTTTTTAAATACAAACAGTGTTTTTTCATAACATTCTCAACGTCAACGTCTCAAGTTGAAAAGATAAACTCATAAAGTGGTAAAATTATCATACAAGAAAATGAAGGTATTCAAACTAATTAATTAATATTATCTATACAAATGAGTTTGGAACGAGATAGCAGTTTTGTATGTTTAGCACATATTCATAAATTAAATACCTAAAAAGTTTGTAACTTTAAATTTTTAACAGATTGCAGATTTTACTCCTGCAGTATAATGTTATATATGTAAGTAATGTGAATGTTAGTTTTATATTAATGCGATGGTGTTGCGGATATTACCCGCTAATAAAACAAATTTGTATCCAAAAAATCGGCTGATAAGTCTAATGTGAAATGGCTCAATATTTTATTACTAATGCTAAAGAATATAATATTGATAGATAGCCAATTTTTGTATCAACGGAAAACTTCTAAGTAAAAAGAAAAGCTATAGTTTGTTTTTTCCTCAACTCTTAATAAATTAATAGTGTTTAAACAGTTATTAAAATACCTGAAAACATTAAACATCAGCCATAAAATAATTTTCTGCACGGGCTATTGAAGACTTAATCGTTAACATATATGAATGTAATCACACAGTCTATGTAATACTCTTTACCCTTTTGAAATGTCATTTCAAAAGCTGAAATTCAGATAATAAAGATAGAACCAAGCCTTACAGTTTGAAATGTTTTTAAAAGTAATACAAAACAGTTGTATCGTCAAAATTGTATATTAGCATATGAGTGCAAATATGTTGGATTAAAATTGATATTTAATGTGCAATTTATAGTATTTCTATTATATTTTACAAAACTTATTTCTCCTCGCGCGTATCGTGAGATTTCAAGTTTTTTAAGGATATTGAAGTGATTTTTGGGCGAGGTAGATGTAGAACTATTATATATATATTATAATATTATATATAGACTTTCAGACTTAGGACTTTATTTTATTTTTACATAAGTGATTACAGCTAAATACATGCTTTTACTAGTCAATGCCTTTATCGCATCGAACGTTTTATATTTACAATAATGGTTAATTTTCATACATGACTAACTTTGATAATACTAAACATCTCTGGCTGCCGGTTCATGGGATTTATAGCCTTGAAGTAGAATTTCTAACATTTCTGTTCATTGTATACATACTAATAATTATAATTATAATAAGCAGGTAAGATTTGTTTGTTTGCAATGAAAATAATCTGAAACAGATCAACCGATTTCAAAATATGATTCGATTAATGAAAACCTACGCTAAATATCATAGGGTTAAGTTGTGGTTCAATTCAGTGAGAGTATTCAGTATTTGGCTGGAAACACACTTTAATATTTAGTTACCTGGTATTTCACTAAATAATTGCATCTTTAATACTAACAATGGACGAAATGAACTCTCAATTGTCCAATGTTTTTTTTTATTTCGAGATACAATTCCAGTTAAATTTGATAGATAATAAATGAAAGTGGCATCGATCTTTGTAAACTGAAGTTAAAAATGTCTAACACAGGGTGCTCTTTCGATATAATAACCTCTTATTGATGCTGGCCCGAGTTGTCTGCAAGCAATAAATACTAAAGTAAACACTGAGAGCCCAAATAAAAAGTGGAAAGAATGAATACAAAGCCGTTATTGCTCTTAAACTGGATTTTGAAAAGAGAATGAAAAATTGTATGTACTCGCATTTTAATAAACTGTTTGTGAAGTGTTCTATGGCGGTTTCAAGACAAATATTATTTAAAAAACACAATAATTATTTTTAGAATGTAAAACATGTAATTGTGAGTTATAGAACATAATGATAAAGAATGAGCTACAGATTCAAGAGTGTGTATAGTTTTTTTTATATAATCTGCGTTTTTTCAAAAGTGTGTAATTTCATGTGTATGTTGTCCAGCCATAGACAAAGGCCAGACTGAGCAAAGATTCTTCTACTATGACTGGTTTCCTTTTAACCAAGTCTAAAAATGCTGGAATCTGTTATTAATATTCTAATGGAACAACCTCTCCTTTCTAACCCATCTGAGGAGAATCGGTGCATGAAGGCTTTGCTAAACTATCATGGATTCAAAACTAGTTAATATTTCGAGTTACGAATTTAGATTCAAAACGGGTAAAATATTCAGCGCTATAGCATGTGCTCATTAGTGCACCGGCAAAATTTATTTACATTTTCAATTTACATATTAGAAAAGGGTTTTGGCAAAAGCTGGAGTCCGAAATGAAAAGAATAAAAGTTAATGAATTTGAGTCAAGCGCGTGAGTTTTACCGGGATCGTAAAAAATGGCGGTAGATAGTCCCTGCATCTTCTAATACGAACTATTGACATTATTAACAACCGTGATAGCTCAGGAAGTAGAGCAATATATACTTATGATTTCTCCTGAACTATATATCTATATATATAGTATTCGTACAAAACGGCGATAGGCCTGCCCCCCATCACGTGAGTATACTGTCCATGCAAAACGTGGGTACTTTGAACACCAGGTGAAAAAGTCACGTGATGTTCAGAAGTATTAGTACCTCTGCCAACCCCTTCGGGGATATTTGGCGTGAACGTTTATGTTTATGTTATATTATGTTATATATCTATATCAATCAATGGTGCGCAATACTAGTTGGCCACTAAAATTTTGCCGATTGTTTTTAATGATTATAATTTATTTTTTCTCAACAGGATGATAAAATAATTTGTTCTGTAGTATCGGCTTAGATTGCTGTATAGTGTCGGCTTAGAAAAGCACTACCCTATGTTTGGCCGTGAGTGTTCGTAAGAGGCGACTAAGGGTTATGGGGCTTTTAAGGAAGTTGTTGGGCGATACGGTTGGAGACCTATCACGGACAACCTTTTGTTTACAATCTTTTCCCCACTCCAGTCCTAAAAGTAGCTGAAGTTTTTTTTTATTCTGTAGCTCTGGCTACCCCTTCTAAAGATTTATAGCTGTGAGTATATGTATGTACATGTGATGATAAGTCATACTTTACCAGGATATTAAATGAGTAAAGTGCAAACTTCACGATTATTAATATTAAACTAAGCAATATTATACAAGCAAACAAGTTACATAACACATGAACTATACATTATGTCACAATACGAGGGGCATGCCAATAGAAGTTAGATACTCTTTTCTCATTTAATTGACACTGGCAAGCTATACACCATCTTATAGGCTGGTTTTTTATTGACATATTTGAATATAGAACACACTTCTTTTATTTATTTTTTATTCGAATGAGCATATTTTTTCCGAGTATCTGGCGGGAATTCACTTGCAACAATGGAGTTCAGTCGACGTGATTTTCGCGCTATGATTTATTATGACTTAAAAAAAGGAATACTAATATTAATAAATTTCTTCGCTTAATTCCGCTAAATAATACCTGCAGTCTTCATGCAACATGCACTGTGCACCGCCCGCCCTTCCACTTACAAGAAATCGAAAAGCAGACAATGCACCACACACACACCCGCAAGCGAAAACCACAGGCAACCACAAACATGCGACGCGTTTCGACTCAACACGAGTCATTGACGAGCAGTTAGTACGAGTAGACAGTTCGGCAGCTGACCACCGAGTGCCAGCTGCTGAAGGGCGGGCGGTGCACAGTGCATGTTGCATGAAGACTGCAGGTATTATTTAGCGGAATTAAGCGAAGAAATTTATTAATATTAGTATTGCTATGGATTTCCGCAAAGTAACGCCTGATTCAATCCAATATTTAAAAAAAGGTTTAAAGCCTCAAGAATGTTTTGAACTTTTGGCTTCTACTTTTGGTGAGTCTGCTTGTTCCCGAGCAACAGTATTCAATTGGTTTGAGTTGTACTTAGTCATGTGACAGTGTATTCGTACAAAACGGCGATAGGCCTGCCCCCTATCACGTGAGTACACTGTCTAAGCAAAACGTGGGTACCTTCTCTGGAAACTAGATGGCGCTTGCCATGTGAGTTCAGAAGTATTGGTACCTCTGCCAACCCCTTCGGGGATAAACGGCGTGAACGTTTATGTTATGTTATGTTGCTGAATTTAAAAGAGGACGGGGATGTCTCGAAGATGAAGCGAAGACAGGACGGCCGCCAACCGCGATCACGCAAGAAAACGTTCGTGCAGAAGAAAAAAATTATTCGCGAAAACTGACGAATTACATAAGTAGAGCTAGCTAGAGCGAGAACTAGGAATTGGATCAGCAGCAATGCAAACCATAATTCACGACCACCTTTCTCTCCGTAAACGTTGTTCGAGATGGGTGCCGCACAAACTTACCGATGAGCAGAAAGACCGTCGGGTGGATTGGTGCCTATTCATGATAGATAAATTCAACGGAGGCGAGAAAAAAAACGTATATGATTTACTGACTTGGTGACGAAACATGGCTATATAACTATGATCCCGAATCAAAGCGACAGTCGACTGTATGGTGCTTTGAAGACGAGCCAACTCCAACGAAATGTCGCCGTGCACGAAGCACACAGAAACAAATGGTCGCCTCGTTTTTCTGCAAAACGGGTCATATTGCTACTGTTGTGCTAGAGAATGAAAGAACGGTGAACTTCGAATGGTATGTGACAGTTTGTGCTCCAACAGTAATATCAGCTTGGTGTGACAAGCGTCCGAAGTCAGGAATCCGGCACCTTCTCTGGCACCACGACAATGCGGCGCCGCACACGTCTGCCTGAACACTAGACTTTTTCAACTCGAAAAATGTGTCAATTCTCCCTCACCCGCCATATTCTCCTGACCTAGCGCCTTGTGATATTTACTTGTTTCCAAAAACTAAAGGGGAAGAGGTTTGAAATCAAAGAAGATGCGCTGGTTGCCTATAATTTCGAGATTTCTGAGGTATCTAAAGAAGAGTGGTCACAGGTATTTTCCAATTGGTTCAAACGTATGGAAAAGTGTATACGTGCTCAGGGTGAATTCTTTGAAAAGATATACTTGTAATAAATAATAAATTTTATAATTTTTGAGTATCTTGTTTCTTTTGGCATGCCCCTCGTACAAGCAAACAAGTAACACAACACGTTTACTATACATGATGCCACATTATATGAGTACTTAGAAGGCCTAGAAGAAATTGATAATAACTATGTAACTCTTATAACATATTTTGCCCAATTTAATGGGAGTAAAAATTCTCGAAAATAAATCAAAGCATATGATATTCATTCACGAATGATACTTTAAGAAACAAAATACTAATGAGAGATACATTTATTATGAAGGATCAAATAATAGAGCGATAATAATAAAGAGCGGCGAACAGTAAACGACAGCTAGACTTCCTCTCAGTTCTGGATAATCCATATTATCCGAAAATCTATAACGTTTCTCGCTAACAAAACGCTATGTACCATGATCGTAGTTCGTTCAAAATGACTTTAATTTAGTCGGTTGCTTTTTAATCCCCACTTTAATGTCGAATAATTGCGTCTTTTTCTTTTCCTTGCAGCGTATTTTCTTGAGCGGGTCTTATTAAAATTTGTTCCGATAGAAACGAGTTGTTTCATTATTATTGTTTTGTTGTTTGAATTGTACTCTTGGAAAACTAAGAAGATAGTTGGTTTCATTATAGTTTTTCTTGATGTAGAATCTGTTGGACTTAATTGAATTGAAGTGGTCCATTTTTTTATATATTGAAAAGCAGAATTCTTTGACAGTTAACTTGTAAAGTTGATACGTAGCTTTGGGTTTATAAAACTTGTTTTACTAAAATAATGTTAGTAGTGATTGAACGAATTAAAGACATTGTTAGATCCAATGCAAAATAAATAAGAGTGTACTGTATAAAATAGGTTTACTGCAAAGTACAATGTAGATGGTACAAAAGGTAACAAAGTTTAAGTTTAATAGTCCGTGCGTAGGCGCTTCCGATCGAGAAGAAAGATGTCGGCGAAGTCCCCGCGGCCCGTCATCCCCGCTTCTGCCGGCGGCGGCGCCTCGCAGCTGCCCCACCAGTGTTAATGTGATTCATGCGTGAACAGACACCATAACATGGTTTTACAGCGTCATATTTTTTTCATTCAATGTCACCACACCATGTATATATATATGAGTTTAAAACTTAGCTTTTTTTGTTACAGTTTCATGCATACATACTCACACCATTCGTTCCTAAACCTCTGTAGCGTTGTCTATATTCAATTCCTAGTTCCCATTGGGGTAGGCAAATGCTATTGATAGCCACTTGGTACTCAACAGTCCTCGCAAACTCATTGGGCCTCGTCTACATTATTTATTGTTCATGCATGACCTTTTATTTACTGAATAAAACAAAAAAAACAGGTTTAATATTAAAGTAAATTTACGAAGCATAGACACATATTTCAATTAATGTAAATTTTTTGTCAAGCAGACAAAATACTTGGTTGACTGTAGCTGCTAGCTACATTGGTGGCAGAGGACTTAAGGTAAAAGGTTTTAAATGTCGAAATGCTTTTTTGAGCAGCAAATGGAAGTTCTTTGTCCAGATATTCGGGGCGTACAAATGGGCATGACTTGAAATCGGATTAGAGATATCGAGAATTTAGGCGTGCTGCGCTTTGATCTATAAAACATTGCGGTGTTCATTAAATGTTGTGGTCTGTCTGAAGATTTGCATGTTATGTTGTAATATTAGTTTATTATAGACATTAGTATTTGATTTTCTGTATATTAGGCGGATAAATAATGTTAATATATGATTGATATTGATTCAAGGCGATAGGCCTGCCCCCTATCACGTGAGTACACTGTCCTTGCAAAACGTGGGTACTCTGAATACCAGGTGACGAAGTCACCAGATGTTCAGAAGTATTAGTACCTCTGCCAACCCCTTCGGGGATATTCGGCGTGGACGTTTATGTTTTATGTTTATGTATTGATAGTAACTATAGTTAAATTTTTTGTCCATGAGATTCGTGCTCTTTCATACATACGAGTACATAAAAGACATTTGATATCACGGCTGCATTCCAAGCTGATAGAGCCAAAATATAAATGATTATTTTATAGTAAGCTGTGTGTTTGTCGGATTAAAATAGCACTAACATTTGGCTTTTAAAGTAATGATTATGGTGATGAAGCTGAAGAGCCATTACCTAAAATGTTTTTCTTTTTTATATTTTCTCGGCAGCCAACTTCCAAAGGTGGCTGGGGAATGATCTCAATGTATGGTTACCCCTTTCTTGTAAAAGCAAAAGAGTTTTTTTTAAGTTTTTGAGGTGGTTATTTTATTATTAAATTACTGTCTCATAACTAAAAAAAACTAACAGATGCCTTACATTACATTACTTAACAAAATCAATCTTCTTATTAATTTATTTTAACTGTATTTTAATTTGTCGCTAATTAAGATAAAATCACACCTGTAAAATATCGAATGGTAGAAAGGTATCGCAAAATTCCATGTTCAACTTCATAATACAATCAGTGTTATCAATTAAGTAATTAACATTTCGTGTAACAGACGCCTACTCTGTACACACGTGTCTCCAAACCAATATTATAGTTAAATTAATTGCTTTATTTGTTGGATCATTTCACTAATTAAATTCACTCCATTACAATTTTAACATTGATGTACGGATTGTTTAATAAGTGGCGAGGATTATGCTGTGTAGTGTCGGCTTAGAATAGCACTACCCCATTTCTTCCGGTGGGTGTAAGTAAGAGGCGACTAACGGTATTGGGGCTATTAAGGGATTTTTGGGCGATGCGGTTGGAGACCGATCACCAACAACCTTTATTTCACCATCTTTACCCCACTCAACTTTCCAAAAGTGGCTGGGGAATTTCTAATTCCTTAGCTCTGGCTACCCCTTTTAGGGATTTATAGCCGTGAGTATATGTATGTATGTATGTATGTGATTAAGTCGTTTAGATCAAACACATATATAAATACTCGTATATTCACGTCACTCGTTTCCATTGGGGTGGGTAAAGACTATCGGTTAAGTAAGATCTTGGCAAACCTCTCGAGCTTCGTCTAGGTGGTAGTGTCTGCTTAGAATAACACTACCTTATTTTCACCGTGGGTGATCGTCGGAGGCGTTTAAGGGAATTGGGGATTTTACACTATTATTGGGCGATGCGGTTGAAAACCCATCACTTACTTTAATAATAACTGATATATATATATAAATATATAATATAATTCAAGATGATATAAATATATAATAAACTCTGAACTTTTTTTAAAATGTTGTTCAGTACTATTGCTTTTGTTGTATGGTGTTATGTTATATGTGATAGCCCAGTGGGTAGAACACTCGGTTCTCGTGCAAGCGACTAGTGTTCAAATCCCGGGTCGGGCCTACACCAATTTGTCTTTTCTAAAGACATATGTGTGGTTAATTTATCATGGTTGTTAACGGTGAGGGAAAACATCGTGAGGAAACCCACATGGCTGAGTTGTACTTAGTCATGTGACAGTGTATTCGTACAAAACGGCGATAGGCCTGCCCCCTATCACGTGAGTACACTGTCCATGCAAAACGTGGGTACTCTGAACACCAGGTGACAAAGTCACGTGATGTTCAGAAGTATTAGTACCTCTGCCAACCCCTTCGGGGATATTCGGCGTGAACGTTTATGTTATGTTATGTTTATGTTATGTTAACAATAATAAATGAGTTATCTATCTTTAGTCTTCTGCCCTGATCCCCAACAATCAAAAGTGGCTGTGGAGTTTCTTTTAAGCTTAAGGTTTGGGTTCCCTTTCTAGGGATTTATAGCCGTGAGCATATAATATTTATGTAAATGACATAAAGATTTCCCACCGTATGTTTTTTCACCTCTATATTTTATTCTTCGCTTTTGCGGATTATGGCACCTATTTTGGATCCCTACTTCTTTCTCAGACAGTCTATTTTCGTGACAGGAGCTAGATAAGTGTAACTCAGTCAAGTGGGTCCTAAAAATGATTTTCCTTTTTTAAATATACACGAATTTACAATTCTTCTATGACATAATTTCATTCTCAACATTATTCATATTTTAAACAATATATCTTGCTTACCCCTTACCAAAATCATCACCATCCTGATGACTTTTAGCTGACATCAGATTCTCTATAAAAAATAATATTTCTATAAACTCAACCCACACCCTTATTTAGATAAGGTTAATGTAAAATCATAATAGTGACAATACGAAATAAAGACCGTTTGGTCGCTGAGATAAGTTCACTTGGGGATTGCGAAACAGGCTGTGATGCAACCCTAATGACTATGTGAAAACGGTTCGGTCCACTGAGAGACGTAAAACTCTGAGTAACCACCGCTTAATTGGCTTACTACAGATATGATGTTCAAGGTTGATAACCCTAGGGGAGTGGATTATGTTTTGATATACGTTTATTACTTATCATTTGAACTATTGATTTACAATTAGTCCAGCTTTGTTCAGTAGTCACTCCATTTTGAAACAGACAACGTAATTGACTAAATTTGTTTTTGGTAAATTAAATGCTGGGGGAGTTTTTCTATACTAATATTATAAAGAGGAAATTTTTGTTTGTTTGATTGTTCTACTCTTTTACTCATGTTATTAATCCTTATCAAAATGAATTATTTCATTACTAAGAAGAGTTTATGTGTAGCCAGAGCGTCATAATTTGGGACTTTTCAATAATTTTTGGATATCATAATCAATTTTAATAAAGGATGGTTGGTGACGGGTATCTAGTCACACCACACCTCCCAATAATCAATTAACGCTTTCTAGTACCCACACCCAGAAGTTGAAATTGTTTTGTGTTATTCTAAATCTACAGTATACAGATAAATGTCATTAGTTATTGAAATACCACTAATACTATTAACTCACCTCAAACCTTTAACTCAGACATTCACGCCGTATATCCCTAAAGTTGGTAGAAGTACTAATACTTCTGATTAACCTGGTGTTCAGAGTACCCACGTTTGGCTTGGACAGTGTAGTCACGCGATAGGGGGTAGGCCTATCGCCGTATTGTACGAATACTATGTCACATACTCAAGTACAACTCAGCCATGTGGGTTTCGTCGCGAATTCGATAAGCGGTGTTCTACCCAAAGGGCTATCACAGTCGCTATGTTGTTGTCGTACTATTTCTTAAATGTCTAAATCATGACTATCTCCAGTTTTGTTGACAAATTTAGATTTTTCATAGTAAAATAATACAATGACAACGTTTATTCACTCGCGGTATTCCCAAGTACAAACTATATCATAGAGCTTTTAAGTAAAAGTAAATTATTTTTTCAACTGCTGTAGTCCAATGAATTCCAATTTGCCTAGACTTACGCTGAATATAAGAAAGGAAATACCGTGGCTATATAATAATATTGTAATAATACAAAAATAAAATGTAGTAGTTTATGAGAGGATATTTCATGGTATTCATACAAATGAAAACGATGCTCTTTAAATCTTAAACATTTTCGTTCATATACAATGTGAGTATTTTAAAAACAAAATGGTGAGCCGTAATGCTTCAAATTAGAATCGCACAAGAGAAGTGCCGTAGAGATGTTAAGAGGAATGTTACTAAGACGAATGATGTCATTTTCTCCTTCATTAACCCATTTGCTTGGCACGCGCCAACCAAAATAAGTTTAATATAAGGATCATTTATAAGAATTTATTTAATATTATAGTGATTACCACATACTTTAAATCGTATTAAAGTAATTCTTTTAAAAATAAGAATTAAATTCTGGATGCAAGTCTAGTGCTTACATATATTTGACATATCTTTAAAAAGAGAAATATATAGCCGGTTATTTTTACCTAAGCTGTGGAGTGTCGGCTTAGAATAACACTACCCCATTTCTGCCGGTGGGTGTACGTAAGAGTCGACTAACGGTATTCGGGCTTTTAAGGGATTTTTGGGCGATGCGGTTGGAGACTCATCACCAACAACCTTTATTTTGCCATCTTTTCCCCACTCGACTTTCCAAGGGTGGCTGAGGAGTTTCTAGTTCCTTAGCTCTGACTACCCCTTCTAGGGATTTATGGCCGCTAGTATATGTATGTAATTTTTACCGTTTTAAAATATGTATATATATATATATATATATATATATCAAAGCCTTAGTAATTAGTTAATTATCAAGGCTCATTTTTAACATCTCGGATTATAATGTTTTATGATAGATTCCTTTCTTCTACCATTGTGCATCATCTCGATTACTAAATGTCATTAGGAAAATATCGGATCGAATTTTATTGAAAATTCTATGTATCAAAATAAACCTGATAAACAGTAATAGGTACTTGGATTACGGGTGTTGTAAAAGGCGAGTGAGTATATGGGGTTTTTCAAGTGTTTTTTGAGCGATGCGGTTGGAGACCCATCACCAAGAATACTTTATCTACAATCTTGACCCCTATCAATTTCCAAATGTGGTTGGGGAGTTTTTAGCTAAAAACTCCCCAACTTCAGGATTTATGTATGCTGGCAGCAATACTGGGAATATTTTTTCATTATTTACTGTGATATAGTATAGTGCCGTTCTAATATTTTTAGCCAAACCCCTCATTTATCTATACATACCAATGGCTTATCTATACATTATTAGTCTTCATAGGACATTCCTATAAAAATATTACATTAAAAGTGAAATTAAAGTAAATTAGCTACTCACATAAAAAGAGAAAACGTAATATTGCGTGTTTCAATGATCATGAATTGTCAATTACTGTAATGGAAAATGAGATACATTACCGGTGAAACTAGCAATTTTATTATCTGATTGCACCTTGCAACTTTCAACACTACTGGCTGAAACAACAAAAGCTTAATCGACTTTCAATTGACTCATTAATATCTCTTTCCATTACCATGTTTAGAAATGATATTGTAACGTAAGGTTATCTGATTGATTGAGAAATAGTGTGATTCGTGAAAGGTGCTGTTAAGAGGATTATATTGTAAAAATATATAAAAAGGAAATTAATAATTTCAACATCGTTTAGACATAATAGAGACATATTTAGATTAAATAGAGAATGTGCTTAAAAATTCTATAGCTAAAGTCTCAAGTGTGAAGAATAAAAGAGCATATATAAAAAGATTGATAAATGAAGCAATGCTCGAGAGTATTGTCAGAATCGTACAAAGTGTTGATTAATAGTCTCTGCCTATCCTGATAGGATCTAACGGCGTAAATATATGAATGTTTCCGAAAATATCTGCTCTCAACTGTGCAACTATTCAACGAAGGTGTTGGTGGAAAGAAGAGTAGGAGGCAAGGTGAAATTCTTTTACATACAGTAACTTGTGTGTATTTTTTCAACACATGGTTATTTATATAATTTATTTATTAATTTATAGTTATAAAATATAATTTTAATCTTCATTAAACTATGTTCAAATTCTCTTCAATCTTTTACGAATAAATAACCTGACTTGATAGTATGAAAAGGATTCCAAATTTCGATACTTGTAGAAGATTATATGTACAGTAGCTATATCGATTCAGAAAGAGGCTAGCACATGCCTTTTGCCAGCCGAGCGTATCAAGAGCACTTAGCTCCGAGTGCTGTCCGATTTAGGAAATCACGTTAAACGCCCCTCTGATCAATAGTGTGGACTGTGGACACTCTACTCTTACCTTAGGTTTAAAGAAAATAAGTTACTTTGCGTAAAAACTACATTGAATAGTACTTTAATTTAAACTCACGACCATAATTCTCAAAAAAGGGTTGCTGAAGCTTTTAAGAAAGCTATGCCGCAGGCATTTTTGGGTATTAAGGAGGAAAAGGATAAAAGGATTGTCGAAAAAAGTCATAGGTTTCCAGCCACAGCACCCAAAATATTTTTTAATAATCACACACAAATTTTATCATTTCTCACGACACCCACAACATTTGCAAATAGGGTAGTGCTATTCTTAGCTTTTACTTAACACCTAAAATGTAATAATATTAGTAATTAAATTGAATTGTTAACAAAACATCGTTTTCAGGTTTGGCATAAATTTAATCTTAAGCTCTGCTAGCCAAGTAGTAAATATTTGATGACACAATGATATAATGTTACGGGCATAACTTTGCTTTCTCTGCTCTGATATTTCTAACATTAGTTTCATAAAACTGATGACGCTGGAATATTCTATCAATTATTTTGTTGTTGATCTTATAAATGTTTTGTTTTTGTCTGGAACATTTATAATTGATACATCTTAATAAATGATATGTGATATTATAATATGATACATCTTATAAGACTTGTGATTGTATTGTGACTTGTAAAATAACTTACTGTAGAAAAATAGGTAAGCACTCTACGCAGTTCTGCATTTTCTTTTCCGGTAACTATTTCTTGTGGTATTTCATCACTTGATGGTGTGATATTCATAGCTCTAAAGAATACATTTGATACATCGGCTTACAAATAATACCTGGAAGGAAGTAAAATATTAAAAAAATAAAGTTGATTAGGTTTCGATATCAACATCGCAAATTCATAAAAAGGTATTGAATTTATCACATATTAAAATTATTACTTACAATCAAGTTGAGCACTTTTGTCATAATAAAAAAGAAAATACTAACCTACAAAGTATACTTCAACATTACAATGTAAGTAGTATAGTCGTAACTTAACACTATGTAAATTTGGTGTCTGTCCAAGTAAGTACACTGTCAATATCATACACATAAGTGAGTCACTTGATTGACGGTCCAGAGGAGAGCTCTTCAAACGCCGCCGCCCGCTACATTGTAGACTCGATTATGTTGGAACACTATCATTATTATATTATAATGGTATAGAAATATTATAAGAAGTGCTAATATTCACGAATAGCTACAATTTGAATTGTAACGTTTATAGGGCTTTTTTTGTTAGGTTATGTTATCATTAATCAAGTAAGACATAATGTGATTCGTAAAAAGTGTGGTGTGATAGGTGATTTTGTGAAAATGGTAGAAATAAGAATGTTAGGGCGGTTTGGGTGCATAATAAATAGGGCAAATAAAGGTGATATATAATTGGTGAAAGGTATGTATCGAAGTTATGTGGCTGGTAATATTAGTAGGAGAATAAATCTACGTCGAAAAGTCAGAAAACACATGAATACTCATCACTATATATATATGTTGTGAAAATGGGGGATTGAACCGGCGAACCTCTTTACCCCTCAAAAACGGACATGTAGTCAAAAGTGTAGAGCGCAAGTTTATTCATTAGAAGGGTTTTATGCAAATTATTCATTTGTGAGACTCAATGGTTTTGAATTTGGATAAAATAAATACTTGTATGTTTTCTAAAGCTTTAAAAGCTTTGCGAAAAACAATAATTCTATTTTAAAGTTCCACTAATGGACTCAGTGAAAAACCTGTTGTTAACGGACTCGGACAAAAGTTAATTAATAAAGTTTGAAACAGTGTTATGAAGTTATTGTAAAATTTGTAATTATTCAATAGCGATTTTTGACTATTGTGAGTTGTGATTTTTCAGATTTCAGATTTGTGAAAGAATGTGAGGTAAGTCGCCTTGATTGTATGAAATGGTTATTGAAAGTCTCTGCCTACCCGAGTGCAAGCTAATATGGTATTCTATCTATGGAAGTGTACCTTTTATCATTAATTTAATCCTAATAAACCGTCAGCAAAAAACTAAAAAAGCAATTTTTTTAGCCTTTTTTAAAAGTTTGAAGGGAAAACGACGTTAAAATCGAAACTGATAAGTTTCCATGCTTCTTGCGTAAAAAATATTAACAATGCTCGAGCACCCCAAATTGTCGATGTGATGCTTACAGGAAGATATAGGATGGTGCTTAGCCGATATAAGTGTCTGGCAAGCATATATGTATTCATGGATGACATTATCATCGGCCGAGTGGCATTCACATTCGCATTCTTAGCGATAAGACCGCCAGTTGTACTTTGGCTTTTGTACCGTTTTTTTTTTTGTAATTGTTGTTTTTTTGGGATGTACAATAAAGAGTTTTATTATTATTTTGAAAAGCATTTTTGTTTCTCGCCTCTCCCATGGCCGAAAATGAAAATATACATTTTAAATGGGAGAGGCGGTACTCCCCGACAAAAGCACAGGCGGTCGGGGTCAGGGAGTCAGGTTCAAGAACCGACGGACGATCCGAGCCGTATCGAGCAGCACCGCTTTCTTCATTTGTGCTGGAACCGACACGCCACAGAAATCCAACCGCCTCAAGTTGGTCGCGAGGCTGGTTGGAATTAACCCGTTCGCGGATAAAACAATTGGGATTATTTCTGTCGAAGTCACACCCCACATGTCGGTGATCTCGTGAGCCAGATCGAGATATTTCCGACGCTTCTCGGTTTCGGCTTTCACGAGACCCTCGTCATGAGGGATAGTGACATCCACTAGAAATACCCTCGACTGCGACAGATCCCATACCACGATATCAGGCTTATTCGCTAGAATAGTCCTGTCCGTGATAACGGATCGGTCCCAATAGATTTTGGCACGGTCGTTTTCTAGGATTGGCTCCGGCAGATACTTGTAATACGGCAGCCTCTGTTACAAGAGTCCGTATTTTAGAGCGAGCTCCTGATGCAGGATTTTGGCTGCTTGGTTGTGTCTGTGCAAGTACTCAGTGTTAGCAAGAGCCGAACAACCGGAAATAACATGCCTAAGTGACTCTCCGGGACGGCCACATGCTCGACAAACGTCTGTGGTACCGTCCTTTAGGATGTATTTCCGATAGTTCCGCGTCTTGATAACCTGGTCCTGTATTGCACAGACAAAACCTTCGGTTTCCCCAAAGAGGTCCCCGAAACACAGCCAATGCAGGGAGGCTTTACGGTCCACGAAAGGTTCGTGAAGTACCTTGTAAAACCTCCCGTGCAGCTCCTTCTCTTTCCATACGGACTCCCGATCAGAGGTGCTAAGTACCTCCGGGGTTCGCCAATCCTGTGAGGCCAACGATAAGGGAGTCAGTCCTTTATCACTAGCGACCACCTCCCCCCGAATACTATCATCCGTCATCGTCAAAAAATAGTTTCTGAGGGTGCATACCTCGCGGTTGAGCATGGTTTTGGCACTCAAGAGGCCTCGACCACCACACTTCCGCGGGATATACAATCTCATAACCGACAACCTCGGATGATGCATTCGATGAGAGGTCATCATCGTGCGGACTCGTACTATTATTATTTTAGGCATGATTTTTAGTTCCTCGCCTCTCCCATGGCCGAAAATGAAAATATAAATTTTAAATGGGAGAGGCGGTACTCTTCGACAAGAGCACAGTCGGTCGGGGTCAGGGAGTCAGGTTCAAGAACCGACGGACGATCCGAGCCGTATCGAGCAGCACCGCTTTCTGCATTTGTGCTGGAACCGACACGCCACAGAAATCCAACCGCCTCAAGTTGGTCGCGAGGCTGGTTGGAATTAACCCGTTCGCGGACAAAACAATTGGGATTATTTCTGTCGAAGTCACACCCCACATGTCGGTGATCTCGTGGGCCAGATCGAGATATTTCCGACGCTTCTCGGTGTCGGCTTTCACGAGACCCTCGTCATGAGGGATAGTGACATCCACTAGAAATACCCTCGACTGCGACAGATCCCATACCACGATATCAGGCTTATTCGCTAGAATAGTCCTGTCCGTGATAACGGATCGGTCCCAATAGATTTTGGCACGGTCGTTTTCTAGGATTGGCTCCGGCAGATACTTGTAATACGGCAGCCTCTGTTGCAAGAGTCCGTATTTCAGAGCGAGCTCCTGATGCAGGATTTTGGCTGCTTGGTTGTGTCTGTGCAAATACTCAGTGTTAGCAAGAGCCGAACAACCGGAAATAACATGCCTAAGTGACTCACCGGGACGGCCACATGCTCGACAGATGTCTGTGGTACCGTCCTTTAGGATGTATTTCCGATAGTTCCGCGTCTTGATAACCTGGTCTTGTATTGCACAGACAAAACCTTCGGTTTCCCCAAAGAGGTCCCCGAAACGCAGCCAATGCAGGGAGGCTTTACGGTCCACGAAAGGTTCGTGAAGTACCTTGTAAAACCTCCCGTGCAGCTACTTCTCTTTCCATACGGACTCCCGATCAGAGGCGCTAAGTACCTCCGGGGTTCGTCAATCCTGTGAGGCCAACGATAAGGGAGTCAGTCCTTTATCACTAGCGACCACCTCTCCCCGAATACTATCATCCGTCATCGTCAAAAAATAGTTTCTGAGGTTGCATACTCAAAACCATGCACAACTCGCGGTTGTGCATGGTTTGGGCACTCAAGAGGCCTATTATTATTATTATTACTATTATTCAGAATCGCTATTTGTAAGTTTGCATTGACTTCAATGGTTTCCTATAATATGAATGAGGGAACTATAAAACAAAACTTATCAGGAAGAAAAGCATCAGGAATGAAAGATTTATGTGTTTTAGGTTGACACAACTGTTTTCTAACATACATACATACATACATATTCTCACGCCGTTAGTTCCCATTGGGGTAGGCAGAGACTATCGATCGCCACTTTGTACGATCCTGGCAAACCTCTCTGGCTTCGTTTACATCCATCAATCTTTTCATACATGCTCTTTTATTCTTCATACTGCGGACACCTGCCTTTTTAGCACATTTTCTATTTGATCCAAATGTGTCCTCCGAGGTCGTCCTCTACTAACATTACCTTCCACATTGGATCTATATATCTTTTTCACCAATTTACTGTCATCCATCCTCTCTATGTGCCCAAACCATCTCAACATTCCTTTTTCTATCTTTCTTACAATATCGTCTTTTACACCACTCCTTTCACGAATCACATCATTCCTCACACGATCACATAACCTTACATTACACACTTTTCTGAGGGATCTCATTTCTACTGCATTCACTCTACTTACATGCTTCTTCTGCCACACCCAACATTCACTGCCATACATAAGCGTAGGAACGAGGACAGCATCATGCACAGCCATTCGGGCCTTTTCAGACACCGACTGACTAGACATTAGACTATCCAGTGCTCCATTTACCGCATTACCCTTTTTCACTCTTCTCTCGATATCTTCATCACACTTTCCATCCCTAGTAAACAAACTTCCCAAATATACAAACTCTTTCACTTGTTCCACTTTCTTACCATTAATCTCAATCACGCATTCGGTCATATTCACCTCTCTTTCAAAAACCATAGTTTTTGTTTTATCCACATTCACCCTCATTCCCTTTTTTTCAAAAGACGCACATGCAATATTCATCATCTCTTGCAGCTCTTCCACCGATGATGCAAGTAGCACTTGATCGTCGGCATATAAGAGGCATTTAATGATGAATCCACCCATTCTCAATCCATAATCACTTTCACGCAACTCTGTTAAACAGTCATCCATGAACAAATTGAAGAGCCACGGGGAAGCTACACAACCCTGTCGGACACCCCGAGAGATCCCGAACCAGTCAGTATTTTCCCCGTTTACTCTCACACATGCACTGGAATCCTCATAGAGTGATACAAGTGCACGTATAAGTCGACTCCCCAAACCGAACTTGGATAACACCTCCCATAAACACTTTCTTACCACCCTATCATACGCCTTCTCTAAATCAATGAAGGAGCAATACACCTTTCGGTTCTTAGCTAAGAACTTTTCGGTGATGCTCCTTAAAGAGAAGATTTGGTCCATACATCCCATTCCCTTTCTAAATCCTGCTTGCACATCCCAAATTTTATCATCCGTTTCATTCATCACTCTTTCAATCAAAACCTTTGCATACAATTTACCGACAATGCTGAGTAGGCTAATTCCACGGTAGTTTCTAGCCTCCTGGTGTGACCCCTTTCCTTTATACAAAGGCACAATTACCGCTTTGCACCAGTCTTGTGGCACTTTGCCACTCGACCAGCATTTTTGGAAAAGGAAGTACAACCAGGAAGCCACCACCCCTTTACCAGCCCTCAGCATTTCAGTGTTTATCCTGTCATACCCTGCCGCTTTCCCTAGTTTCATACTTTTCATTGCTTTCATTATTTCTTCCATACTGATCTCACTGTCACTAAAGTCACCCATAACGTCGTTCCAATCAACATTACTGCCGATTGGCGAAGAAATGGATGTATCCTCTTTTTCAAAGAGTCCCTCAAAATAGTTCTTCCATACTCGTCTTATGCTACTTTCATCCGTCGCCAATTCACCCTGTTCATCTCTCACAACATTCACTCTCGTGTTTTGGGAAACTCCCTTTTCTTTCCGGATATATTTCCAGAACAACTTTTGGTTATTCCGGAAATTATCGGAGAGTTTCCTCTCACACCATTCTATCAGATCACGCTTTTTCTTTTCTATTTTCTTCTTAACCTCATTCTTAACTCTCTTATATTCATCTTCACTATTCTTCACTACATCATCTTTTACTCTCGCATCCATTCGTTTACTAGCTTTAATCGCTAGTAAATCTAACCAAGCTTTCTTCTTATCTCCAACTGCCTCTTTCACATCTTTATCCCACCAACTTGTTGGTGGTCTATTTGTTCTTTTACTCAATCCACATACTTCCGTCGCACATTCAACCATTGACGATTTGAGCACATCCCATACTTCTTCTATTTCCATTTCATCCTTCATCTCCACGCAACTTAGCCTGTCGTCCAATTTCTTCATATATTCATCTCTAATATTTTCATCCTCTTCCAATTTCTCCACTTTTATTCTCGCAAATTCAGTTGTCGACACTTTGGCCCTGTGACGCCAACGCGTGCACAGTCCCCTCAATCGTGATATCACGAGAAAGTGGTCTGTGCCAACGTTAATGCCCCTATGGACTCTGGTGTCAACAACCTTTGCTCTTAGCCTTTCATCCACTATCACAAAATCTATCATACTTCTCTCGCTTCCTCTCTGTCTTGTATACATATGGATATCTTTGTGTTCAAACAACGTGTTCGTAACACAAAGATTCCTCTCCAAACATACCTCAATCACTTTCTCACCATTCTCGTTCACTCTTTTATCACCAAACTTTCCTAAAACTCTTTCACAACCGTTGCGTGACACACCAACGCAACCATTAAAATCTCCTAACATAACAATTTTCTCATTTTCATCACACCCATTCGCAACATCGTCTAACAGATTCCAAAACTCCTCCCTCTCGGATAGTGATCTGGACATGTCCGGAGCATACACGCAAATTATGCGCATCCGGACAAGCCCTACCTTCACCTTTATCCATAGGAGCCTTGGACTCACACACGCATAATCTTTCATGCACTTAGCCATCCTTTCAGATATCAGAAGTCCCACGCCTTGGCAAGCTCTGTCACTCTCGGCAACTCCCGACCAGATAGCTGTAAATGGGCCAAGTTGTGAAACCTCTTTTCCCTTGCGCTTCGTTTCATTTACACACAGAAAATCTAGTTTTCTGTCTTCCATAATCAAACATACTTCATCTAATTTTTCATGCATCCCTCCACACACATTCATCGTACCAAAGCGGGTCTCTTTAGCCCACTTTTCGCCCCGCGAGGAACCACGGCGTGATAGGTGGCGAGCCATATCGCCGCCATCGTGTTTAATTTTTGTTGCGAAACACATTTGGACCCCACGAAAAGCAAGGGAAGTAAACTGTCCGCCTAGCCAGAGCCCCGCTTGACTAGGTAAGGTTATTTAGTACCCGGAGTTCACCAGGCTCCGGGACGGCGGCACGCTAACGACCAGGCTCACCCCTGGCCACGCATCCCTCGGCACGGCAGACCTTGGATTGGTGTAGGGGCGAAGATGAAAAAGCCCTTTACCCTTAGTCGACTTCTACGACACCCAAGGGAAGAGATGGGGTAGTGCTATTCTATGCCGGCACTACACAGCTCAGCTGTTTTCTAAAACAACTGTAAATGTAAAACTAAGTTTTTTGTCTTAAATTTTGCATCATCAATAGATTTTTGCGCTCAGCCTCTGAAAATGTAAGAGACAATTGATGAAGAATTGATTATGCCTAAAAGACGTGCTTATAAGTAGTACTTGGTAAAAATAGTTGACAGCCAAGTCAGATGCGATAGAAGATTTGCCTCGTTCTGGCAGACCATCCAAGTCTGAACTAATGTTAATATCGCAAAAGTGAAGACAATAGGGACTGAAAATCCTCATTCAAATTTGGAAAATATAGCCGCCGAACCTCCTGTGTCACTCAATTGATTTGTATCATTTTATGTGTGGGGCACGAAAATTCTTAGTGTTTTTACGCACAAGGTTTTGTGAACGTATTTTTGAAAAAAACTCCCAGATACCCTCGAGTTTCATTTGCTAAAAGAATAAAAGAAGATTTTACGGCAAAGAACTGAACTCAATTCCGAAATAGAAAGTTAATACAATGTTTTGATGATTGGGTCATACGTTTTAATAACGGAGTAAACTCAAGTAACGGAGTAACTTTTTTGAAATCAAGCACATCTACTATTTCGTTCGTCTATTCTTATTACTTTGTTGACAGAGTAGTACATAATATGGCTTTTCTTCCATCGTATATACTGGTGATTTCTAGTCTCTGTTTACCCCAATGGAAACTAGTGGCATCAATCAAGTCATATTCATATTCAATAACGACTATAATATAAAAATATGAATGTAAATATGATAATTTGTTAAATAACGTAATACAGCAGATATTTCGCCTATTTTAGAGTAGAGTGAGTAGTGCAGTGTATGCACAGAATCATTTATATGTTATTATACATACATCACGCCCATACTACAGAAGTCAGAGCCAGAGCTTCATAATAAGAAAACTTCACTTTTCGAAGTTAAGTCGGAAAAAGACAGTAAAAAATGAGGTCGTTGGTGATGAGCCTCCAACTGCAAAACTCAAAAATTGATTAAAAATCCCCAATACCCTAAGTCAATTCTGACTAACACCCACAGTAAGAAATGGGTTAGTGCGATTCTTAACCCACACATACAGCTACAATAAACTCATACACATTGCTCAATTAATACAACTACAGCAAAAAACTTACTTGTCCGTACTACTTCATCGCAGATCGAATTGAGACGATTTCTTTAATGTAACTGGCAGCAATTAATCAGCAGCGTCATAGCAGTTAGGTTTGCTTTGGAGAGCAAACAGAGTGCAACAATCGACGAGCTTGCAACTGTTTCCCCACGAGCAAAGCAGTTTAGATATCTTTTTTTTATTGATGGATGTAAACGAAGCTAAATAGGTTTGCCAGGAGCGTACAAAGTGGCGATCAATAGTCATTGCCTACCCTAATGGGAAACAATGGCATGAGTATATGTATGTTGTTTAAAAACCACATTCTCCGGCCCTAGAAAAATCACTGCGCTGGTTTTGTTGGGTTTGGATGTTTTTAAGGGATTTAAAACGGTTGATTTGTACGGAGTATTAATACACTAACTGAATATACTACTCCATTGAAACCATACAATTACAACAGATAGTTTACTCACCCACGCTATTTCATCGTAGATCGATTTGAAACGATTTCTTTAATGTAACTGGCAGCAATTCATCTGCAGCGTCATACCAGTTAGGTTTGCTTTGGAGAGCAAACAGAGTGCAACGATCGTCGAGCTTGCAACTATTTCCTTGCGAGCAGAGCATCTTAGATATCTTTGTTTAAAAACCACAAACTGCGGCCTTAGAAATACCACTGCGCAGGTTTTGTTTGGTTTGAAGACTCTAGAGGAATTTTAAACATTGATGTATATGGAAAAGTGATGTATTAAATACATAGTTAACTTAATCATTGAATAAATCAACTATTAATTAAAACAGTTTAAAGCATTTCGTTGCCTCGTATTAGTTTCGAGAGAAGAGGCAAACTACAATACATTGAATACAAAGTTTTCAATTAAAACTAACAACTGTGCCTTAATATATATTTTTTGATAAATAAATTGCACTGACATAAAGAATTGCATACTAATAACAAAGCTCACTAAGAGATATTATCCATACTTGTCCGAGTTTTGAGTTATTTACTTGTAATTGAAACAAAAACAAAATATGATATCCATATACATTGCCGTAAGAAAAATAACATTTACTACTAACCTAAGTAATTAAAGGAAGGCTTTTATACATTGAAAATAATGTACCACTCGAATGAATATGTAAAAACTCAAAGTCAAACGTTCACACCGCAAATCCCCCAAGGTGTTGGCAGAAGTACCAATACTTCTAAAAATCACGTGACATTGTCACCTGATGTTCAGAGTACCCACGTTTTGCTTGCACAGTGTACTCACGTGATAGGGGGTAAGCCTATCGCTGTGTTGTACGAATACAGTTTCATATGACTAAGTATAACTTTAGCCATATGCTTTTCCTCACGATGATTTCCCTCACCGTTAACAACCATCATAAATAATATGACTTTAGAAAAGACACATTGGTGTAGGCCCAACCCGGGATTTGAACTCTCATCGTCTGCACGATAAGCCGTTTTCTACCCACTGAGCTACCACGGTTGTCAAAATATGCAGTCTCGGTATGAATAAAACCAAACTCTACTAAATATACTGTTTTAAAAAACCTAGCAAGAGTAGGATTTCTATAAAACAAGTCATAATAACATTCAAAGGTTCTTGAAAAAGAAAATGAAAGCAAAAGAAATGGATGCTAATTGCCGCAATACTCTCGTATGTTATAGCTATTGTTTTGCTGCAAACGTTGCCCAGCTGGAACGTATTAAAACGATAAATATTCATTATTAACTTGCCTTAATACCGAGCGCCACTATTTTACTATTTCACTAAATTAAGCAACATGTTTGAATATTTAGAAATTCCGCCGTGTACATTCCTATTCTGAATACGATAATAAGCTTTGTTTTATCATTAGACCAACAACGATTCTCTCGATGTGGTTTGGTCGTGAACAGTAATGAGAAATATGGCACATACCATTGCACTGTACAGCCACATATTTTGATTACTTTACACTGAAGATATTTAGCTGTTATTACATGGTTTAATTTTTGCTGTTTATCTTAATAGTAATTTACTTTAAGGTTTTTATGTTATTTGGTGCTGTCTATTTAATAAAACTATCTCATGTGTATATTGCTAGACGCAATAAAAATATAGTATCAAAAACACTAACACATTAAAAGTAGGTATTTAGCTGTTGAAATGTGTGTTTACCATTTTATGATTTTTCTGGTTTCAGCTGTAATCTAAATCTAACATGTCGATGATTGAGTAAATTTATAAGAAACATTTTCGCAATCAATTCTAAAGCGCTGTAAGCATTTATGGTATACATTTGAACAAAAATTAGATGAAGGTCACGGAATGTATGATGGTTACTGTGAGTAGCAGCATCAGTCTAACATCTAACGACTAGTCCCGAGCTTTCCTTATTCATCAGCTTTCACTGTAACCTTTACAAAGTCGTCGGTACCTTGTGTGAGGTTTATCCACAACCCCCGCTGCATTCCGGTACTAAGTCGCTACTCCAGAACCTTTAAACCCCAAAGACCGTCAGTTCTCCGTGCAATTTGCCCCGCTTTTTGACATTTTAATCAAAATAGTAGACAATATCCATGTTCTATGGCCAATGTAAGATGTCAACCCTCCACTGGCCATTAGCTGAAGAAAAGATATATAGATAGAATAAATAAAGGAAAGAAAAATTTTGACACAGGGGGCGTATACCCGAGGTTGCGGGTTCGATTCCCGCCTGTGTCGAAAATTTTCTTTCCTTTATTTATTAGTAATAATCTCCACATGAGGTTTTCATGAACAAAAACATTCAAATTATGTGATAGTTAGGCGTTCTTAACATTTGCATTCTATTTGAAAAGGTAGACAAGTGGCCTTAAAAGTGTAAAAGAAACAAAGGATAGATGAATTTCGTACGGGCAGCCATTGACACAGTAGCTCAATTGGCAGAGCGACGGGGAGTATACCCGAGGTTGCGGGTTCGATTCCCGCCTGTGTTCAAATTTTTCTTTCCTTTATTTATCCTTTATTTATTAGTAATAATCCCCACATGAGGTGCTCATGAACATAAACATTCAAATTATATAGATAGAATTTTCAGATTACCCTCATGGTAGTATATCCAAATACTAAAAAGAGAGATAAAGCGAGATTTTGTTCTTTTCGCGCATTTTGTGAAATCAACACTGTTTTTATTGTAAACTGTACATTTTTTACTTTTTCTTATTTTGTAAAAATATTTACATGTTCGTGTGCGACTAGCAACAAATAAACGTTTCTTCTTTTTCAGATATTTCTGTTTTATTCTGATTTTCTCTTTTTGTACCATGTCCAACTGATGTAAGATTTGCCGATCGAGAAAGTCAAATATGAATTTGGGTATCAAATCATTATTTAAGTCTCAATGTAATTCAGTGTAAAATATTCATCATCACTTTTGTTAAAAAAACAGTGCAAGTAAAAATCAATAGTACTAAACTTAACTACGATAAATATACGATACGATATTTATCATTCATTTCAATTAATTGACATATTAAAGAGCTCAGTTTGTGATGGTTATTATGATACATTATGTTGTATTATTTAACTTAATTGGTTTCGGGTGATTAATGATGCAATTTTGAGATCTTTGTGTAAAACAAAGGCGCTATAATGGTTTCGTTTCCGTATATTCTTTATTTGATGTATTTTTTGCAACAAAAACTGATTATATGCGATGTTAAGAAAAACCTAAAAGGGTGAAATATGGATTGAGATAAAGTATGAGTATTTTTATTTGCAATGATTTCTATAAAAATTATTTTTAAAATCTAAGCTCTACTTATTCGTTTTAAATTATTAATATCGGCAAGTGTTAATATCGATCATGAAAGCCAAATAAAAAATGAATCAATAGTTTTACTGCCTCGAAGTAACTTAGAAGTCAGTTTCAAAGTTGTTGAGGTATTTCAGTTTTGTTACAATGGGCTTAGTACGACTATTAGAACTTTGACTCGAGTTGGGGAATCTTTCGTTTGTTCGATACGTGGCTTCCGACAAACTTGCTCTGTCTGTGAAGAAAACGCCATAATGATGCTCGTTAACGAATTAGTCACTTTTCTGATCCTCTTTTATGTTCGCTGTTGTGGTATTATTACAGGCCGTGATTTCTTCTTTTGTGTACTGGAACTTTTTCTGTAACAAGATTTAAACACATATACTTACGCAATGTTTCCATCGGAGTAAGCAGATACTAGCTATCGCCAATTTACACGATCCTCGCAAACCGTTGTAAAATTCGTTTCAATTAATAATAATAAAATCTCAAACTAAAACGCTCACGAAACATATCTTCAAAAGAGTGCCATAGTTAAATTATACATGCCCTTATTTATAGTAGAGTCTTATTAGACAATATTCTCTGTTTGACTTTGCCAACTTCCGTGATCGGGTTTGAGCGTAACAGGCTCGATTCCTACTGAGAGCAACATTTGTGTATCAAATACTATTGAATACATCTTTGAGTTATTATCCCATTGCAAAATTGAGATTAAATTGCAGTAATTCTACAATATATGTTTATAATTAAAACTAGAAATTTTGTTAGTAGAGGACGTTTCTTGACCAGATAGAAAACTTTCTTATAAAGGCGGGGGTCCGATGTGAGAAGAACAAAAGAGCATGTATGAGAAGAAAAATGAATGTAAGGGAAGCAAGAGAGGTTTGTCAAGATCGTACTAAGTGGCGATCGATAGTCTCTGCCTACCCCAATGGGAATAATGGGCGTGAGTATAAGTAGAAATTTTATTTAATAGATTTAAGACGAACTGATTATTTCTCAATGTGCATCTACCATGTTACTCTGTTATATAGTCCTACCTTCCAATTTATTTAAATTTTTCTGTAATTATTGATACTAATCGGTGAAAGATATCTACTAATTTACAGCAAAAAGAAGAGGTGAAGTAGTCCTATTCTAAGTGATTATGAAATAATAGGACAATGGAGATCCATTGTAATATTATTTCTAAAATTAAAAAATGGTCGTTCTTTATCATTTATACACGGAATAGAAAATTACATCGGCCATGATCCAATGGTTTAGAGTCTAGCTAGCTGGCCTCAGAGACTATAGGTTTATTACAATTTTAAATGATAAATATATATTATAGCTTCCTTGCTATTAACGATATTTATGTCTGTTTTGTATGAATTTCCATGAGTTTAATTAGATAACAATATTGTTTTGATTTTTTTAATGGTTTACAAAAGTATGTTTATCTAAACCAGACAAAAACCTTAATATATCCCTACAGTAAAATTCAAGCCACGAATCTCCAAAATCAAACAAAGGTAAACTATTATTTTACAAAGGTAAACTGTTTTTTTTATGTGTTGAGCATCCCAGAGTCTATTCAGCGTCAATTAAGCCTGCCACAGTTTTAAAATAGAAACAGTGTCACATGATCAAATGCAACTCACAATGTTTTTTCCGGGCCATTAACAACCGTTATGAAAACTTGAGTTTTCGTCAAATGGCGGTTTAAGTTTGAAGCCATTTTCGTGCAAAAAACATGCAGTTTTTTAAATATTTTTTTTATAAAAGATTACAAAAATTGTTGATAATTTATAATATATAACTGAGATATAGACTAGAATCGAGATACGAGATAGATACCTATTCAAGCTTTAGCTTTACAAGTATTCATGTTATCGTGTTGATGGATAGTTACAAATGTGTCAACTCAATGTGCAAGTAGTCTGTGCTCAATCGCGAGTTATTTCCAACTGGACTGTAAAGAAGCTACAGTATTGTTTTATGACATGCATAAAACGGCTTAGGAGTACATTTAATATTACGAGTAGGTACATTAGAAAGAAAAAATATTTAGTACTAGCTTTTTGCCCGCGACTACGTCCGCGTCGACTACATTTTTTGCATCCAGTTTATATAAAAAAAGTTGTATAAAAGATATAAAGGACATTGAGGCTTTTTAAGTGATTGTTCAGCGATGCAGTTGGAGACCCATCACTAAAATCCTTTATTTGACTACCTTTTCCCTATTCAACTTTCAAAAGTGGATGAAGAATTACTATCTCCGAAGCTATAGCTACCCTTTTTGGGATTTATGGCCGTTGACTTATGAATGATTGATGGATGAATTTCATAAATTCTATTATGTAGTGGTTATAACAGTCAATCGCACCAAGATTCAAGTTCCTAAATACAGAAATGTCAAAAATCTCTATACTAACTATCATTTGCTATTTCAACCCCTTAGTGCCATAAAACATATGATAAGAATCATGAAACAAACAATATTGTACCAATTTAAATCTTTTTGCTCATGAAAACCTCATGTGGGGATTATTACTAATAAATAAAGAATAAATAAAGGAAAGAAAAACTTCGACACAGGCGGGGATCGAACCCGCGACCTCGGGTGAACGCCCCGACGCTCTGCCAACTGAGCTACCGTGTCAATTGGCTGCCGGTGCGAAATTCTTCTATCCTTTATTTCTTTTACACGTTTGAGTAGTGTTTGCGTTTCCTACCTCCGAATTATTACTAATTCGAAAGGCCACTTGTCTACCTCTTCAGATAGAATGCAAATGTTGAAAACGCCTAACTATCACATAATTTAAATCTTTCTTTCCTTTATTTATTCTTTATTTATTAGTAATATTGTACCAAGTTTCTATGTTTGAGTTAGTATGTTCGTATTAGTACGTATAGTAACTATTGATTTTCGGGTCTTTAATCGCGTGTTATAACATGGGTTTAGTTCTATAATAGTTGTTTTGATTGTAATGTTCAATCGCGAAAGTCTTAGAAAATACTAAGTACGGATAGTAGTTTGGTGCTGCGGAACGGAGGCCCGGTGGGTGCTGCCCCCTACACTATCCGTTGGTGATGGTGGGTGAGTTGCCAGCAGAGATTGATCGGGAATATAGGGATTGTCCGAGATGAATGATATCCTATTTCATGATGCAATAGTTCTAGCTATTATTCTAAGCTAACACAATAACTTTTTCTTTACTGAAAGCTTGTGTTCTTTGAGTTTTGATCCCGGGTCTCTCGAATGTTCATAGAGGTTAGATTTACCGACGGCAAATTTTGAATACCCTGTATTTCCTTATAGTCTTACTATTGACAAATTAAATTAACTCCCGCTCCCGCTGTATTATCCCGCATTTTCATACCCTACCGATATCGAGAGCCAAAATCCACAATTCAATGTAAAATTAAAAATAGTGAATAAAGATAAAACAGAAAGTAGGTAAATGATTCGAAAAGTGCACCAAGTAATTGTATGAGCTACAGGTTAAAGCGCAATATATTCCACTTCTTACGTATCTTAAAAAACATCGATAGTCGATACCACGGTTTAAAAAATACCCAGAGCGCCATCTATTGCATACCTCAAGAACTAACGTAACGTAAATACTTATAATGTAAAAAAACAGTTTAGACGATAAAACAAATTTTACGTCATCCCTCGGAAATTCCTTATTCTCAAGGATACATTATCGTATCATTTAGCTTCTAAATTTACATGTTTATATTGGTTTGCAATATATCACCTTGTTTTAAATCATACACAGCGCCATCTCCAATCCATCCAGCAAGCAAACAATATTTTAGTTTTCCCTCGGGAATATCATTTTCCCGGGATTTAAAGTACCCTATTATTTAATCTGGACTTCTAACTATACGTCTGCAAAATTTCAAAGCAATCGGTTCAGTAGTTACGGCGTGAAAGCGGCACAAATAAACAAACAAACAAACTCACTTTCCAATTTATAATATTAGTATGGATTAGGATTCCTCGCAATGATTAACACTTACTTGCGTCAAATTATATATATAATATAATTTATAACTACTAATAATAATATTAGCCGTGTAGTGTCGGCTTAGAATAACACTACCCCATTTCTACCCGTGGGTGATCGTAAGAGGCGACTAAGGGTATAGGGGTTTTTTAAGTGATTTATGGGCGATGTGGTTGGAGACCCGTCACCAAAAACATTTATTATTACCATCTTTTCCCCAATCAACTTCCAAAAGCGGCTGAGGAATTTCTCATTTCAAAGCTCTGGCTACCCCGTTAAGGGATTTATAGCCGTGAGTATATGTATGTATGTATATATTAAAGCTATATTAAGTTTCAGTGCATGTTTTTTTTCCGGTGGGAATTAGCAACTTTATTTTGAAGGGAGTTTTTTAGAAAGTGCATTGTAATTCAACTTGACGGAACACACAATATAGCCGACAACTTTGTTTTAATGCACTGCAGACATACCTCGAAAAATAAAATGACGTCAATCTATATCTAAGTTGAACTGAGAATTACACGTCCATATACTCATGCCTATTGCGTTTTGGGATTTAATAAGATCTTAGCAACTGTCTCGAGCTTCATAGACATTCATCAAATATTTCATACATGTCCTTTTTACACTTCAGACGCCTTGTTTTCAATATCCTTTTTCACACTGCATCTTTCACGGATATAAATAAATATTTATTTAAAAAGTAAGTTATTTTTTATTTGGTCATGAATATTTAACAAGGTGTTCCGTCTTTTAATTAAATTACATACATACATATACTCACGGCTATATTTCCCTAGAAGGGGTAGCCAGAGCTAAGGAATTATAAATTCCTCAGCCACTTTTGGAAGTTGAGTGGGGAAAAGATGGTAGAAATAAAGGTTTTGGTAATGGGTCTCCAACCGCATCGCCCAAAAATCCAATAAAAAGCCCCAATATCCTTAGTCGCCTCTGACGACACCCGTGGGTAGAAAGGGGTAGCGACATTCTAAGCCGGCACTACACGGCAATTTTAATTAAATTATATTTATCATAATGTTTCTAAGTTCATTCATGTCATGTGGTTGGCTTTTAAACTGTTAATTATTACTACATTGTTGTGTGACAGAAGGTATCTTTCACCAAATACATTTTGAATTACACAGAAGTACATTTTACATTCTATAATACTTTTACGTGAGGTTTATCATGTAGTGTAGCTGTACCCTTGTGTCGGTTCGTGTTCAATTTCCGTCGAGAGTATGAGACTACGTATCGCAACTATCAGAACGTCAATGTATTGTTGACGGTAAACGACCACCGATAAATTTGGCGTACACTCACTATGCGCGCTTTAAATTCCAAATACTTCGAGATATTTCGATGTATCTATAAATCTATGTGAGTGAAATGTTGCAATTAATATTGTCATCAGGATTCATATGCCCACGCTACTAATAAAGTACGCTTATTTCTTTGAGCTATGCGTAGGGGAAGGTAGGGCAAGACGGGCAACTTAAGGGAGATTGATTAAAAACCAAATTATTATTTAAAAATTTACTGAAATAATTAACATTATAGGAACTTAACCTCTTTGGCTACAGTAATCAACTTAATAAATGACTTCAAGAATCAACGTTTTTATATCAACAACAAATTTTTATTTAACGCGACAAACCCGTTTTGCCCATAGGGGGCAGGTAAAACGGGTACACCAGGCAGGCAAAAAGAATATATCTATTAATTTGAGAATTAATCGAAACAGTTATCACAAAAGAAGGATCGATCCATGTCCACTATAGGAAGTACATGACTCATGAGACCATTGCTGGCATTGAGAGCTTTGAATCCAGTCTTCGTTCGGGGGATATATATATTTATCTCCACACATTATGCAGAAAAAGTCTTTATTTTTTGTATTATCTCGTATTTTATTACGTTTTGTTTGGCCTGATGACGAGGGCTGTGGGTTGTTATTTTTGTTTTGGCTAGATTTTGATTTTTTCATTAGGTTTTTTCAAATTTTTATTTTTGTATAGTTTTAATCGGTGTGCTTGTTAGTATTTCAGATCTCTTGGGTTGTCTACGCCTAGCAGTTTTGTTGACAGTTTTCTTTGGCAATGGATGGATTTTTTCAAGTATAGACCTTTTCTCGGGCCTCTCTGTTGGTGGTGGTGTAGTGGTTCCACGTTCAACTGAACTGATTGTACCAAATATTGATACTGTAGCTGCACTCGCTGTCACTCTCTCAAGATCATCGGATGGAGCACCCGAGACTCAATTTCTGCATCTTCGGGCTGCTGGGCTATATCAGAACTGATGCTTCCTGGAGGGGCTGGAATCAGGAAAGGCACTGCCGGTGGTATTGCCGAAGATTCGGATGCTTGTGCAAAAAAATCTGCTGGAACAGATTCAGACACCAATTACCCGTCTTACCCTCACCCGCTTTGCCCGAAGCAACCTAATCAGAGCCCCCACATGAAAAAAATCACACGCTGAATATTGGTTAATTAAATTCACTCATATAAGATATTTTAGAAGCGAAGCTTTGCCATGGTGACCATTGAAATAAGTAAATTTATAACAAGTCAAAATAAACATCGCATACTTACCTTTAAAATATTTTATTTTTTCGGCGGGAAAAATTGACGGTGCTCCCGTAGCCTAAAGTGTGTCGCATCGCTCGCCGCGATACACTAACTAACCTGCGGGGGGGCATGCGCTCGCGACACGTGTAAGCATTTGTCTCACTCTTGCATGGCAACCGAGGTATTTAAAATACCCGTTTTGCCCACCCCAACCTTCTTGCCCTACCTTCCCCTATAACTAGGTTTTATCCGTGAAAGGTTATGATTCCTTTTATTTCTCAACATTAACCAGGTCATAATGTAAAATCCCTACGTAATCTGGACATTAACGGCCAGGCATATGGTAAAGTGAATAAAAACGTGTATTACTAAGCTTTACCAAGTAGTGTCGGCTAAGAACAGTACTAACCCGTGTCTTCCCACTGTTATCGTAGGACGTAACTGAGGGTATTAAGTCTTTAAGTTTTGTTGGCTGAAATACCTGGAGAACCATTAACAAACATAATTTATTTGACAATATTTTTGCCACTGATATTCCAAAAACATATGCTATATTTAACTTAAACTGCAAATAACTAGGCTCTGTAGTGTCGGCTTAGAATAGCGCTACCCCATTTCTTCCCGTGGGTGTTCGTAAGAGGCGACTAAGGGTATTGGGGCTTTGTAAGTGATTTTTGGGCGATACGGGATTGGATATCAACAAAAACATTAGTTTTACAATCTTTTCCCCAATCAACTTTCAAAAGGGGCTGAGGAATTTTTTATTCCGTAGCTTTGCCTACCACTTCTAGGTATTTATATCCGTAAGAATATGTGCAGCTTATTTAGTTGATGTGCACATTACGGTATTCTGAATTGTATGGTTGAGACCGACATGACTTAGAATTGCTTTATTCCATAATTTTTCTTTAAGTTGAGTCATTGGTAATTCTATGCCGAAGAGTATTTATTGGTATTTCTATTTGATTATATATTAAATCCCAAAGCTCTGGCTTTATGAATAGATAAAACATTAATTATGAACCCTTTAACTTGCATAACGTACTTGCCTACCCAGACACAAGCAGTTGCCACTGGTCTCTGTCCTGTGCGGTCTCTTTCCAATTTACTACCTGAAGTTCGCATAACACAATTAGAATGGTACTTACATAAATATAATGTTCCTAAAGTCATCTAAACTTATACTTACATGAATAAAATTCATGAAACCTTAATATCAAACATATATTACATATAAAATGAAAGGTTCACTTACCTGTAATAGTGATACCCGCGATTTTGCTGGCACTTTCAGGAATATCCAGGAGAATATAATTTCCATATTATTTGCAAGAAAAATGCAGCAAGTTTCACGAGACAGAATTCTTACAATACACACTATTCATAAGCAGTGTTCATCGGTATGCAGACCGTAACTAGGTTGAGAGAACAAATTTTAAAATTGAATCTCAGTGCCTGAATATCAGGAAGATAGCAGCTGTGTTTATTTTGTTTTAATGTGTTTTTTATTAACATCTTCAATAACATAGATGCTGGAAATTCACCTTAAATTCTTGGGTTACTCAAACTCAAATCGAACTCCAACGTTCACGCCGTATATCCCCGAAGGGGTTGGCAGAGGTAACTAATACTTCTAAAAATCAAGTGGCATTGTCTACTGGTGTTCAGAGTACCCTCATTATGCTTGGACAGTGTAACACGTGATAGGGGACAGACCTATCGCCGTTTTGTACGAATACACTGTCACATGACAAAGTTCAACTTCACCGTTAGAAACCATTATAAATTAACCACACATATGACTTTAGAAAAGACAAATTCTTGTAGGCCCGATCCGGGATTTGAACCCCCATTGTCTGCACGATAACTCACTAACTAAGTAATCACAGTTGTTATTCTAGGTTTACAGAATTTATTTTGGTTCAGACTATCCTCGTTACAATAAATAAATACAAATGCCGACATTGACCTATTGCATTTATCAGAGTGTTTAAATATTTGACATACAGATGGTTTGCGGTCTATATCTTTAACGTGAGTCCGACATAGGAAAAGCTTATTGCAAAATTGCATACTTATATAAATTCAATTGTTATTACAAAACACAAAACGCCACCTAGACAATATTTTCAAGACCAATTAATAACTTTACTGACAGCATAGTTTTACTATGCAATAAATTCCCATGGATTTACAAATAATATATTAGTCAAAAAAATAATGGAATATAGACTTAACGATGATTTCATGAAATTATTAGCTAACAATTTTATATTGCTGTGTAGTTTCGGCTTAGAATAGCACTATCCCATTTTTTCCCGTGGGTTTACGTAAGAGGCGACTACGGGTACTCGTATTGGGGCTTTTTATTGGATTTTTGGGCGATGCGGTTGGAGACCCATCACCAAACAACACTATTTTACCATCTTTTCCCCTCTCAAATTCCAAAAGTGGCTGGGGCATTTTCAATTCTTCAGCTCTGGCTACCCCTTTTAGGGATTTATAGCCGTGAGTATATGTATGTATGCAATTTTATATTCTCTTGTATATTTACTTAATTGCCGTGTAGTGCTGGCTTGGAATGTCACTGTACCCCACCCTGCCCTCGTAAGAGGCGACTAAAAGTATGGGGCTTAATTATGTTGTTTATGGGCGATGCAGTTAGACCATCACAAACAATACTTTATTTCTACCATCATGTCCCCGTTGAACTTCCAAACGCGGCTGAAAAATTTGTAGCTTTAGAGCTCTGGCTACCCCTTTTCGGGATTTATGGCCGTAAATATGTCCATATGTATGTGTATTTACATAATTACGGCTATAATTGTGTCTTCTAAGTAAACATAAAATAGCTTACATCTTGAATAAAATTAATTCGTAATGACCGAGATGCATTAATTAATTTGCGTACATACGAAATCAGTATATGTTTCATCTAAAAGGCTCGCTAACATTGTTATTTCTCGAAGCGGAGCAGTCAAAGCCTTATTTAAATGAACATGTAGTCTTGATTCATTTACCTCTGTCTCATTAAACCTTGACTTAAACGATTTAATGTCTTAATTTACTGCACAAAGAGAAATTAAGGTTCCTGTTAAAAGCTTGACATGACAGAGTACCTTTTTAGTATTAATTTTGGACTCCCCCTAGTAATTGTTTTATTTTGAGTACTTTGTAATTTTCATCCTAATTACAATATAGCGAAGAGAAACTCATTTGAAAAGGTGTTTAATGAAAAGATGAATATATATTTCTGCGATTCAGATTGGTGATTACTTATTATTTTTAAAATCTATATACCTAATATAAAAGACAAAACTGACTTAGAATCAATGCAGAGCCGACACTACAGTATCTACAAACTAGAAATTTTGCCTCGAGAATCCTTTTGTTGTGAAAGTGAGCACTAAGAAGGGAATTAAGAAAATTCAGCCTCTAAATAACTATTTGCACATAATAACAAACATTATGTCTGTTTGAATCAATAATAACGAGAAAATTAATGATGAAAATTAATAATAAGGAGGTGTTTTTTCACGCAAACCAAGTTGCGCGGGTTAACTAGTGTAACATAAATAATATATTAGAATCGTATGCTTTACTATTAGGATAATTTTATTTGCTACACTTGAAATAAGTGCGAATCTGGAACATGTTGCAAATATAGTATTAATTATATATAACAATTAATCACACTTAAAAATACTTCACTTAAAGTTAAGTTAACTCAAGTTGGTTGCGGTAATAAACATGACGGTGAATGGTACGCATGATTTTCAAGTTAAACAGCAAATATTTACAGGGTCAAAAATTATTCATAAACTCCTTTATTTCATATAAACTGATGAATTATGCTTACATTGTAATAATACATACAATTTAGTTTGAAAACCGTATTAAAATCAAAGAAGTATTATTGTAGTGTTAAATACACAAGTCATAAGTATGAGATAAAAAACTAATAAAAAAACGCTCAATCGTCAAAAATACTAAAAATACATTTCAAAATACAGACAAAGCTTGCCCATATAAATAGAAATAAGATACAATGCACCATTTCAATAACTGCAATTTGTTAAGAGCTTGAAATACTAAACTCTCGAGTTTGCAATAGATGCCGTTCAGTTACAGAAGTTAAATTTCTACGCACGTATGGCATGCATTGCTGGCTGAATAGCAATCGTTGGAAATGGCGGCGATGCGTCGCGGTACGGGGGATTTGGAAGATGCGATGCTCTTGGTCACATATCTAGTTAAGTGGCACACCTGTTTGCTTAGGATTTATAAATCATTTGTATCTTTCTGTTGAGGTCAGGAATAGAATGGTGGTTGAGAATTGTTTTATTTTAATTCTTCATTTTGTATATGTCCAAGTATTCCTATTGTTAAACAGTCAAAAAGTTATAGTTTGCACTTCTACTAGTGAAATTTACTAGTAATGTGTTTTAAACATTGACATTATATTGAATTGTTACTAAATTTTCATGGCAATACCTACACAGTTACACACTATGAAAAAAACCCTTTCATAACCATTTAGGTAGACATATGTTATTTGTTGATTGCCTTTTTAACAAACTAAAATATTGGAAGTTTGCACTTTTATCATATTTAATAATAACAGCAACGTTCAACCATTTCACACTAGAGCATATTCATAAGTCCTACCTGTCCTAGTAGCACCAAAAATCTGCATAAAAATTAGTTGGCTTTTCGGAAAGTAATCTTGATGCCGATGTTCAATAAAAGATGAATAGGAAATCGCAGCCAGAAAGTTGGAAGACTGAACTAACAGAAGAGCAACGGCCTCACTCCGCTCCGGGGAGCGCTGTGAAAGCAAATCTTTGCATTTCACAGATATTTCAACACTGCGGAACATTGCCTCTAGGTATCATACTGGTTGTTAGATGAACCGCACATTTGTTACTTTTCACCCGACTAGGGTATAAACAAATGAAAGGGTGATTTTGGCAGTCTGTGAGTGTATGTATTTAGATTATGTATCAATAGAATGTTCCCGAACCGTCTCTGCACGAGGCCGTAATACACTTATTTTTAATGTTTTTAATAAATCAAAATCTTGAATGCTATTTTAGATTTTGTAAAGACTAATTTCAGAAATAAGTTTTGAAGATACAGCCAAAATCTAATTAAAATGAATATCATTATTTTTAAATATATACATTTTATAATCATTCATTTTAAAAAACATTGTAATTTTATTGTGAGCAATCCTTATAAATTTAAAATTATGAAGAAAGAATAAAAATCAATTTACAAAATGCTTAGTTATTAGTGTACTAATTTAATTAGAAAACCATACAGCTAACAAGCCAGTTTGTTTACTTTGTGCAATAATAAAACTACTTGGCGTGAATAAAGTCATTGTTGAAATGATAAAAATCTCGTTTCTCCCGAGTTTGTACACCCGTGTCGTATTCAACTCGTTTCCTAAAATTCAATTTTGGGAATTTGTTTCCTCCCGTTGAATGCCGTCCAGAATACTGATGTGAACCAAAAGACTTGCTGTGCAAGTACCCCTGTATTTTATCCGCTTTATTCTTAAAAGATACACCATTAGATTTAATACAAGGAAAGTAACACCTATTGTTCTAGTTGGAAAGAATAGCGTTGTTATCTATTTGACATAATGTTATTTCCTTTCCGGTTGTCGCAATTTGATATTCTCCGGCTTCATAAAACGGAAAATGAAACGGGATAGAGTGGGTGAATGAAACAAAAATGGTTAGGGTAATGAACTTTACTAAACAAAGAAACCTGTATTAGTATGTTTGTGCACTATTTTATTAATTTTGTTTGAAGATTGAAAGATGCAGTGACACGATAGAATTGTACTAACCCATTCTATATATATATATATATATATATATATATCATGCAGTAGGTGTCGTGAGAGGTGACCTAGGGGTTTAGGGATTATTAAAGATTTGTTGTCTGATGAGGCTGGAGATACCTACATCCCCTATTTTGCAATTTTATTCCAACGCACTTTCCAAAAGTGGCTGCAGCATACGGCATCGTTAGTTTGCGCAAAATGTTTAATTTTGGTATTTCATAAAGCAAAAAGTAATGGAGAGGTTTAGATTTGTAATATATAAGCCCATATTTTTTTTAAAGCATTAACGTTTTAATATTACAGTAATTAACATATTGTTTTAATTAATCCTCAGTTTAAGTGGCAATTTGATTCAAATAAAAGGATATTTATGACTACCATTGCAGTAAATCACTTCTTCATGCATAATATCTTTTGCCAAAACTAAGTTTTGTTTTATTATGATAAACTCCAACTCGCAGGTAAATAATCTACCTGATTTACCTTAATTTTCTTGACCTGTTCAGCCAAAGGTTGTCTGCAAAGATCGCTTTTGGTGATAAGACCGCCACTTGAACTGCTTTGTATTACTTTTTTATTATTTTTTGTGTATAGTTTGTGTTGTGTTGTGCAATAAAAAGTTTTCTTTTTCTATTTTATTCTCAATAATAAAGTTTACTTGATCTAGACTAAATAATTTTTACGTTAACGCCTGTGTGATACGAGTTGAATAAACCCCTTTAGTTCACGGAGAACGAATTCAAACCACGGAAAGTACTATTCGTATATGGATATGGATTTTTTTAACAAGGATTTCAAAATGGTTTTGAATAAAGCTTTTATGTGTACTAGTAACTTAAGTTAAGTTAATATTGATGTTTTTAGTACAGTGCAAATAATTATGATATTGATTTGATTGTCCGAAAACATAATGTCATTTGAAATAAAAGAAACTAGGTCGAAAATCTAAAAAAATATATATCTATTAGTGAATCTATTTATTATTACTAATACAGGTATTTAATGAGCCAACCCGCATTGCGACGCGACGACGAAGCGGTCGTAATGGCGTTCGTGGCCTAGTTGGTAAGTGACTAGCTTCTGTGTCTGGATATCGTGGGTTCGAATCCCACGGCGGGCAACATTTATATGATGAACTTGAATTGTGTGCTATGTCCTGTATATTCATTTATTTGAAACAGATACATTAGCAAATTAAGATTTATGAAAAAAATGCGATAATAATTTTTTCGCACATTAAAGGCATAACATTCAGTTATAGACACATTAACTAGGTAAAGTGCGAATACTCGATATTTTTATAAAAAAATGAATTTATTTGATCTAATCAGTTACTATGAAAATTTCCCAGTCAATATGCACAAATTACCGTATTATTATGGAATAAACAGCATGAAAGACTTAATAAAACAGCTTGACATTCATAGTAATTACTCAACGTGTTTGAGTGATTATCTTAGTCGGTGCTCATGGAATTAATTGCAACTAGCTTTGGGGTAATAACAAGTAATTCACAGAGCATTATAACGGGATGTATTGCTGTTACAGAGTTATCCTCGGCTTTGTGTCGGTAATGGATGATAGTGTCGGCCACATGGTGCCCGGTTTGACCGACTATCGGCATCTATTATGCGTAATACCTCTACGTGTCCACTGTATTCTAGCACAGGTTAGTATGTTTTGTACACTCTAGTGGTGCGCTTCAAATTGGTACGGGTAGAAAGTATTTTGCTTTTGTTTAAGTATAAAAAAATACTAACTACTTCATCAACTATCTGCTAGTTGTGCAAGTCCTGTAAAATCGGTCAAGAAGTTTTAGAGATAACAATAAAATCAAATGTAATATGAATATGCATTTAGTAATAAGCAGATATTTCATATTACACACAGACATCATTTTGTGAAGCTGTGTAACACACTCAATAAGATTTTCCATCATAATTTCCAACGATATTGATTTCTAGTGCTGGAAATAGAACTGTTCTCAGTATATCAACAGCCATCAGTTTTGCTCTGTCCGCTTTTGCCAGATTTCAGCGATTTAACAACGAAATAATATTGATAGGAGGAACAATGCCGGTTAACCACTTTCTTTTTTACATCATTGTTGGGTGTTGCGGCTGGAAGCCCAACAACTATCATCTTTCATTTTACAATCTATTCCGAAACACCTTCCAAGGTTTTCAGAAGCTTTAGGTTCTCTTCATTAGGATTTTCGGCTGAGTGTATTGTATATGTAGGTATGTAAGAAGTAAGGCACTGATATTTAAATAGATACATTGATAACACAATCCAATTTTAGTATTATTTACCTTAAAGAAAACCGAGACGGAAAATTCCATCAAATATGTTTGTATTGGTTGCAACGTATCATAGTGATTGTGACGAAGTAAGTAAACTACGCTATTCGCTATTTTTCGAACAGAGATGTATTAAGATTGAATTTATGAAAATAAATCGCGCTAATCAGATTTTTGTTGTTTTTATATATTGTTTAGAAAAAGCAGTGGTTTATTTACCGGCATCATAAAAATACTGTACTTTTTTTAAATTTCTTTTTTGAACGATGACGAATTTACATCAAGTTCATTTATACGGCAAGTAAAACTTTAAACTTGGAACACTATATATTTATACATCAATAATTTTGGCCCGTTTATATTTATCTACATTTTTTTTATTTCTGATTTACTAGCTGAATATTTTAACCAACCAAGACAAAGCCAAAATGAGAGCTAATTATTTGGTATTCTATCTATGTATTTTCCACTTAGACTACTTTATGACTTATAAAATCGTGTAAAAATATCATTTTCGAATAAACGACTTGGTAACTTGTTTTGTATCTGTACTTGAGCTTAAATAGGCATAGTAGGTATGCAGTGTAGGTCTGTGTATACCTGGACCGCTTTAGCAATTCAATATAGCTGAAATATCAGCTGAAATGATTTCTTGTTTCGCCCTATTTGAACCTCATTTGGGATATGAATTTCGATATAAACAAATATATTTATTATTGCTGTTTAGTGTTGGCTTAGAATATCACTAACCCATTTCTTCCGGTGGGTGCTCGAAAGAGACGACTAACGGTATTGGGACTTTTAAGGTATTTTTGGGCGATGCGACCTTTATTTCAATATTTTTTCCCCACGCAACGTCCAAAAGTGGCTGAGGAATTATAATTCCTTTGCTCTGGCAACCCCTCCAAGGTATATAGCCGAGTAAATGTTTATGTGTATGTATATTTATTATTGATAATTTTAGTTGATGTTCTTATGCATAAGAGCTAACTTTTAAGTTTTTAATTATTATCACTTTAATGTATACTAACTTTCTTACCTGACTGCATCGCAGCCGTTGTAAAATAACAACGATTTCTTTTAGCGAAACTAACGTTCATTTCGTATATCATCGAAAAGGTGGTAGAGGTACTAATACTTCTGAATGTCAAGTGACTCTCTCCTTAAGGGCCGTGAAATATTTTCGTGCATGCAACCGATGCTGGAGCTCATAAATTTGTAAATATTTTTATATTATAAAAAATCAGAAAATAAATAAATATTTTCATTCGTATGTTATCAACACGACATTCTATCTTCTATAACAACAATGTTATCGACTGGCCTTAGAAGGACCTCATTAAGTGTGCAACTCTCTCAGTAACCTGAATTACGTTAAAACAATTAGTAAGGCTAATTTGCTTTGTTACTGTCACTGTCATTTAAAACAAATAGCCTTGATTACCGTAAGTATACAATTGCATGTAGAAAGGCACACTTTTTAAATCAAATGATTTATAAAATTTAGTAACTTTGAATTTTAGCTTTTGTATTTTACTTTTATATTACCCAGTAAAAAAATCATATCACCTATTTTAGATTTTCAACTTTACAAATGTTGCCATTTTAGATCTTTTACATATATTTTAAAGAAAACTCTTTTATATAGAGTAAGTTATAACAACAAAATAAGTTATTATTAGTTTTAAACCTTCTGACTACCACTGGCTCTTATAGCTTACTTTTAAGTATGTCATTTTCTTTATTGAGCTAACAACGCTTTTACCTTAAATGCATCTCTGGGGGCAATAACTCATTGAAGCATGTAGCTGTAACACAACACTTTTGCGGCAATATGATAGTTTTATAAAAGCAATAAGGTAACGTCTTAAGACTTTGGTAATATCTATACAGTCATGAACTTTACAACTTTATAAGAGGACAATAAATCCTTCTCTTATATTGTTTAATGTTGACTCTTGTAGATGTTAGCATCACTACAAATCTTTTTCTAACTTACATCATCAAACCATTGACCTTACCCAATAAATAGATATTAGAAAATTTGTCGCCTACAGTGTGGCCAGTATTTATTTACTATTGACTCAAAATAGTCCGTTGCTATAATAGTACAAAGTGGTGATTGATAAGTCTCCAGACTCCACTTACCCCAATGGGAACTAATGGCATGTGCGCTTATGCATGTAGGTATGTATGACTAACTTTAATTTATCCATCATATAATAAAACACAAAAGTACAACAAATTATTTTTAATTCCATAGAGTAATGATAGTCTCTAAGCAGGTAAGCTCTAGATAGGAGAGAATGGCGAGAGTATATGTACATATGGGTTAACATGGCCAATGTTAGTAAAACTCATCTAACTTGAATGCTCTTAAATGGTTTACCAACGATGCTCCAAAAATTTATGGTATTTTGTATAGTAAAAATATTAAAGATAATTTACGTGTTTTTTTTTAGATTAGGTTTTTTTCTTATGAATGGGCTCTGAAAACACTTTTAGAAGTAGCGGCGTATAACTTGGCACATTCTCGTCGAGCCGGTCCACTAGTCTAAGTTATAAATACAAAGTGTTCTCATAACCCTTAGTTTAACATAATGTTCTAAACTCACATGACCGGGTCCTGAACTTTGAATATAAATTGTAGACTGTTTGGTTATATGCAACAGAGTGCGGCCGCGGTGCTTCGTCAGCTATATCGAGTTCAAACAATGGCGTCGGCTAGAACGCGCGGTTACCCAATCTTTGTTTACTTGGTACTTCGTGTTACATACGTGCATCAATTTATTGGTTATTGCAGATTAGAGCTGGTTGATGATCTAATTATTCAAGTATGATTTAAATGTGTATTATTTGAGAAGCCTTGCCTGCGAAAATCGATTCGTCTTGTTTCTCTGGGTCTTGTGCAAAGCGGCAAAGGGGTCAGGTGACTTTTTAATCGATTAGCGAATTCTTTATTTATCTGTATTATTTATGGATATACATAAAAATACCTTTTTAAGCTTTCAATGGGAGCAAAAATTCTTTTGAACTTGATCGGTCTGGCATTTTTAAAATAATCATTCCTTTTAGTATACTTGCTAGAATTTGTATGTATATTATTAGATTAACTTAACTTGAGCGGCACCATCACAAACAATTAGGCAAAAAAAACCGTGTTATTGCTATATATTTATCTCTAGTTTAAGCGCTTAGTTCTTCAGTGAAGATTCATTTGCTAAAGCAATCTCATTTTTGTTCAATAGACGACCACTTCACGATACAGGACACCCAAAATGGCTGGCCTTCAACCATCGGCTCCCACGTCTCTCACCAGTTTGTCGGTCCACTGAGTGTGAAGTCTACCTACACTACTGTGCCGTCCGGTATGTGGCCGCCGTTCCAGGACTTTTGAAACCCTACAAGCTGGGCTTGGCATGCAATATGCCTCGCCCAATGTAGCTCAAGTTTCGCAACTTTTCGGGCTAGTTACCCACGTTATTCTATGTTTGTTTTCGTTCATATTGCTTCGAGTACAGTGTATTGGTTAATGCTTTTTGGATGTCTGGGCATTATTATAAGACCCTTTGTATAAGACTACGTCCCAGTACCGTAAGTCGTTACGTCAAATGATTGTCTCTTTAGGCATTCAATCACAGACTCACGCAATTAGTTTTCGTTGAAGACTATCCCCAACAAATCTTGGAAAACCTCTCTAGCTTCGTTTACATCATTCATTAAACTTTTCATACATGCTCTATTTTCTATAATTTCCCTATTAATTTTTATACTCCAGACGGCTGCGTTTTTTAGCACGTTTTCTGTTTGATCAAAATATTCTTATAGTTCATATCGTACTGGTTTACCACCGGGAGACTTATAACTTATAACAATATTCTATTCAATGTAAGATCAAGAGTCCAAAGCTCATAGGCTTCAACAGCAATGATCTGAGCAAGTAATTTGCACCAATAAAGTGAAATCAATAATTTTACAATAAATTCAATTAAGAACGGAAAATGTGTTCGTAATAACGTTCTATGTTTGTGTGCGCCATTTATTTTCGTTTTGTTGTGCTTATAGGTTTTGCTATAAATTGCTGTACCTAAGACAAAAAGATTGACAAACACAGCTCTGGTTTGCTAAAACCAATATTTAATTATTAAATTACCATAAATACTATACTTACTATACTTTCGAAACAAATTAATTACGTCATTCTTCACAGATCCTGCATTTATTGAAACAAAGGGAAAAAGACAAGTTCTTGTAAGTTGCGAAAATAAAAAGAAGAAGCATTGTTTTTCAGATTGTCTGCAAAGTTCCTCTTTGAAAAAACTTTGTCTACACACCTGCACGTCAATGGACTCCGGAAAGAGAATATGTTCGTGAATGGGCTGGATTTTAACAACGCATCGTTAAAGTTTCGCAGGCTTTGGAAAAAATACATTCGTAATTTTGAATTTGTGAGTTATATATCAGTGCCTCCAGTAAAAAAGGGATTAGTTGAAAATCGGCACTTTTCAGGAGAGCCAAAAAACTAAACTTTTGTTTTTTTGATCAAAACTTAAATTTATTTCAGTTAAATGTTAATGCAGTATTAGAGATGCATTTAATACCTAGAAAATGATATACACCATGTTTATGTATCATGCATGAATAATATATTTTTTCATAGTTTTGTTGAACTATTCCCTTGTTAACCACATAATTATGGCATAGCTGCAGTTAAAATATATATTTTTTTTCTTCCTAAAGACATAAATGCTATTATACTTCATTGATGTATGGTCCAAAAGGGAATAATATTGTTTATTTCTTTAATTTTTTTCACAACTTATGAGTTTCAGTGGCACCAAAGAGCTTACTCATGCCTAAATATGTATGAAATTTATTTTGTTACAGTCATAGTGCGCATATTACTTATCTGCCTGGTAAATTGAAACTTAAAACTATAACCCAATCGCATGTGTTGTAATTAAGTACATGACATACTCAGGGCTAAAAATCGCTAAAAGTGGTAGCCAGAGCTTCAGAATTATAAAATTCTGAAGCCACTTTTGGAACTGAAGTATTCATAAAAAAAGAAAAGTTTGGCAAGAACAACCGTGATAGCCCAGTGGGAAGAACACTCGGTTATCGTGCAAACGACTAGTGTTCAAATCCTGGGTCGGGTCTACACCAATTTGTCTTTTCTAAAGACATATGTGTGGTTAATTTATCATGGTTGTTAACGGTGAGGGAAAACATCGTGAGGAAACCCACATGGCTGAGTTGTACTTAGTCATGTGACAGTGTATTCGTACAAAACGGCGATAGGCCTGCCCCCTATCACGTGAGTACACTGTCCATGCAAAACGTGGGTACTCTGAACACCAGGTGACAAAGTCACGTGATGTTCAGAAGTATTAGTACCTCTGCCAACCCCTTCGGGGATATTCGGCGTGAACGTTTATGTTTATGTTTTGCAAGAAATCTTCACACATGGAAGGATTTACTTCTACAGTAATTACATTGCTGTTGGGAAGTTTCGTTCAGCCAGTAGTCCGTTAAAATGTGATTTTTTAAAGTCATAACTATAATTCAGGTTGGTTTTATGTTTCATCACAAATCATTATTTCGTCTGTACCTAAACCACCGCACGTCCGGCCAGTACATGTTTTCCAGAGTCATCACGAATCGTGTGTCTCGTAGATTTGATGACTTCCAGCCTCCCTAATAAGCCGGTTTCCGAAAAGGCTTTGGTACCATAGCCCACATTCAGACACCATCCACAGGAGACCGAGGAGTTTAATCTGCCACTGTGCCTAGAGCTCGTGGACTATGAAATTTCGGCCTTTGATTCGATGGAACGATGGACTATACTTTGCAGATATATCGAGGTGTGAATGTGTTTGTATTAAAACGCCACTATGTCGGTCCCACTCCAGGACCAGAACACGAATCCTATCCAGTTGCAGCGAGAAGCGAGACAAGGGGAAGTAATTTCTCCCAAAACTGTTCATTGCAGCATTGGAGATGTGTTTAAGCTTCTGGACTGGAAAGGGCTCGGTATCAACATAATCGGCGAGTACATCACGCATCTTCGATTTGCTGACTATATTGTACATAGATACATATACTCATACCGTGAATTCTCTTTGGGGTAGGCAGAGACTATCGATCGCCACTTCGTTCGATCCTGGCACACCTCTCTTGCTTCGTCTACATCCATCATTTTTTCAGACATGCTCCATTATTCTTCATACTCCGGTCGCCTGCCTTTTTGAGCACACTCTCAATTTGGTCCAAGTATGTCCTCCGTCTTATACTTACAGAGCAAGTAAATGCAGTAGAAATGAGGTCCCTCAGAAAAGTTTGTAATGTGAGGTTATATGATCGTGTGAGGAATGACGTGATTCATGAAAGGTGTGGTGTAAAAGATGATATTGTAAGGAAAAAAGAAAAAGGAATGTTGAGATGGTTAGGCACATCGAGAGGATGGACGATAAGTAATTGGTGAAAGGTATATCTCTAGGCTCTATAGAGCTGATGTCGAATGTAATGTTAGTAGAGGACAATATTGCAGTTTTGACTCAATCCACTGAAGATTTATGTAAAATGCTGAAGAACCCCAATAGATTATCTGAGAGAGTTGGTCTTAAAATTAGCATGGATCAAACGAAAGTCATGTCGAATAACCATGTTATACCTATTATTGTCGAGCTTGGACCTGGGACAAATCATTCGGTTAGGTAGAGCCAACTTCGAAAATGAGGTCAACTGTCGAATCCAGCTCGATTGGGCTGTGTTCGGGAAGCTGCGCCATATCTTCAATACGCTATCACATAGCGCGAAGAGTTGCAAAACTTAAGTAACAATTGCACGCAGAACCTACAGTCTTTGGGGCTCGAAGGTTCTGGAGTAACGGCCACGTACCGGACGAAGCAATGTGGGTGAGCCTCCCACAAGGTGGACCGATGGCTTGGTAAAGTCGCGGGAAGCCGATGGATGAGGGCAACACAGGACCGTTCGTTGTAGAGAGGAGAAGGTCTTTGGGGAATTCCTATGTCCAGCAGTGGTCGTCTATTGGCTGATGATGATGATGATGTATTTTAAGTGAGGGCATTCTTTCATAAGCGCCAAGAACATGGCAGTGACAGATGAGTTCTTATTTCGACCCCCACATGTGCCAGAGTATAATATGATTTTTGTGATATGAACTGGTAACTTTTTGATGTAATCATAGAGGCAGGAAGCAATTTGATTTCCACCGCGTTTACCTGGTGCTTCGTACTATTAGTAGCCAGTAGCTTGATTAGTTTTAAAGTTGTGAATGGTTAAATTATAGGTTCTTCTTTTGTAAAATAGCGACTTGACGACAGCATGGGAGTGGAATGACATTGTTTAGTATCAAAAGTGAACACCACTAGTCATCCTCCAATGTCAATATTTTTATCATTGCTTTCCTGCTGGTAAGCTCTGTAGAATCAGCTTGAAGTTCATTGAGACGGTTTACTAGATCTGTTTTTTCTTCTGCTGAAGTAGTATACTGAATATTTGCTTGTGGAATGTCACACTTTGTACATGTATCCACCATCGGGGGCTTAAATGATACGTTTAAGCTTTGAAATACTTTTGAGTATATAGTCTTACAAACTTGTTCCTTCTTTGGTCGTTCTTTGCAATTCAAAGAATAAATAGTATGCATTTTCAAAGTAGTTAACAAAAATTTCTTTGATGTTTTATTACGAGCATAGTGACTTTTATACTGTGGAAATGTCAAAATATGCTCACGATCTTTTTCTAAATCTTCGTCCGGCCATTTGTTTTTAACAGTGATACCCCTTGTACTGCTTGGCTTGGCATAGTTGCAGTTATATAATCCTTATAAATGTTTTTTTGTAGTTTGTAGAGAAACAAACTCAAAAATGTCACCGTATATTACAAAAAAGCAGTTTTTACATTCAATTTCATGTAAATATTTACTTCAATTATTTGGTCGCACGAGTTTTTCTTTCTTTTGGTTCCTCTGCTGTTATCAAAAAAGCTGTGGAACTAAACGACTTATATCTATGATTCACCTAATCAACCAATATCTTTTCGGTATAAGCGCGGGTATCCCTGTGTAAAGTCATCAATGCAAAGGCGTAAGACCACTTAATCCCTTGTTAACGTTCAATTGTAACTGAATGCAAGGAACTAAATGATGTTATGTCTATATTTTGTTAAGTTAACAAAGATGTAACAAATGTTGTTCCCAAAATGATATGAAGTATTTAGGAACTATACTAGTTGTACCATTTTATTCGTGTTTAAGTACAATAATATCCTTAATGACATGGGAATGCAACGATGTAGCCCCACTTATCCCATTTCAATCAGAAAAATTGCTAGTATAAATACTCTTAACCCAATAATAGCTCCAATTATGCCTTTAGATGGTTTTAAAAATCCATGAAGGAGGTCAGATAGAGTTATGTCCTTTTGATATGTTATGTAACTCGGTGCGCTGATCACGATGGTTTAATAAAAACAAAAGGGATTAAGTCGAGTTAATCCCTTTTTTACTGGAGGCACTGATATGTCTGTACGGGTATTAGACCGGAATTTTTCATGTGTTTTTTCTTGTTTCATAAAAATCAAAAATATAAATGTATATAGGTATTATTCGATAAAACATTTAATAGAGTAATGTGTTTTAATTTAACTGCATTTGGTGTTATTTGTATATACGAAGATTGACATAACATAACTATAGCCATAAGGGGCCAGTTATTTAAATACGGTAAAAATAATTTGAATTAAATTTTATTTTGAAGATTATTTTTTGAACGACATTGTTTATCATGTATGTGCTTGGCAATATGGTATCTACAATCTAAACCAGATTTATAAAAAAAGACTTGACATTCCTGCCACAAAGATGAAATCCATTGTAGTCCTAGAGAGATGAGTTTGAGAAATATCTGCTTTTGATGCATTTTACAAAACGCTTAGAAACGTTTCATAAAATCCATCCAACTGACGTTCACGTAATACAAAATCCTTTTCAAGAATTTAATTTAGTTGGCTTCTATCCGATTCCAGACATCCCTTGACACACTTTCAACTGTTTGTTCTTGAGTTGGAAACAAAGTACGAAGAGAAACCTAAACATGATTCTATTCTGCAGACTGTTATGTTACATGTTCTGAATTATAAAGTCACAAATCTTATCGTACCTTGTAAAATCTGGGGCTTGAAAATGTATTGTATGTTTCGAGTACAGACTGTTCCGGCCCGGGACGTTCCACTGTGCACTGCTGCTACAAGTCTACACGATAAAACAAAATATGTCCCCGCCTTTTCTACGTTAACAGTCATTTTGTTATTCCATTAAACTCTTAGCTAAGGATTTCACATTACTAAACTTACGGTTCAAACGGATTTGCTTTATATGTTCTGTCTGGTTGAATTTTAAAAGCGCACGGAACTTTTGTGAGTTTTAAGGGTCAGAATTATCAAGGCTAAGCAAAAAGATTCGTTGTAAGTTAATTTGTTGTTTTTTAAAGCAAATGTTTATGTATACGTTATGATTTGTGTAGCCACGTAACAGTTAACATTAAATAAGCATTCTTAATAATTTTGATTATTCTATTTCATTTCTTCAAATGTCTTCTAAAAAGATTCTCGAAACTAAATTGTCACCAGTGTATTAACCACAACCAACTGCAAACGTAGTTTGTAAGCCTTTTGAAACTATTAATCGCTTTACGATCTAATAGAGGGTTAGTTGTGAGTATTGCAAAGCGAAATGTTAATGAAGCTTAAGTATCCCGAGATCGTAAAGGGATACAAATTTGATTTACTATCAAGTAAGAGCCAAGAAATTGACTATTAATTGATCGATACCCTCTTTAGTTGTCCGGTTTTGAATTAAAAAGGCTACTCTTATATTTACATTCAGTTATTGCTCGATTGGGCTATTGTTTAGTTTCTCGGAAGTTGATTTTACACTATTGATGAATTTAAACCTTATTTTTGATTTGTTATTATTCGTATAGAATTAACGTTTTATGCAATGTCTCTGTGGTTTAAGAATTAGGTTAATAATAATGAGGACTCGAGTTAGAATGAAAAGATAAAATAAGCATTTTGAAAACAGATTTGATAATCTCTTTAGTTTGATAAGAGAGAGCACATGGCTTTTAATTCTCTACCTTCTAATTATATATTTAAGGGAAGTCAAAGCACTATATGCAGACCTAATTTTCCTTTCTGGTTTGGTTTCTAAAAGGTGGAGCATTTAAAGTACAATAAAAATAGCTAGCTAGCTCACAGCTATAAAATTAGCTCTGGCTACGGGGCCACCAGTTCGTGTGAAAAATGACTTCCACGTCGCTCTTGACCTCTACCATCTACCAAAGATTGTTCAAAGTTGGTTATCTTATCTAATCTTCCACACATCAGTTCGGCTGCTCTAAGCTAAAAACAAGTATGTCGATTTTTGAGCGTTTGCTTTTTTTTACACCGTTGGATTCGTCATAGAAAGACCCTTATTTCTACATTATTAAAACTCAAAATATCTTCTTATTTAAGGTGCTATTGATAAAAGACGTTTTCAAGTATCTCAAAAAAGACAAAAAAACCAAGCTAAAAACAATTATCTTCACGTCACAAAGTTAAAAACAAGTATCATAATTGAAACATACTTGTTTTATGATTTGGCGGAGCGACTTACTTGTTTTATGCTTTGAAATTGCTGCACAATAAGATCTAATTTTAAATGTTGTAAAGAAATTATAAGAAGGTTTCTAAAAGAAAACAATATTTTATTGCACAGACTACAAAGTAACGTTTTGATTGTTTATCTTTTGAGACAAATATAGCTCAAAACATGAAAAATAATACAATCCCTACCCTAGTTTGAAATTGCTATGTTTAAAAATATGTCAGCGGCATAAAGCTAAGCAAGCTACTGATTCATATTATAATGATTCTGAAAGACAGAGACTGAATACTGAAATCAAAATATTCAATAGATCTACAAAAATCAGTTTTGCTACCGGTGAGGTTAAAGATTATTTTTTTACGAATAGAATGATAAGCTTTAATTTCACATTTTGTGGTTTAAGTAAAAATTGCCAAGAAGGCTCTAAATGTTAAGTGTGGAATGAAGCAACTGGAGGAAGGGATGGAAGGGACAATATATTATTCACATTGTCAGACTACTGACAGATGTAGTATGTGTCATAGACACGATGTGAAGAATCTGAAGAGGTTTAATGCATATATTTCTACATGTTTGCTTGGGCATAAACCTTGCGTGAGCAGTTCTCAAGCTTTTGTTACGGGGTACCCTTGGTGAAATCGTCAGCCACCATCTCATTGGTCCGAATGTACTTCATGTCAATCTTCTTCAGGCGCACCTTGCCAGGCACAAAGTGATGGCTTATGTCTATGTGCTTGATCCTGGAGTGATAATTTTCGGTACCTGCAAGTTTGATTGCACTCTGATTATCACATATTATTGTCATGGCTACAGTAACCAAGTGTGGCCAGAATTCATCATGTAGCTGCTTCATCATTCCTGTAGATAGTGACATACTAATATTGTTTGTATTGTATGTTGTATATATGGCCTCTCGAAAGTGCGACTGTCTGCTGGTGTCAAGAATTCCATGTACTAGATACTTTGGTGTATAAATACGTAGCCAGTACATGATCTACGGTTGTGTTCATTGCTGCACCAACTTGCGTCAAAATAGCCATAGACAGGTCCATCATCAGGTTCAGTCTTCCGTGCCACAATCCCTGAACGAATAAAGCCTTTTGGGTAGGTTGTACTCACTATAGATTTCAGGAGGCTTATCCAAATAAGCAGGGCGGGGAAGTCTATAAGTTGGTATGATAAGATACTTGATTTAATCAACGTTCTTATGACGGTACACTCATGAAGAGGCAACAGCAAGTCAATGCTAAAATCAAGTATGTTGCAGCTTACATGATTTTAGTTTTTTCAAGATCATAATTCTTAGTCAAGTAAGTTATTTGCTTGTTTTTAGCTTAGTGATTGTAACATAAATAATAGGGTAAGACTACGCTAGAGGCATTTTCATTCTGCATTGGCGTTACTGTAAAGGTCAAGTAAAAAAAATATATTAATTTCATTAGGAAACTACATCACGTCGGACATATCCTAAAATCATCAAAATCCGTCAATTACTTCGAGAAATATTTAAATTTAGAGAAAAAAAATGTTTTTTCCCTCTCCTGTAAAATTTGCCAAAAACGACATACTTTAAATCTTTTTTTTTTTTTGTTCATGAAAACCTCATGTGGGGATTATCTATACTTATAATAAATCTGTAGAGAGGTCAATTCTGTACATTAAATATATTTTCAAAATAACTATCAGGGGGTGATTAGTGATCGATACTGATGCCAAAAATGCAATCAGTAAAATTTTTGTCTGTCTGTCTGTCTGTCTGTCGGTTTTTAACGAAACTTAGTAGAATTATTCTTCATACTCCTGGGCAGGTTATGGTGTAGTTTTCAGCAGAGTAGTGAAGGGGAATTTTGGGAAAAATTGGGAAAACGGGGGAAGTTAATCCATTTTTTAAGATTCCGTCGCATGTGCAGCTTTAGAGGTTATAGTTACATAGAAATCATGTATGACGGAAATATTTTACATGAAATTTTCTAAAAAATATCCTTCTGCAGCATATGTCTATCTTTTATGGTTGACTCATAATAACACGTGTTATTCCTGATAGCTTAGCAGTTCAGAGCATTCTGATTATATTTTTTTACTCTTACGTTTATAGTTCTCTCATTCATCTCTCATTTAAAAAAAATTACATTATTACCTATTCAATAAAAAAAGAATCATAGAAATCGGTATAGAATAACCATAAGGATAGTTTTTTAGTAATGGTTGCGCGCGCAAAAGATAGCCGGGAGTATACATATACTCCCTGTATGTATGCAAAGTTTGTAACTCTGATTGTTTGTTTGCATGGTTTTATTTTCGGAGATACTGAACCGTTCATTAAAGCGCTTTCACAATCACAAAGCTACACTATTCAGGAATGCTATAAATTGCACTAAATTTCACAAAGGTTGAGCAGTGATTGAAGAAACCTCAGATATTTTTAAAACTACGCTACCCGTGCGAAGCTGGGCCCGATCCACTAGTTACTAATAAATAAAGAATAAATAAAGGAAAGAAAAATTTCGACACAGGCGGGATTCGAACCCGCGACCTCGGGTATACGCCCCCGTCGCTTTTGCCAATTGAGCTACCGTGTCAATGGCTGCCAGCGCGAAATCCTTCTATCCTTTATTTCTTTTACACGTTTTAGTAGTGTTTGCGTTTCGCCACTTGTCTATCTTTTCAGATAGAATGCAAATGTTGAAAACGCCTAACTATCACATAATTTAAATCTTTTTTTTTTGTTCATGAAAACCTCATGTGGGGATTATTACTAATAAATAAAGAATAAATAAAGGAAAGAAAAATTTCGACACAGGCGGGTTTAAATAATTAAAAATTTGGAGATTAAAAATTCGGAGGTAGGAAACGCAAACACTACACGGTAGCTCAATTGGCAAGAGCGACGGGGGCATATACCCGAGGTCGCGGGTTCGAATCCCGCCTGTGTCGAAATTTTTCTTTCCTTTATTTATTCTTTATTTATTAGTAATAATCCCCACATGAGGTTTTCATGAACAAAAAAAAAAAAGATTTTAATTATGTGATAGTTAGGCGTTTTCAACATTTGCATTCTAATAAATAAAGAATAAATAAAGGAAAGAAAAATTTCGACACAGGCGGGAATCGAACCCGCGACCTCCCGCCTGTGTCGAAATTTTTCTTTCCTTTATTTATTCTTTATTTATTAGTAATAATCCCCACATGAGGTTTTCATGCACAAAAAAAAATTTAAATTATTTGCTTTCTATCTGAAAAGATAGACAAGTGGCCTTCCGAATTAGTAAAAAAATTTGGAGGTAGGAAACGCAAACACTACTAAAACGTGTAAAAGAAATAAAGGATAGAAGAATTTCGCGCTGGCAGCCATTGACACGGTAGCTCAATTGGCAAGAGCGACGGGGGCGTATACCCGAGGTCACGGGTTCGAATCCCGCCTGTGTCGAAATTTTTCTTTCCTTTATTTATTCTTTATTTATTAACGACATACTTGTTACTTAAGGAAACGACCCGTCTTAAGTGTCCCAAAATCTAATACCAATTATAGGCGTAACTCATTTCTATTACGTGCATGTTGTACTAAATTTAATGAATCAATAGTAGATGTAGATATTTTCGATACAAGCACTACAAGAGTAAGAAAACTATTAACTAATTTACATTTCGGCCAGTAATTTTTTCACTAACCGCAACATTATAATTATTTAATTTTTATCTAAATCTTTTTAGTTCTGTAAGTATTATGTAATTTTTCTATAGGTGAAGATTTGTAAATGGCATTGTGTATTCATAATTAGTATTATATTGTTTGTATTGGTCTGTTAATCTTCCAAAGAAAATAAAATAAAATAAAAATAAAATAGTTTAACACAGCCGAGTTGGACTTGGGACTTTTCATCATGTTCATGAAAACTCGAAGGGACATGATAAGATCTGTCATGGTAAGGCCTCTAATAACATCAGGTTTCGCCATGCATAGATTTTACTGCAACCTTGCCCAAGTCGTCGGTCCACCTTGTGGGAGGCCTCCCTACCTGCGTCGTCCGGTACGTAGCCAGCACTCCAGAACCTTCGAGCCCTGATGGCCGTCGGTTTTGTGAACAGAACACGTGCAATGTGAACTGCCCATTGCCACTTCAGTTTTGCAATTCCAGTGACCCTGGTTCTTCTACGCCGAAAAATGGTCGTTGTGAAGATCTTCTGGGTAGGCCTGTGTCCAGTAGTGGACGTCTATAGGCTGGTGATGATGATGATATTTTACTGACCTAAGAGGTTTGGGCGGTCGCCTAGAAAATGAGACCGTCAATCGCAATCAAAAACTAACATAAGAAATAAATATATACATACATACATACATACACTCACGGCTATAAATCCCTAGAAGGGGTAGTCTGAGCTAAGGAATTAAAAATTCCTCAGCCACTTTTGGAAGTTGCGTGGGGAAAAGATGGTAAAATAAAGGTTGTTGGTGATGGGTCTCCAACCGCATCGCCCAAAAATTCCTTAAAAGCCCCAATACCGTTAGTCGCCTCTTACGTACACCCACCGGAAAAAATGGGGTAGTGCTATTCTAAGCCGGCACTACACAGCAATATAAAATATATACGGATATGAAATGCAGACAAAATAATGATTTGTTGTTCGAAGCAGTAACAAATATTCATGTGTTACCTATATTATCTATATAAAAAAAAATACTTAATATTATGGCAAAATAAGTTTTATTTACTTTATGCTATACGTTCACTGCTCTATAATTAATTGCCCTATATTTAGTGCCTATTTAGTTAGCTATTTAACGTTCACATTACAGACCACAAATCAATTTCCAAAATGATAATATTTAAAATGAGATTAATGAAAAACCAAAAGTGATTAATTTAAGCTTGGCGGCGACGCGTCGCGCAGTCGGAATGTTGCTAAATCTCCCAAGACGTGCTAAAGGAAATGTTCTCTTTATCTTACACCATCCTACTTCCTGAGATGTACCTTCCGGAACCTCCTTTTCGCTCCGCCGCACTACGTACCGGAACCAAGAGGGATTTATTCGAGAATAAAATATGTACATTTTTTGATAATACCATTTTAAATTCAAGTTGGCTATGGAGTTCATTCGGCGTTTTATTTATGGGTAGTTTAGTTGAATATTAAGAAATATTTAAAATTTATGCTATGACTTTTGTGCCAGGTTATCGTTGGAACTCATTTTGTTGAAGATGTTTTATTGCTGTGTAGTGTAGTGTTATATTCTGAAGCTCTGGCTACCCCTTTTGAGAATGTATAGCCGTGAGTATATGTATATTTTATTCGTCAGTCTATATTTCCTCCGTAAATATTATAATACTATAAATTTCTGCGTATGTATTGATTCATGTGAATCTAAAAAAAAATATAAGAAAAATTGGCAATTCAACCACAAACCAACATGTCCCTTGCTCTCAATGCTTCCTTGCACAAACAATATTGGTTCCATTGAAATATTTCTTTCATGAAACAATGACATTAATAGTCAGACGCAGGTGGACCTGCAAATTACAATATCATCTATCACCAGCTGCAATTTGCACGGCCCTCGTAATACACCGGCGGGCATTTGCGTGCACTGAACGGGCTTAGTGGTATTATGTGAATCGAATTCTCTACTAAGCTGTATTCGACTATCTGTTACGGAACACAATTTCTAATCGAATAATGATTACGAGTTTAAGCAAACGTATATGTGATTGGGGATTGGTCATCATCACTGGTTTGTGTACTACTTATCACCTATCTAAAAAAAATTGTATGGCTAAAAGGTGATAAAGACGGTTTTTTGAATATCAGTAGTTTTACGCACGGCAGAAATTTGCTGAACACAAGACCTTGTATGTTTATAGAGATCTGACTAAATACTGACATGGTTGGAAATACTAGTCTGTTAAAAAAATATCTGATACACAAATTAACAATCATTTTCTATAGTATTAACTAGGTAGTACAAACTAAATTAAAAATCTTTCTTTCAAAAACTAACCTTTCATAAGCTACGCGTGTTTGCGATTACCAACTTAAATTAATACGAATACATTGCATAGTTCAAATAAACCTCCACCAGTAAAAACTAATTTACAAATATAAGCAAGACACAGCGCAATTTCAAAACCAATAACGATCTCGAATGTTCACTGAAATTTCTTATTTAGGTAAACCAGAAATTATTCGAGAAGTTCGCTTAAAAAGTTTGTTAATATTCATCGGTTTATGATTTCCGACCGAATTGGCAAAACCTCTGCAACGAAGCTTGTTAGTAACAGATAACAAGTGTAACTTACTTTATCGGTTTCTTGGGCGACCTCCCCCATCCCTATTCCCCCTTCGTGTCGCCTAAAGATTTTGTATCAGAAATCGTTTAAGAAAATGCTAACGCTTTCGATAAATCTCACAACTTACATTGGGAGCAACATTTTATAGTAAGTAAAATAAATGGAACAAATTTCTACATGCATAAATATGTACGTAAGACCTAGTGGTGTCAGTTAATATAAAGTTATCCCTACACTTCTATTAATCTGACATCAGGTCATAAAGTGTAAATAACTTTTTAACTCATTGCTGAGTTTGGGAAAATAGTTTCATGACAAAATAATTAATGTGGCCCTATTACTGAGGACTTGCAGTTTATCTGTCCCGCTATCAGAGGGCTGTATCTCATGAATCTTGATAGTGAGGAAGCAAAAACATTTATAGATGATGTATTTCTGTTGCCATATAATAAATCAAACTGAAACGTTCACGCTGAATATCCCCAAAGGGGTTGGCAGGGGTATTAATAATTCTGAACATCATGTGAGATTGTCACCTGGTGTATAGAGTATGACCATCAGTATCATCACCTGGAGATGTTCACCTGGTATTTGCGTGATAAGAGGCCAGTTCTATCGCCGTTTGGTACGAATACACTGGCACACGACTAAGTACAACTCAGCCATGTGTGGTTTCTCGGTGTGTTGTCCCTCACCGTTAAAATCACGGTTAATCAACCACAAATATATCTAAAAAAGACAAAGTGGTGTAGGACCTTCCCGGGATTTAAATCCACGCTTGGCTGCATGACGAACAGGAATTCGTATCCATTGACCTCACTCGGTTGCTATGGAATAACAATCTGTTTTTTTATTGCTATGTCTATACATAATGTTTTTTAATTTTGCGTACACAAGTCCGGCTCACTCTTGTCCGGCTTTTCAAATATCGTATATATTAATGCATACGTACATAACTCAGGGCTATTAATCCCAAAAAATAAATAATCACGCTTCGAATTAAAAATTCTTTTAATTTAATTTTGTAATTATGGACTAGACTACAATACTAGAATTCAATGGGCTATTGATTATTACTAACTTCTAGTTGATTATTTGCGCTTCTTATCAACAAGACAATTTTCTTTCTTTATGACCAGCTGTGTAGTGTCGGCTTAGAATAGCACTACCCCATTTCTTCCGGTGGGTGTACGTAAGAGGCGACTAACGGTATCGGGGCTTTTAAGGGATTTTTGGGCGATGCGGTTGGAGACCCATCACCAACAACCTTAATCTCATCATCTTTTTCCCATGCAACTTCCAAAAGTGGCTAAGGAATTTCTAATTCCTACCCATTCTAGGGATTTATAGCCGTGAGTATATGTATGTATGTATGTATTATGACCTGAGAGGAATAGCAGAGGTACTGTTAGTCTGGATACTTATTGCCTAGTTTGCTTTGGACAGTGAACACACGTAAAAGTATGTCTATCTGTATTACCGATTCATACTCGATTCATGAAAAAAAAAGAAGCCGTTCGTTTAAATTCATAATACGTATGGAAATATGACCTCCTCCAATTAATTCTGCAGGGAAAAATACAAAGCCGCAGAAGACTGGGCCGTAGGAAAACCCACTGGCTTCAAAATCTGTCCGATAGGGTCAACTCCAGTTCCATAGAATTTTTCCCCGCCGCAACATCACGGGCCAAAATGACCATAATGATAGCCGACCTAGGATAGGAAATGGCACCCAAAGAAGAAGATTTGTTTAAATCCTTGTAACAAATGCAATAATATTCTTGATACAAGATCCTGTGTGTTGTCTCAGTCAAATATAATGATTGGTGTATTTGTCAAGATTGGTAGCAGGACTAGAAAGCATCGTCCAAGAGTTATATATTTACATGAGTGGTGCTAACAATGGGTCACATTAGAAGGCTCCGATTCACCCAAAGAACAATGGAAAGGGCTATGTTAGGAGTTTCATTACGCGATCGGATCCGCAACGAGGAGATCTGTAGAAGAACCGGGGTCACTGATCTAGCCCGAAGAATTGCAAAACTGAAGTGGCAATGGGCAGGGCACAGGACGCAGTGTGGGTAGGCCTCCCATAGGTTGGACCGACGACTTGGTCAAGGTCACGGGAAGCCAATAGATGAGGACAGCACAGGACCGATCGCTGTGGAGATCTTTGGCGGAGGCTTATGTCCAGCAATAGACGTCTAATAGGCTGATGATGATGATGATGATGATGATGAATATATAATTTTATGGTAAGATTTCATCTCATAATTTTATTTAAAGCGTCTATTTAGCTAACTGCCGTATTATTGGGATGGTCTTTCCGGGATATAAAAAAAGGCTAGTTTTTATGATAGATAGTGTATCTGGCCAGAGGGTACTTTTGAAGGCTACATTTTAATGTCAATGTTATTTCTGTCATTACTAAATACTAGTTGTATTTGAATATTATTTGATTGTTTACTCAACTTACTGTACGCATCGTAAACCCCTCAAGGTAAGGCAAGAGGCATTAATACTTCCAAACATCAAGTGACAAATTCGTCACCTAGTGTCGAGAGTACCCATGTTTTGCTTGAACCATTTTATTTATTCCCTCTTAACTCTTACTCATGGACTGAAATACTCATAAAGGGGTAATATTTAACGATGCATCAATTCTCTCTCAAAGTCTAACGTAACCTAACCAAAAACTGATGTTGCAGCAAAATGTCCTTGTTTGTGTAATCTGAGACTCAAAGCATTTTTAGAAAAAAAAGTGTTCATTAAAAAAAAATTGTGGGGAAAATTATTTTCCTTAATAAAGTGAACACAATGAACGGTAAGTTGATTCACTAAAACAAACTTGGAAAATACCAGCCACAAATTTTTTCATACTCTGTTCTTTCTATTCTTGTTTAGTAGCGTGTCTATATGGAGCGATACCACATTCCTTAAACGTTATGATTGTGCTATTTTAAAATTAGTTCTAAATGCACTTAAAATTTTATTAAAATGAGTGTCTATAAAAATCGCCAGCCAACCAAGTCGTACAAAGCTTTAGTCTTATTGTGTATTTATTATATACGGTTTTCCACACATTTGAAGTAAATGTGACTTATAAATTGAAAATGGAAGAGAATTTTAAAGTAACGTCATTCCTCAAATTTTCTCAAAACAAAATAAAATACTGCATTTATTTAAAAGAAATTATTTTGAAACAAATACTAGACAACCTTTTTTATTTTGGGTTAAAAGGTACATTTGTATAAAACCCCACAGTCCTGGCTTTGCTGTGACGGCTTAAATTTCATTCTTCCCACGAGCCAATATCCCGAGGCGCCTAAGGTGCCTAAAATATTTATTACTAGTGGATCGTCCCAGCTTCGCACGGGTAGCGTTGTTTTTTTAAATATCTGAGGTTTCTTTCTTCAGTCACTGCTCAAGCATTGTGAAATTCAGCGCAATGTTTTCAATTTATTAAATTTATAGCACTCCCTAAACAGTGTAGTTTGGTGATTTTGAATGCGCTTTAATGAACGGTTCAGTTTTTCCGTTTAATAGCAAATTTTGGAATAAAACGCTATGAAGTATTTAGAACAATCTAAAAAATAAATCATTACGTGTTGTAGGATGCAACTACTGGCGCCATCTAGTATTTTATAAGTAAATTAGTAACGATTCGGTTTTGGTCACGGGCGCGATGGCTTATTTTATGTATAATTTCGGTGTTTCTCCACCGATTTCTATGATTCTTTTTTTATTGAATAGGTAATAATGTTACCTTATTTAAATTAAGGATGAGTGAGAGGTTTACAAACGTAAGAGTAAACAAATACAATCAGAATGTTCCGAACTGCTAAGCTATCAGGAATTACACGTGTTATTGTGAGTCAACCGTAAAAGATAGACATAAACTGTTGGGAATTTTTTTTTAGATAATTTTATGAAGAATATTTCCGTCATACATGATTTCTGTGTAAGTTTAACCATTAAGGCTGCACACGCGACGGAAGCTTAAAAAATGGGGTAACTACTCCCGTTTTCCCAAAATTTCCCAAAGTTCCCCTTTACTACTCTGCTGGAAAGTATACAAAAACCTGCCCAGGAGTATGGAGAATAATTTTACCAAGTTTCGTTAAAATCCGTCGAGTAGTTTTTGTTTCCATAAGGAACATACAAACCGACAGACAGACAGACAGACAGACAGACAGACAGACAGACAGACAGACAGACAGACAGACAAAAATTTTACTGATTGCATTTTTGGCATCAGTATCGATCCCTAATCACCACCTGATAGTTATTTTGAAAATATATTTCATGTACAGAATTGACCTCTCTAGAGATTTATTATAAGTATAGATTTAATGGTAACTGTACGATACGTATTCCAGTTGCTATAGCTATACATAAGTAAACGATATAAATCTCTCAAAGTGTTACCTAAGTATTGCACTATATGACACCCACTGAAAGAAATAGGTTAGTGCTAATCTGAACCGACTAAACAACTTAACAGATGTTAACTCGTAGAAAAATAACGATAATATGAAAGATTGTTCCTGGTAATAATAAGAAATAACTAATTGATAGGGTGCTAACCGCCATTTTCATCAAACACTTTTATTATGAACTTATGTATTAACCAACCGTGCAACCGTGATAGCCCAGTGGGTAGAACACTCGGTTATCGTGCAAACGACTAGTGTTCAAATCCTGGGTCGGGCCTACACCAATTTGTCTTTTCTAAAGACATATGTGTGGTTAATTTATCATGGTTGTTAACGGTGAGGGAAAACATCGTGAGGAAACCCACATGGCTGAGTTGTACTTAGTCATGTGACAGTGTATTCGTACAAAACGGCGATAGGCCTGCCCCCTATCACGTGAGTACACTGTCCATGCAAAACGTGGGTACTCTGAACACCAGGTGACAAAGTCACGTGATGTTCCGAAGTATTAGTACCTCTGCCAACCCCTTCGGGGATATGCGGCGTGAACGTTTATGTTATGTTATGTTATGTATTAACCACTTAATAACCTGTTTGTTATAGCATCCAGAAGATTAGGTGCGATATTGCTATTTTCAGCCGATAATGCAGAATTTGATCTTATTTTTATTAAACAAGATATATATTGGCTATGTTTAATAAAATAATGGGTAGTCAGGATCTATTAAGTTCGTATTAAAATTTATTAAATGGAGCAACACATTGTAGCTCAACACCTAATTATTAAGAAGTCTTTGCTGCAACAAAACATTAGCAAATGTATTTTTTTTACAAAGTTTTGGTTTTATTTTTAAGAACAATCACTATCTTAACCAAATACAAGTTAAAAAAATACAGAAAACTATTCTTAGATATCTTCTTTTCAAATTATCTTTTTTTGTGTTTGTTTAGGTAGGTTTATTGTCTCCAAGAAATAAACGCCTTTTTACTTAGTGTTTAAATATTCATGACTATTCAAAACTTGTCATATGCATTATTATAAAATGATCGCTTATATAATGTCGATTTATTTTCCATGTATATTTCATCATAATTAAATAAAAGTGTCTAGCATAACGCATTATATTTTAACTAAAGTCCAGAATTTATGAGCCAAGATTCTATCCAATACATTAATTAAGCGCTGAGAAGTTTTCACTGTCTTGTATTCCAAATAAAATAGCGCTTCTTTAATTACAAGAACAATTCCTTATGCAGTCGGGAACCGCTCGTTTCAATTCGGAGTTCTGAAACTATTCGAGCCACTAAATCCATTTACTAGCGCAAGTACAGCACTATCTGCAAGCGAAACATACATACCCATGTAAATTTCCTTGGAGGAGCTCCCTCGTTAATTTGAGTCTTGTCACGAGAACATCCCTTTCTTAGTAGTATCCAGTCGTTTCCAGTCTCTTACTGAGAAGTGGCGTGCTCACACAACTTGCGATGACATGCACTTATATTTTCTTGAATATAAATGCATCTAATGTTTCAACACGAGGAATGTTTGCAACACAATTTGAACCGGGAATTTAACTTTTAAAATGTTTTTGAGCATAAATATCGAATAAGCTAACGAGTATGAGAATAATCTTATCTGGGTATGTTGATGTGGTTGAGCAATGTAGCCAGATGGAGTGTGGCGCCCAGGTGTGGGGGCTGAAGGAAATCCAACGATAATTACCTATAAAATACATTGCCTCCGATGTAGATTAGCAACTGGCCTACACTAATCTATGTTTTTTTTCTATATAATTTTAGTCAAGTCTATTAACGGTGACAAAAAAAATGTGAGGAAACTTATATGACTGAGTTGTATTTAGTGTGTACAAAGCAGCAAAAGGCTTGCTTGATGGCAATACTTAATATATAATTGATACTGTCATGATGACAGTACACTTGCCAAGCGATTAGGTTTCCATTGTCACGTGATGTTCAGGAATATTTGTAACTCTGCCTTGTCTTTCTGATTTAGGGATATACGTCGTGAATGTTTTGCTATGTAATGAATATAACGTACTCATATGATTAGTTCTGACTTTCGATTGATAACCTTCGCAATGTTCAGTAAGCAAATTGCAAGTTAGCCAAAACTGTCGTAGAAATAGACATTTTACTGTTTTATTAACCGACTTCTTTGAATACCGGACCGGATATTATTTTTCTGCACATCTCTTGTTTGACCCTATCGAGAACTAGAGTCTATTCTTAACTTGATGATTTACCTGTAGTGTACTAAACCATTTCCTGCCTAGAGCTGGTGAAAGAATTTGATAACTGATTCCTTGATATTACCCGGGACCGATGGCTTAAGATGTGCACTAAAACACGGAATCATCTCCTGGCCTATACGCATGGCTGTATACCGTAAAAACTTCTTCAGAATTAGATTTTACATACATACATACTGTGTGTGCTGTGTAGTGTCGGCTTAGAATAGCACTGCCCTATTTCTTCCGGTGGGTGTACATAAGAGGCGACTAACGGTATTGGAGGCTTTTAAGGGATTTTTGGGTGATACGGTTGGAGACCCATCACCAACAACCTTTATTTTGCCATCTTTTCCCCACTCAACTTTCCAAAAGTGGCTGAGGAATTTCTAGTTCCTAAGCTCTGGCAACCCCTTCTTGGGATTTATAGCCGTGAGTATATGTATGTATACATACATACATCCATATATTCCGTATCCATAGCTCAGTAAGTAGAACATGCCTTATCGTGCAGACGAAGGGGGTTCAAATTTTCCGGGCCTACACCAATTTGTCTTTTCTAAATTCATATGTGAGGTTAATTTGTCATGGTTGTTAACAACAACATGGTTGAAATGGGTGCTATTCGAAGCCGACACAGCACAGATAGTCAGATTTTCTTCGTTATTGATGGAGGTTCCACTTTCCAGTCGAGCGAAAAAAATATTATATTATCTATTAAGGAGGGAACAGACAACCCTTAATCGCCCCGAACAGGGTGTATATATATGTATATATATATATATAGAACTGAAGTATACAGCTTGAAATGGTTGGTGGAAACCAAAAAAACCCGAGCGTGTATCACGGGTAGTTTAGGATTTATCCGGGTGTGTTCTCAAGATGGTTAAGGAATGTAGTCAGATGGAGTGCGGCGCTCAGCTGTAGGGGCTGAAGGAAATTCAACGATAATTATAAAATACAGCGTTGGTAACCCAGTAATGAGTCAATGATCGGGTGATTATGCAGAGTGCGGAATACGGATCCGCAAAATAAAATATTTAGCTACAGACGCGGCACGTATGTTAAACCCTTTTTAAAGTTTAAACTCACTGTTCTTAATACTTATTTTCGCACGAAGATGATAGTAAATTATGTATTATCAATTCAACAAAATGCTCTTCGGTCAGTTAATTTGAAATCTAGTTAATAATGGTTTTCTTATTTGAAATCTTTAAATAAATTAATGTGACACATATACCAACGCAGATGACACTGCAACCTTTATTCATAGGGAATCGTTGAAGGAAGTATTTAAAATGGCAAAAATAAGATTTACACTAACACGTACATGGTTGACTTAACATTTTTGCACGCTTAACGCCAAGAAAATTAAGTAACTACCTAATAACTTAATTGATTGGTAAAACTAAGTTCATTAACTTTCCACATTGATTCCCCTAAAACGTCGGAAAATTAAATCGACATAGCAAATTACATAAAACATGATTACTGCGAAAATTGCTATTTAGAAAAAGTTAGTACACTATCATATTTTGGAATTTTACTTATGCTGTGTAGTGATGTGATGGCTAAGAATAAAATTTCACCTCCATTTCTTCCTGTGAGTGTCGTATGAGAAGACTTAGGATTTTGGGCCTTTTCAAGAGATTGTTGGGCGATGAGTTTTTTTTTTTTATTTATTTATTGACATGGCTTGGAAGCTAGTCCTTTAGCGGAGACATTTAATTAATATCTAATACAATTACATATTTTTTTCAAAAAACATAACACTAAACAAGAAACAATTCAAAAATTACAAAAAATTACATGAAACTGAATCAAAAAAATGAACATTCTTTTTGAACGTAACCACCAACACAAACACATTACACACATTAACAGAACAATCAATAGAATAGATATAGTAGACAATCAACAACTTAAACGATGAGATTATTGGGCGATGAGGTTGCAGGTATTTTGCAGTCTTTTCCCAAATTAACTTCCACGAGTGACTGAGGAATGTCTAATACCGAAGCTTTAGCTACCCTATTTTATGATTTAAAGCCGTGAGTAAGTGTAATTGTTTAAAACTTTAATTGGAAATAACAAACAGATTTTTTTCTCTTCATAAACGCTTCATTTTTGTAAGCAAGTAATGATGATTGTATGCATAGCAAAGTAATTACAAACGTTTATTTGAGATAACACTTTTATTTATTTTCCTTTAATACCATTATAGTTTATCCCCACATTTTTATTTATCAGTTACGCTTTAAATCTCGATTTCAACAATCAAGAATAATAAAACGGGATATAAAAAATGATTTACAACGTCCGTGGCCGAGTGGATAGCATCTCAGGCCGGAGGTTGCGGGTTCAATCCCCGCTGAGAGCAACATTTATGTAAAGAGCATAATGGATTGGATGTTATTTATGTAAGTATTGTGTAATATTAATAGGGAACTAATTTTTCGAGCTGTTATTTAAAAAGTCGAGATGTTATTATGATTAGTTGAAAAACATATTAAGCAGTTATTTAATTCAATGGCGGTTGAATAATTTTTGCGACAGTAAAACATAAACAGTAATAAAAAATATATTAGTCGGTTATTTTATTATACAATGCCAATTCTAAAAATAATTGAGTAGTCCAATAATTAAATGAGCGGTAAAAATGACGGAATGAGCGGTTCGATGAATAGTTCGGCAGATCATAACGAGCGGTGACACCCGAACTCAAATTCATTATTTAAGAAAAGTTAGGTCACATTTAGTCACTGCAGACAAAGAAAAGTTAGGTTAGGTTAGGTTAGATTATGTATAAAACAAGCGAGCGTAGCGCAGCGGAGCGAGCACATAAATGCCCGATGCATGCCTATATGCATACTTGCTTGCTTGCATGCTTGCTACATTTAGGGGACGGTGGGCGGGGTATACTATTTCATATCTATTAATCTCAATTGAAGAATTGCTTAGAAGAGATTTCTTACCGACAAATTCCGATTTATTACTGCCAACGCGTAACCGCTCGTTCAATAATTTTTACCGCCTCTTAAATTATTTTCCTACTCAATTATATATTCACTGATCCATTTCTTTATTTTTTATTACTCATTTTTGTTTACTTTACTGCTTAGTTTTAACTGCTGAATTAGTTATTAAACGTGCCATTTATAATTTTTAACTTACCAAAACCGCTATATACAACTGCCTTTTTAAATCAGTGCCATATTAATAATCTATCTCTTTAATAATTAAAAATATCGTTAAAGGCTGTAGCCGGGTTAGGGAACAAAAAATGCCCCTGATGATATTAACAAATGAGTACAATCTATGTATTAGTCATAATGCTCGATAGCAATCTGCCAAGTTTTACCTCATATTTATTGACAGTTCTCAAGAAATGTCACTTCAAAGTTTTTATAAGTATTCAAAATATATCAAAAACTGTTTATCCTTTTTTTCTGTAATTAACGTATGTTGTTAATGGAATGGCGAGTAGCAATTTTGCAAAAATTCGGAGGTCTCTAGATTAACATTAATATGGACTGTTTTGATGTCGAATATTTCAAACATAGTTTTTTGACACTTCTCGGTTGGTGACACCAATCATTTTTTTTACCCTGATGTGACATCTTTTTCGGTACTAGTATATGTTTATCTTAAATGAATTGGATTGGAGCAACATTGTGATTTTTTATTTTTAGTTTCCTATACTTGCCTAGTAAATCATCAACGTAACATAACATAAACGTTCACGCCGTTTTTCCCCGAAGGGGTTGGCAGAGGTACCAATACTTCTCAACTCACATGGCAGCGCCATCTAGTTTCCAGAGAAGGTACCCACATTTTGCTTAGACAGTGTACTCACGTGATAGGGGGCAGGCCTACCGCCGGTTTGTATGAATACATTGTCACATGACTAAGTACAACTCAGCCATGGGGTTTCTTCACGCTGTTTTCCCTCAGCGTTAACAACCATGATAAATTAATCACACATATGACTTTAAAAAAAGACAAATTGGTGTAGGCCCGACCCAGGATTGGAACTCACGCCCTTCTGTTTTCGGGCGGGTGTTCTACCCACTGGACTATCATGTCGTAAATCATCAAGTTATGACGTATAGCCAACGAGTTTGATATTGATGTCAATCTACAGTATTTATTTATTATTTTGTACAAAGAGTAAGGTGCAGGGTTTAACATAATGCAAAGTCCCATTTTCTACTAGCGATCCCCGGTACAAGCTAAAGCTATCCAGCAGTTAACTGAGGTAATGTAAAGAAACTTCTCCCGAACCCGTAGTATATAGCTATTAATATTCTTGTTAAAGGGTAGTATACCTATATAACAGGAAAGTATTTCTGTATTGTGAGTGGCATCTGATTCTACAGACGATCAGCAGTGGTCGTGAAAGAATCATAATATATACATATTATTTTTGCAGATTAAAAGACTAAGCATTATGCGGTTTTCATTTCTTTTCTGGGTCGGGCCTACACCAATTTGTCTGTTTTTAAAGTCATATGTGTGATTAATTTATCATGGTTGTTAACGCTGAGGGAAAACATCGTGAAGAAACCCCATGGCTGAGTTGTACTTAGTCATGTGACAATGTATTCATACAAACCGGCGGTAGGCCTGCCCCTTATCACGTGAGTACACAGTCTAAGCAAAACGTGGCTACCTTCTCTGGAAACTAGATGGCGCTGCCATGTGAGTTGAGAAGTATTGGTACCTCTGCCAACCCCTTTGGGGAAAAACGGCGTGAACGTTTATGTTATGTTACGTTTATGTTGATGATTTACTAGGCAAGTATAGGAAACTAAAAATAAAAAATCACAATGTTGCTCCAATCCAATTCATTTAAGATAAACATATACTAGTACCGAAAAAGATGTCACATCAGGGTAAAAAAAATGATTGGTGTCACCAACCGAGAAGTGTCAAAAAACTATGTTTGAAATATTTGACATCAAAACAGTCCATATTAATGTTAATCTAGAGACCTCCGGTTTTTTGCAAAATTGTTACTCGCCATTCCATTAACAACATACGTTAATTGCAGAAAAAACGGATAAACAGTTTTTGAAATATTTTGAAAACTTATAAAAACTTTGAAGTCACATTTCTTGAGAACTGTCAATAATTATGAGGTAAAACTTGGCAGATTGCTATCGAGCATTATGACTTATACATAGATTGTACTCATTTGTTAATATCATCAGGGGCATTTTTTGTTCCCTAACCCGGCTACAGCCTTTGCATCACATAATACAAGTTACACACTTTTACTTAATTTTGGGCTAGCTTGATCTGTGTATAATATGTCCATATATTTATTTATTATCGACGAAGCTGGCCAAGTTCGCCAGGATTTTACAAAGTGCCGATCGATAGTGATAATAGTGTGAGTATAATGTGTATATTTATCAAGCAACCAAACTTGTTTACTACACATCTAAACCAAATAATATGACGAAACAATCCAAAATGCCCCATAATCAATATTACGTAAACCTAAATCTTTTATCATTAGTATTGATAACTTTGCTCTGCTGTATTGTACTTCGCCAGTACGTTATTGATAATATAGACACAGTGCGTTCGAGTCGTTTATTTTTTTATTATAATTAGTGCCTTCTTGATAAATTTAATAGTGCATTGACTTCGAGTGATTTTATTGTACAACTATAAGGTATGATAGTGCAACGTTCTTTAATCATCTGTCGATGTTATTTTGTGTATATTCGGTTATGGTGTAATAAAATGTAATAGTAGAAGTGTAAAACGCGCGTACGTTTTGTTAATTAGCATAAAAATTATATTGACACAAGTGCATCTTTATTTGCTGGAGTATGGTAATAATTATAGTTGAACTCATAATTTAAATCTTTTTGTTCATGAAAACCTCATGTGGGGATTATTACTAAATTAATTTATTTTTTATTTATAGTTGAACTCGTTGTATTTTATGTGAACAACGTTATTAGGTATTATTTTTACATCTGACACGATTTGATTTTAAAATGTGGTAAGGATATTGTAACAGGATAAAAATAATCGATACATTTGTCAACATATCAAGTTGATCCAGTGACTGAAAAGGTTATTAAAGTTTAGGCGAACAGTGCTACAATATACTTTCATTCAGTTCAATGAAATATTATATTTTTATTTAATTATTCATATCATTCAATTATAGATGCATTTGCGGTGCAGTTTTGTAAATAATAATAGTGTGAACATACCAAGATGATCTAGTGACTGAAAGGGTTATCTTAGGCATGGTTCAATATACTCTCATTAAGTTCAATGAAATATTCTATATTTATTTCTATATTCATATCATTAAAATTAAATGATATATGGGGTATTTGTTAAAAATATATTATTTATTGTTAGAACTATTAGCTATTTCTTGTAAATAATTTAAAAAATATGTTGCAATTAATACGTCTCATTAGAAATGTAGTTGTTATTTACTAAATACAAATTAAGTCACACTTCTCAGTTGAGAAATAAGCAAAACTATATATAAGATGTAGTAACATCTTATATATAGTTTTGCTTATTAAATAGCTTTGCACTTATGTACAGTATTTCACTTTAAATCTTCCCCGGTATAAAATAGATTATAACCATGTATCTAACAAAAAGCAATAAATCAAAGTAAAAGGCTTTAGCAAAAACTAAATGTCTGAGCTTAAAGCTTCAGACTTTTGCCAGTCATTATTAAAGTTTACTGACTTATTATACCTATGTGTGATCGAAGTAATTATGTTCTCACAAATATTAACGTCCGCAAAGGTCCCCCACCTTTGCTTTGCTATATTCCATTAAGGCATTAAGGGGGTTGAAGCTATTAGATAAGGCTTAATTTATGTATAATGTCGCTTAAAAATACGCGGGTGCGGGTGCAGCACGTGGTTGGCAATAATTGATTGACACATAAAATAATATTGAGATTTTCAAAAAAAAATATGGCTATTTACTTTTAATACGGAAAATATCTGACTATTGCCGGCTCAGAATACAACTAACTCATTTCTTTCCACGGCTATTCTTAGAGGTATCTTAGGGTCTTGGGACTTCTAAAGTGTATTATTGACGATGTGGTTGAAAATCCATCACTGAACACTTTATTTTATAATGTTTCCCTTATTAAACTTTTGAAGTGGCTGAGTTCCTAGTTGTGAAGCTTTGGCAACCCTTTTTTGGTATTTTGCAGACGTGAGTTGACATAATATGGGTGGTTTGTTTTAATTTAATCAAGGGGATCACGAATTCACATTTGATAGAAACGCAATTTGAAGTAATGGCATGAGTAACGGCATGTATGTTTCTTTTTTTTTTTTTTTTTTTCATAATGAGGGACCTGCAAGCAATTTTGAAATTAAATTAATAAAGTTTTGTAATTTTTTGTAATTGTAATTGTGAATTTCAGTCTTAAGTCAGGCTTTCAAAAATTATAATTTTTAATGGTTTATTTATCAAGGTTGTTAACGTTGACAGAAAAAATTATAAGGAAACCCATATGGTTAAGCTATACTTAGTCACGAGACATAGTATTTGTACAAAACGACCATCGGCCCATATCACGTGTATACACTGTCGCAGCAAAATGAAGAATATACTCTGAATGCCAGGTTTTAATGCCTTTTCCGCAATGAATAAAAATATATATTTTTAAAATTGGAAAGCTTTGACTGAAGTTAATTGATTATCTTGTTAATGATATAATAAATATACTGATAAATATATTGCAATGCAAAATGTGTATAATCGCGGCAACAAACTTGAAGTAACTGTTAGTGATAACATATCTTCAGCTTTATTGAAATCAGTTCAAAGTTCAGTCGCGCAACATAAAACTTTTACTTATTTTAAACAACAGCTGATAGGTATTTCCGTATTCGAAAGAAAGGCAATTAGCATAAAAATATATATATATAATCGTGTATACATTGTATTTTCAAGTTTCTGGGAATTTTTATATTAGTGTCCATGTCCAACGATCAATTATTTTTGTTAAGTTTTTGTACCGCAAAATGTGCTATATTTATTTTTCACCTATTAAATCTTTACTTTTATTTAATTTGTGAGAAAAAGATAGGAAATATTAATTATTAATTATATATAAAAAATATAATTAATTAATGTTATTAATAACATACTTTCCAGACGTTTCAATTCTTTAATACTAAAATAAACCAGTCATATATCATATAGTCATGTAAAAATGTTGTTTAGCTGTATAAATTGAATTAAAGACAAAGTTACGTGACATAATAAGCGACCATGACTTCAATTCAGTAAAAAAAACAACGGTTCGAATAAGCATACAAATATTTTATTAAATAAAAATAGGTTATGATTATTGAAGTAAAAGCAAATTGAAAATTAGTTTAGTGTTGGAAAATTAGTGTAGGTTTGAAACAGCTATAACCCTTTTTTTCCTCCGATTTTTATAACATGCAACTTAAAATTTTGAGGTTACCGATGACCAACCATTTCACATGTCACTTCTGAAATCGGATGAGGAATTTCTAGCTGCTGGGATTTATATAGGTAGGTAAGGGTTTTTTACCAGGAAGCACTAATATTGGTAGAATGGTTTTGTAAAAATGCAATTGTGACCCCTGTGAATAATACTAGAGTTTTTTTTTTTTTTTCTTCAGTACTTTGATAGACAGATAGATAGATAGATAACTCATTCATTTATGTTGCTGTGTAGTGTCGGCTTAGAATAGCACTACCCCATTTCTTCCGGTGGGTGTACGCAAGAGGCTACTAACAGTATTGGGGCTTTTAAGGGACTTTGGGCGATGCGGTTTGAGACCCATCACCAACAACCTTTATTTTACCATCCTTTTCCCACGCAACTTCCAAAAGTGGCTGAGGAATTTTATAATTCCCTAGCTCTGGCTACCCCTTCAAGGGATTTATAGCCGTGAGTATATGTATGTATGTCATTTTAACATAACAACATACAACAGTAGTACAAAAATATGAAAAATTAAAAAAAAATGTTAGTGCTATGGTAACACAAACTAGGCTCTAACTACTTGTTCTTGCCAAGAGGCAAAACACATTTTTTCAGTTAAGGCCTACTTTACACATTACCTTTGCATTTCATGTTACCAATATAAGTTGTAAGAATTCAAATTTTAATCATATTAATTCAATTCGATTGCTGTTAGGATGCATAAAATTAAGGTGAACGAGCTGAACAAACGAAAAAAATTGTATAAAATTAGTATTTACTAAGATGAAACATATCAAAAATTACAAACGTTTACTAAGTTCCACATTTAGATATTATTACACAATCGGAAAAGTCTAGTACCTTGCGCAATATTTCTAAAGAATCGTCACATCATTAAGTTTAGAAACTTTCAGGTAGAAGTAAGATTATTTATTCGTTTCTACTAAAATACAGGAAAATAACATATTAGGAGATCCATTTTCCATTGCTCAGTGATGATCAAACATCGCAATCAGTGTGACAAAATTTATATCTTATCAATTGGGTATCCATCAGAATGTCATATTACCAAATGCTTACATTCCTAAAAATATGTTATTTGCTCGTATCTGTAATTCGGAACGAGTAAGCCATGGTTCATGCAAAAGAACATATATATTTATACTTACGTTTATAAATTCCTATATGGGGTATCCGGTAGCCAGAGCATCAGTAGGTATTAGAAATTTTGGGGTGCGTATGTGCCTCACATCTTGTAAAATAAAGGATGATTGTTGACCCAAAAGTCACTGAAATAGCCTCAGTATTTTACCCAAAACTATTCCAAGCCAACCCTACATAGATATACATAGTAAAATAATATCGATTTTCTTATTTCGAACTTGATGGACTCCAATTTCCTTTTAATGTTTCGTTTTGATCAGTCATTTATGAGGTATTTGCAATTAATGCATAGCTTTTATGCATTTGAATTGAACAATAATAACTAATTCAATTAAAACGTTCACGCCGTATAACCCCGACGGGGTTGGCAGAGGTACTACTTTGATCTCTCTTACTACTTTGACGTTAACAACCATGATAAATTAACCACATATATGTCTGTAGGAAAGAGAAACTGGTGAAGGCCCAAACATGCATTTGAATTGAACAATAATAACTAATTCAATTAAAACGTTCACGCCGTATAACCCCGACGGGGTTGGCAGAGGTACTACTTTGATCTCTCTTACTACTTTGACGTTAACAACCATGATAAATTAACCACATATATGTCTGTAGGAAAGAGAAACTGGTGAAGGCCCAAACAAGCGGTGTTCCCGCCAGTGAGTTTTTTCACAGTTGCACAAAAGTAATAAAAATCAACAAAATTAAAATTTTAACACTTTTATATAAAGCAGTACTCTATTTTCGAAGGACTAAAAATTACAGCTATTGGCAGATTTGCTCTTTTTGTATGTTTACTTGGTTTCGAAAGTAAAAACTAATGCTAAAATTTCTTCATCAGTTTTTTTTAAATTGAAGTATAGACCTTTGTAAATACAAAGTTTTGTATGAGCGGAGAAGGAGAGAAATATTCTGAGGTGATTAATCTGGTAAACTGTTTGCATTGCAACTAATTTAGCGGACCCAATTCGAGACGCTTGTTGAACATCTAATTATAATAAATTAATGCTAATAACATGTTTCATACACAATCAATGGGAGTCTAATTATTACATACATACATTCACTCACGGCTTTAATTCCCTTCAAGAAAAAGAAATGCCTCTACCACTTTTTAAATTTAAGTGGGGAAAAGATTGCAAAGTAAAGGTTTTTGGTGATGGTTCCAATCACATCGTCAAAAATATTCTTTAAAAAGCCCCAATACCCTTAGTCGCCTCTTACGGACACCTATGTAAATAAATGGGGTAGTGTTATTCTAAGCCGACACTACACAGCTAATTAATTAATTAATAATCTAGTTATCCTGGTGCAATAAAAATAAATAATTATTATTTTCAGGCACCCAATAAGTGTTGTCGAAAAACGGTCATGTGGTGACGGAAACAATAAACGCGGTCATGACACAAAATAAAAATGGTCTGGTGCTACCAGGGAAAATCAAGAAAATCAAACTGGTACCACCAGATGGAGGATGGGGGTGGATGATACTCCTGGGAACAGCTGTCTCAAACGTAAGTATATGCCATTTTCATTTTATCAACTAAATTTCATACATACATACATATACTCACGGCTATAAATCCCAAAACCGTGATAGCCCAGTGGGAAGAACACTTGGTTATCGTGCAAGCGACTAGTGTTCGAATCCTGGGTCGGGCCTACACCAATTTGTCTTTTCTAAAGACATATGTGTGGTTAATTTATCATGGTTCTTAACGGTGAGGGAAAACATCGTGAGGAAACCCACATGGCTGAGTTGTACTTAGTCATGTGACAGTGTATTCGTACAAAACGGCGATAGGCCTGCCCCCTATCACGTGAGTACACTGTCCATGCAAAACGTGGGTACTCTGAACACCAGGTGACAAAGTCACGTGATGTTCAGAAGTATTAGTACCTCTGCCAACCCCTTCGGGAATATTCGGCGTGAACGTTTATGTTATGTTATGTTATTATAAATCCCAAAAACAGGGAGAGTTTCAGGGCTAGAAACTGCTTAGCCACATTTGGAAGTTGTAGGGGACAAGATGATAAAAATAAAGTATCATTGATGAGAGGTCTCCAACCACATCGTCCAAAAATCACTTAAAAAAACCCCATACACTTAGTAGCCTCTAATGACACCCGTGGGTAGAAAGGGGTAGTTATATTCTTAGCCGGCACTACAAGGCAAAATAAACAAAATTATAATGTTTAGACGAGTTATTATGCCGCAATATTATTTTAGTGTGTTAACTATTTATTATTCAAACAAAGTTCGATAATCAGATGTTTCGTTTAACTTATAAAAATATAATGTGGTATTTTGTATAACAAAGTTTACTCATCGATTTAGAATTTCAAATATATTTTATAGCATAACACTGAAATGGTAGTAAGTATAATAAAATATATTATTGAAATTTTAATAAAAACAAATGGTTTATTATCATTCTACTAGGCTTTTATAACCAAATAAACTAGAAACTAGTATATACTTTTTATATAAAGACTGTCATTATGGGGTATAGCTCTCCACTCAACGTCCACGAGTGATTGAGTTTTTTTGTTTATGTGTGGCTACCTATTGACGGGATTAATGTCGTGACTATCAGTAACAAAATGGGATGAAAATTTAGTATAAATTATATAAATCGCTGGTGTCATTGTCTCTTAAGTAGTTTACATCTAGTAATTGACTCTGAATAGTCTGAATAGCAATCATGTTAATTGATTAACTCTGTTGGTCACAGTTTAATTAATGTCTCTAATTTGATCATTGTTTTACCTTAGTAACAGTGGTCTTAGATTAAGTTTAATACTGGCAATTCGATTCTATAGATAAAACACTAGTACATAAGATTGGATTGATTTATTAGATGTGTGATTTAGACTTAGAATAAAGAAAAATTATACAGTCTTTTGATAAAATGACCTAGAAATAATTAAGAAAAATATGTCTTTCAGAATCAATAAATTATTATTATTTAAAATTAAAGTAGTATTAATAAGAAATAAAATAGATGATTTAAATACTTACGTATTAAAATATAAAAAAATAAAATAAAATAAAATAATCATTTATTTCAAAATAAAAAGATAAATCTTTGTTTTTTGAACGTCAAATTTTAACTTAATACTAAGTTTACTTCGGATTCGGAAGGTGTTTTGTTGAGAGAAGAACCCGTAAGAAACTCGTCAACACACATCTTTTTTTAACGTCCATTACAATTTTGGTGTTAGCCCGGAAACATCCTGCACAGAGCCCTGATGACACCAAGCCACTTCATCATTAATGTAATCATTGACATTGTAATAGGCTTTCGAACTAAGATTTCTTTTAACTGCTGCTTTGAATTTTGTTTCTGTTAAATTTAAAATGTCCTCAGGTATTTTATTATACATTTTTACGCATAACCCCATGAAAGATGTATTTACTTTTGACAATCTGTATTTTGGTACTGATATTTTATTGTTGTCTCTCAGGTTTCGAATATGTCTGTCACAATTTTTCACAAAAGAGGCCTGATTCTTTCTTACATACATAATATTTTCATAAATATATTGACATGGCAGTGTCATTATATTTATTGTTTTAAACAATTCCCTCAGGGAATCTCGGGATCTCAAATTGTATATAGCTCTTATTGCTCTCTTTTGAAGAATAAATATGGAACCAACATCAGCTGCTCTGCCCCAGAGTAAAATACCGTAAGACATTACACTATGAAAATAGCTGTAATAAACTAATCGAGCTGTCTGTACATCTGTCAAATGTCTTATTTTCCTAACGGCATATGCAGCACTACTTAGCCTGCCAGCTAGTGAGCTAATGTGGGGTCCCCATTGGAGCTTGGAGTCCAGAGTTATCCCTAAGAAAACTGTGTTATCCGAAAATACTAACTTTTCATTATTTAAAATTATTTCGTTATCAACGCACCTAACATTAGGTAATACAAATTTAATGCATTTGGTTTTTTTACCATTCAGTACAAGATTATTGGAAGCAAACCATGTTTGAATCTGTGAAACCGTGTTATTCACCTCGTCAATATTCTGATTATTTCTTTCAACGTCAAATACTAAAGAAGTATCATCAGCAAATAACACTATCTCGGACATTTTCTCGACCATGAACGGCAAATCATTAATATAAACTAAAAATAAAAATGGGCCCAAAATAGAACCCTGCGGAACACCCATTTTTACATGAGTTCCAGGTGATATTGCATTATTGATTTGCACTTTCTGTATCCGATCCGAAAAGTAAGACTTTATTAATTTAAGTGCGTCACCTTGTATGCCATAATGTTCTAATTTAATAAAAAGGATTTCATGATCTGCACAATCAAATGCCTTCGTAAGATCGCAAAACAAACCAATAGCATCATTTTTGCGTTCCCACGAATCAAAAATGTGTTTCATTAAGGCAACGCCTGCATCGGTGGTAGAGCGGCCCTTCGTAAAGCCAAATTGTTTTGGATGAAACAATTTGTTTGAAGCGAAATGCAAAAGCATTTGATTGAACATTAGTTTTTCGAATATTTTACTTAAAACTGGCAGAATTGATATTGGTCTATAACCATCAGGACTAATTTTATCTCCTCCGGATTTAAGAAGTGGTACAATTTTACTATGCTTCATGAGATTTGGAAAGATTTTATTTCTTATACATTCATTAAATATATCTGCTAAATATGGAGCCAAAGTTACAATAAAATTATGGCAAACTTTCACTGACATACCCCAAATGTCTTCAGAACTTTTTAGTTTAAATGATTTAAAACATTTTTCGATATCTGTAGGGCTGACATCTTTAAAACAAAACAAAGTTTCGCACCTATCAACATTTTGTTGTAACAAGTGTTGAGCTTTTATAACCGATGTGTTTAAATATTCAGTTGTTTTTGATGGTATGTCAGTAAAATATTTTTCAAAAATACAAGCGATTTCCTCATTAGAGGTAGTCAGACCTTTATCAGATCGAACACAGAACTCCTGATCACATGGTTTACCTCGGCCTGTTTGGGTGTTGATAATATTCCACACTGTTTTAACTTTATTATCGGATGTTCGGATACGTCGGCTTAGGTATCTGGCTTTAGCCTCTTTACATACTTTATTAAATATTTTTGAGTATTTTTTTACATATTCACTCAATTCATTATTATTACTATAAGCTTTTTGATCATATAAATCGAAGAGTTTTTCTCTTGATCTATAAATACTTGGTGTTGCCCACTCACAAAACTTAAATTTACTGGTAATAGTTACATTTTTTACATTAAAAATTTCATTAAACTCATTTATCAGAACATTATAAAAGATATCATAGCTAGTATTTGAGTTTTTATTAATTGTACATGTGGGCAACTTAGAGCTTATTATATTTATATATTTTTCTACTTTACTGGCAGTAATATGCCTTTTTTTAATAACAATTTTTGGTTCTGGTATCTCTAGAGGAAAGCTAACAAAAAGGCCGCTGTGATCAGACTTTAGTTTATTTATAACACTTTTACTTGAAAAATCTGCATTAGTAAATACATTATCTAAGCATGTTTTGATTCTAGTCGGTTCCAAGAATAAATTTTCTAAATTGAACGATTGGAATAAACTCATCAATCGTGTTTTAAGATGACTGTCTTGTAGGAGATCCACATTGAAGTCTCCACATATTATTATACGTTTTTTATTCCTGAAAACTTTGCCTAATACATCTTCCATTACATTTTCGAATTTATCATAATTTTGGTTATAAGGGGGTCGATACACACATATTAAGAAATAGTTTTTTAACTCTATGCAGGATAATTCCACGACTTGCTCAACGCTTAACTGTACAATATCATTACGAATTTTTGATTTAATATTATTTTTTAAAAATATAGCGGAGCCACCACAGGCTTTAGAATCGCGGCAGTAGTTGCTAGCTAAATAATAGTTTTCAAAACCAAATATGAGTTCGCAATTCTTAAGCCAGTGTTCAGTAACACATAAACAATCTATTTCATATTTTTCCAAAAATAATTCAATTTCTAATTCTTTACAAGAAAACCCCTGAGTATTTTGACATACAAGTTTAAACTGGGAGACTCCTTGTAAAGTATTCTTTTTAGTTAAATTGCCAGAAGAACCTCCTTCCTTGTTTACAATATTGATATTAGGTGACGACTTAAGGACGACAGGAGGCTCTTCCATTGTCACTCTTAAAAGTTTAAATTATGGCTTCCACCATCGCATACTAGAAGTAAGTTTCCCCTTATATTAAATATATGGGGGTCAGATATATTATATGCTAATAATTTAGCAATGTTCCGCTTTTGATTTAAGGGTATGTATACAGTACCCAGTCGAGAATTTGAATAAGGTAAAAACTTATTCAAATCCAAACAAAATAAATTGTCGCTTTGACAACATGTCACGTGACATATTAGATTATTCATAATATGAATATTGTCATTTTGCTTATCCATATTAAGTAAGTATGGAAAGGTACAAAATATAAATTTACATTTATATATTTTTTGTATTTCCAAAAGTTTATTTAAACTTTTATTTAATAAATACTTATTTAATCCTATACTATTGCCGACCAGTACGACAATCGTTGTATATTCGTCATAAGTGCCTAATAATATTCGTTCTACTATATAATTAAAGTTTGCACCCGTATAGCAATGGTTAATGACCTGCTGATTAAGATACTTCGATAGTATTTCGCCAAAACCTACGGCCATGCCATCCGAAAATACTAATGTTCTGTTTGCCGGCGGCGCCGGCGGCGTGCTAACAGTTGGTAATGTAATCCCATTAATTGGTTGGGGTGATTGAGATATAACGCTATTTGAGGAAATATGACTATTCAGAGTAACCGTCTCTTTGTCTATAAGACTGCCGATATGTTTGTATCTTAAATGCAGATCTTCCTGACTAACAATCAGCTCACTCAGTTTATCATTCAAACTATCTATTTGGTTTAGTAAATCAATTTTTCTGTAAGACTTGTTTATGAATTTTATACTATTTTTCATACTTATAAGACTTTTCTTTGTGTTGTATATACGTTTTTTAACTAATTTATATTTTTTACACTGTTTACGACTGAAAGTTTTTGAATATTTAAAAGAGGTCATAGAAGATAATGATTCTGCCTCAAGTTCGGCACATAAAGAAACTGCGTGAGAGTCTTCGTGAATATTCTTTATTCTATGGAATTCCGCCAATTGAGCGTGTGCCTCTGCCAACTGCTCATTCAGAATATGAATTCGCTCTAAAGCTACTTCATGCTTTGCGCACTGATCCTCATGCTTTAATATTAATATCTGCTGGTTTTCTAATTCCACTTGAGAAATGTCGTAAGATTCACGAAGCAACACAATTTTTTCTAAAAGATTACTATTTTTCAACTTTAAATTACGAATAGCTAAAACGTTTTCGTCCCGTTCTTCTAAAAGCCTATTTTTTAATTGTTCTGCATCATTTAACTCTCTTTTTAATTTTTCATATTTTTGTTCGGCAGCCATTCTACGAGTTGTAATCGAGTCCATTTTACGAAACGAACAGTCTTAATATTATATACTAGTTTAAAGCGTTACTATAGCGAACGATAATCCTAATACTAAAATATTTCGATCCACACAAGCGCCTACTTACAACAAAGATTATTAAAGTTATTATTTATCGTTTGTTTTCTATTAACTAAACAATATAATCATAAATGTAACACTCAAAATATGACACCGAGTGTTATCACTACCCTAATTTAGTTTTAAATATTAACGTTTTACTATTTATTATATCCTTTACGACAAACAATTTGTACTCACAAATTCTAATAAGTACCTAATATTATAATAATAAGTGAAGGAATGCGATTAAATAGCTCAGTATAAAAAGATTTTTATATGATAAATTCACTTAATGTAAAGAAAAGAAAAGTATATATAATTATAAACTATAATAATTAATAACGGGAATCGAACCCGTGTTTGAAAGATAGTAAGTAATAAGAAACCAGCTATTTGTCTCACTCTTACTTAGTTGAAGCGGTGATCAAATGAAAACCGTTGTTTTATAACTAATATAGGATTTTTATTAAATTGAAATACCTATTATTGTTCAAAAATACATAAATTTACTTAGCTGGTTTACTCGGCAAGGGTTTTCCTATCTAGCGATGTTTTCCTTTGTTTGGTTTCAGCCGTTAAAACGTCACAAACTTTAATCACTTATTTTGTCACATTCACTTAATATTACTCTAAGATAACACTTGTGTGGATGAAATACGCACTTTACAACAATTTACAACCATTTATGGTTTATTTCTATGCTTTTTAACAATTATAGCGAAAATTAAATAGCTAAGCACGAATTAGATATTATTTCGATCTACCCGATCGTTAAAAAGCCAAAACAGCAACAGCCTTGAAAGTGTAGAAGTAAACAAAATGTAAATACGCCAATGTAAGTTCATTAAAAATATCTAATACATTGTCAAAGTCCAATACTTATTTTGCAGATATTTAATCAATCCATGTTATCAATGTTTGGATTGTTGTATGGAGACGCTTTGGAAGAAATGGGACACAAAACCCAAGGAGCAGCTGTAGTGTTAGGAACTATGCTCTTTGTGACAAACTTCGGAGGACCTCTAGCCGGCGTGTTACTAAAATTAACCTCCCCTAGAGTAACTGCAGTGACTGGAGCCTGTTTAAGCACAGCTGGAATATTTTTCAGTGGATTTTCTACGAATATTGTACATTTGATATTGACTTATGGTGTATTATTAGGTTTGTATATTGTTTATTTATTGTTGGCTATGTACAATCGGCTTAGAAAAGGGTTAAGCTATTGTTGGGCGATGCGGTTGGAGACCCATCACCAACAATAATTTATTTCTATCATGTTGTCCCCTATCACCTTCTAAATGTGGCTGAGGGGTTTCTAGGTTACCCCATTTTTATATATAGCTATGAGTATATGTATTTTATTCATTGTTCTTTCATTTACCTTTTTGTACTAGAATTAATAAGTTTTATTAAACATGTTTTGTGTAGCAACATGAATTTACGCGTTCTTACAAAAATAAATTTAATTTTATCACTTGTTTTGAACCGTTTACGAATTCTAAGTATGTTTTTGTTATTTTATCTTGAATATCCTTGTACGTTGGTAACATAGGTATCAAAACAATTGATAAGTTTTACGCACTTGCGTTGATAACATAGCTTCATTAATAAAAGAAACAAAATTTGTAAAATAGTTGTACCTCTTTGTAAAAGCTTTCTTATCACTAGTATTCTTCACTTTCACTTGGCATGACACGCTGCCGCATGTCTAGATACTTATTCTTAGTTAGTATTGCAAATAAAGTATTGACTAATATTGAGTAATAACATATTTTATAACATGACGACTCTCATTTATTAGTAATCATTTAATAGATAGAATATAAAATACATACAACAAAAACTCACACCACTGTTTTCTATTTGGATTATCAGAGATTATCCATCGCAACTTATATTATTAAATAGGTCATTGTTTCTGACTACTCCAATAGTTTCCGTTAACTCAAGAGTTTGGAAAAGGGTGGACTTCAAACTATCAAAACCAGTTGTTTTCGTCTACAACTAGTTTAAATTCTCATTCATAGATCTTAATTATCTCACAAACCAATAGTAATATTAATAAATAACGCAAATTAATGTCGTTAATAATCGAGGCAGATGATCAAGAAAAATGCGGAAATGGTGTTGTCTCAATTTTAGATGATGTACATTAGTGCAGGATGGTGGTTTTAGGAATTGTATTAAAACTATAATTGTAGTTTATGTCTTGGCAAAATAATACTTTAAGCTTTAGTACAGAGGGTAGAAAGACATACACCCAGTCGTATAATTGTTCCATGCTTCATATCCATCTCTTATATAGGCTCAAAAATGTAATTGGACCAAAAGCAATGTACTGCGATCTCAACCATATCAATGCTCACGCGAATTGTGTTAACATTAGAATCTTTGTTTCAGGATTAGGATTAGGTTTTATTCAGAACTCAAGCTTTGTAGCTATAAATAGTTATTTTAAATTAAGGAAAAGTCGAGCAGTGGGCTTGGCTAACGTCGGCACAGGTGTGGGTCAAAGTCTAATGCCTCATTTGGCAAGATACCTTTTAGAAAACTACGGATTCCAAGGATCTTGTCTTATTCTCTCAGCTTTAAGTTTACATGGGGTGAGTTTTAAATATATATATGTAACAACGACTCACTATGTTAGTAGAAGTTATTTTAAAGGTGTTAGTAGATATACAGTAAATAAAGTTAGTGGTAGTAGTTATGTCGCACGTTTATATGTATTACTAACATAAGAAATGTGACTGGTTCTAAATTTTTCACATAAAGATAAAAATCTATTTTGAATTTCTCAGTTCATCCCAGTTGGATTATAACAGGAATCACCCATCATGGTATTTGTCTTTAGTGTCCCTCAATGCGCATTTTACTAGTGTCGCTCATTATGGCATCTCAGGAATCAGGTTGAGATGAGTTACTTTCATATCAGTCCTGAGCTGGTGAGCTCCTACTTGGGACATTATCAAAGCTGTAATAATATGGGACTGGCTGATTTAGTTGGAAACCTGTCAGTAGACCATTTTATTTAAGCAATCTCCCTGAATTGGTGGAAATTGTCGATCAGCTAAATCTGGCTACCTTATTGGTTAGTTAGTTAGTGCAGTAATACATATTAAAATTGCCATTCGTAAAAAAAAATACTAATTAATAAAAAATACTCATTATAGAAACATTTTTAAATCTATTACTATTTTATAATTTACGTTTAAACGACAAAGGTTACACTGATAACCTCAAATTGTTCTATAATATAGAGTCATTTATTCACGCATATTTGAACTTGGTTTATCTTGTATGACTTGAATCAGTTAATTTAAATTGTAGCTTTTGTATAACTTCCGTATGTAGGTAAAAATAAATACATCTTTCTTATTATCATCTATTTCCATTGTAAATACGTTATATTGACGTATATTAAAATGAAAAAAATAAAATATTTAAATGTTTTGCTGTGTAGTGTTGGCTTAGAATAGCACTACCCCATTTCTTCCGGTAGGTGAACGTGAAAGGCGACTAACGGTATTGGGATTATTAAAGGATTTTTGAGCGATGCGTTTGGAGACCCATCACCAACAACCTTTATTTTAACATCTTTTTCCCCAAGCAACTTCCAAAAGTGGCTGAGGAATTTCTGATTCCTTAGCTCTGGCTACCGCTTTCGGGATTTATATCCGTGAGTATATATGTACCACGATGATAGGCCTGCACCCAATCCCGCGAGAACACTGTCCAAGCCAAACGTGGGTACTCTGCGCACCAGGTGACAATGTCGCGTGACGTTCAGAAGTTGATGTTCTTATTAGTACCTCTGCCAACCCCTTCCAGTATAAACTACGTGAACGATTGAGTTTCGGTTGAGTTTTATGAAAAGCAGTTGGTGGAATAAAACGCTTTTAAATGTATAAAACAATACACTGTTATAATAACTGGAACGCATGTTTATTTAAAAAAATATCATATTATTTCAACATAACAAACCCTAGTAATCTTTCATGTAAATATGAAATTTATACTTGTGTAATTACTTTTATAATTGCTGTTTAGTGTCGGCTTAGAATAGCACTACCCCATTTCTTCCGGTGGGTGTACGTAAAATTTCTCATTCCTTAGCTCTGGCTACCTAGGGATGTATAGCCTTAAGTATATGTATGTATGTATTAAAATGGACTTAACAAGACATTGCTTACTAGGATGGCCTGGGTTTCAAAAGATGGAGTTCTCAATCCTACATACATATATGTGACATATGTACAGCTCCCAAATTATATTCCCAAGTGATTTCTCATTTCAAATCTAAATAAATAAGAGCAAACTTGTCTGCCCCTCCCTCGTTTAAACAAAACTGAACAAAAATGAAATAAATTGTATTTCAATTAGCAATGTATTTTAGCACTTGTTACGAAACTCCCACATATTTTTTTCAAGCATCATTTTATATAGCTGTTGTATTTATATTTCGTATACTTGTATTTTTAGATTGGTGGAACTTTGCTAATCCAGCCAGTGGAATGGCATTTAAAAGAGGTAGAAGAAGAAGTAGATAATGACGAAAATATGAACTTGATGGATGAAAAACACAAAGAAATTGTAATAAAAGAAACAAAAATAGAAAATGGCCATCCCCACAAGTTTGTTCGCAGAGCAACAGACCCCGCTTTGTACATTGAAACCGAGGGGACATTGCAAAATTTTAACAGTGAAAGGAGTTTGGAAACAAAACGTGTTAGCTTTTCAAAGAAACATTCGATAGACGTTACGCAAAGTAAGTAAAATAATTATTATTTGCCTTAATTATTCATGAAGTTTGTAAACTATTTATGCTCACGCTTGACATTCCAAATAGTAGATGACCTAATCAGAGCTGCAAAATTCATATTATATGTGATTTTTTTTAAATAAGACGACATGATAGTCCAGTGGGTAGAACACCCGCCCGAAAACAGAAGGGCGTGAGTTCAAATCCTAGGTCGGGCCTACACCAATTTGTCTTTTCTAAAGTCATATGTGTGGTTAATTTATCATGGTTGTTAACGGTGAGGGAAAACATCGTGAGGAAACCCACATGGCTGAGTTGTACTTAGTCATGAGACAGTGTATTCGTACAAAACGGCGATAGGCCTGCCCCCTATCACGTGAGTACACTGTCTAAGCAAAACGTGGGTACCTTCTCTGGACACTAGATGGCGCTGCCATGTGAGTTCAGAAGTATTGGTACCTCTGCCAACACCTTCGGGGATAAACGGTGTGAACGTTTATGTTTATGTTATGTTATGTTTTTTTAAACCTTGTGTTCTGTTTTTTTTGCACTCGCATTAATTACATAAAGCTATGTTAAAGTTTTAATTTTTCATTTAGTTATGACTCATACTGCCCATTTTTTGCGAGTTTAGTAAGACTTATAATTTTTCATGGGATTAACACGATCTTTACTTTAATTCCTCCCGCACTACCCTATTCCTCCTACCACAATTCTATCCGTGGGTGATCGTAAGAGGCGACTAAGGGTAAAGTAGGCAATGCGGTTGGAGACCCATCACAAACAACATTTGTTTTACAATATTTTCCCCACTCAACTTCCAAAAGAAACTCACAAATTTACCTATTTTTTTTTATTATTACCTCACAAGGATTTGTAGCTGTGAGTTCATGGATAAGTAAATGTATAATATTTCATCCAAACGTTAACTCAAAACCATATTATTACAATCGTGTAAACAATTTAAAATACCATCTTTCTTCAAGTCGATATTTTTAGTTCCAAACGTTGTTAATCTAATCTCTTAACCTTCTTAAAGACGTTGGTTTAAGATAAAATTGATAATAATCTTCAGCAAGTATGAGGAAAAGCAAATAGTATTGCGATTAGATAACTAATAACCAATCGGACACTAACTATGCACAAGAATGTAAAATATTAAATTTAATGAATGTAACAACAATGTAAAATGTTAATATTGGTTCTTTTCTTCTAACTTGAATGAAATACAAACGTAACAAGTTAACGAGGTTGTAATATGAAGGGCTATGACAGCTAACGAATATTTTTAGATAAGATTACGAAATACAAATAATTTGTAAGAATATATATCAACCAATGTTAATTACTCCACAGTTTGAGGGGACGTTTTATACAATTTTATTAGCATTTAATATAAATATATAAGCTGTGTAGTGTAGCTAAGAATTGCACTAACCCAATTCTTCCCGCGGGTGGCGTATAAGGCGACTAAACTCTTTAAGTGGTTTAAATCTTTTTGTTCTTGAAAACCTCATGTGAGGATTATTACTAATAAATAAAGAATAAATAAAGGAAAGAAAAATTTCGACACAGGCGGGAATCAAACCCGCGACCTTCGGGTATACGCCCCCGTCGCTCTGCTAATTGAGCTACAGTGTCAATGGCTGCCAGCGGGTTCGATTCCCGCCTGTGTCGAAATTTTTCTTCCCTTTATTTATTCTTTATTTATTAGTAATAATCCCCACATGAGGTTTTCAAGAACCAAAAGATTTAAATTATGTGAATGTTAGGCGTTTTTAACATTTGCATTCTATCTGAAAAGGTAGACAGGTGGCCTTCCGAATTAGTAAAAATTCGGAGGTAGGAAACGCAAACACTACTTAAACGTGTAAAAGAAATAAAGGATAGAAGAATTTTTCGCCGGCATCCATTGACACTGTAGCTCAATTGGCAGAGCGACGGGGGCGTATACCCGAAGGTCGCGGGTTCGATTCCCGCCTGTGTCCAAATTTTTCTTTCCTTTATTTATCTTTAAGTAGTTGTTAGGCGATGTAACTGGAGATCAACGCTACGATACTTGATTTATACCATCTGCTCCCTGATCTACTTCCAAACGTAGATGCAGGGTTTCTTAATTTGGAGTTCTGGTTACCCCGTTTTCGGACTTATAGCCATGATTAATTCTATGCATGTTTATAAGTAACTAATTCATCAACAGCTTTCATCGCTATACTAACTGTATAATCAAGTCACAATCAATCTGGATTTTAAAATAGATGAACTATTATTACGTTTGAAACTATTCGCAGCTGTCAAAAAAGGGGAGGAATCTCAACCGTCAAGTAAACCATTTTGGAGGAAACTTTATGAGTTGTTCGACATTTCGCTGCTCTCGAGTCCTCGGTTTCTCAACATTATAATCGGAACTGCGCTGGCTGTCTCTTCCATTCAGAACTTTAGTATGCTGTATCCATTCTTCCTGCAGGTAAATCTATTTATAAATTATCTGAAATAAAGTTGTACTACTGATTCGGATATTTTGCTGTTTTGGTTTGAAATGTTCAATTGTTTTGTTATTGGATTACTGTAATATTCAATCTGTGAATACATTTAAATAGTACTAAAGCAATTCGATTTGTGCTTGGAAAATCAAATCAAATTAACAAGTTATATTTTTATTAGATTCTATTTCTCAGACACAGCAACTGGGCAACCGTGATAGCCCAGTGGGTAGAACACTCGGTTATCGTGCAAACGACTAGTGTTCAAATCCTAAAGACATATGTGTGGTTAATTTATCATGGTTGTTAACGGTGAGGGAAAACATCGTGAGGAAACCCACATGGCTGAGTTGTACTTAGTCATGTGACAGTGTATTCGTACAAAACGGCGATAGGCCTGCCCCCTATCATGTGAGTACACTGTCCATGCAAAACGTGGGTACTCTGAACACCAGGTGGCAAAGTCACGTGATGTTCAGAAGTATTAGTACCTCTGCCAACCCCTTCGGGGATATTCGGCGTGAACGTTTATGTTTATGTTATGTTATGTTCTCAGACACGTATAACTTCTTTAACATAAGTGTTTGTATTTTTAAATCACTGTAATTAAAATGAAGTGATTTTAGAAGTAATTAATTATTAATATAGATTCTGATTATAGATTAGCTGTGTAGTGTCGGCTTAGAATAGCACTACCCCTTTTCTTCCGGTGGGTGTACGTAAGAGGCGACTAACGGACTTGGGGCTTTTTAAGGGATTTTTGGGCGATGCGGGTGGAGACCCATCACCAACAACCTGTATTCTACCATCTTTTCCCCACTCAACTTCCAAAAGTGGCTGAGGAATTTATAATTTCTCAGCTCTGGCTACCCCTTTTAGGGATTTATAGCCGTGAGTATATGTATGTATGTATAGATTCTACTTTGTATAGGGAGTAGGCTTTATATGTTCACTGAAAATTACTTACATGTTTATTAAATTATCCTTTGTTTTATTATTCCAAAAATATATGCTGTCCACCTGTATGATTGTTAAATAAAAATAAAACCTCTCATTTTTCTACAGTTTAAAAAAATGAGAGTAGAAAAAAGGCATTGTCCATGATTCTTTTGTGAAATCGGTTATGAAACCCAACTGATATTCAACAAAATTAGTAGTAAAAAGAAAATTTTTGACCTTTTATAATTTTGAAAAGCACCGCCACCAGTACCATGTATATCTAGCCAACTGTATGTTGTATCGGTCCGATTTTATACAAATTCATAAGTCTACCTTCTAATTATATTAAAAAATACAGAGCTTATGAGCTTATGAGCGAAGGTTGCGTTCTTGATCTGAACATTTGAACGATTAATATCGACGTTGGTTTTTGAGTCTAAGGTCTTGTCATGAAATCTAAGTTATTAGTATAATAGTTGTAATTGTTTATATAGTCAGGTAGCTAATCACCCTTATTAATCACTATATTATCAGTTTTAACTTCTTATAAGGATTATGTTTGTATGCTACGTCCCTATACTGCGGGGAAGTAAATAACGAATTTAACTAGCACGTATTTGGCTTATTGTTGATCAATTTTTAAACGATATTTTTAACAATCATATAGTGTCCATACATCGTTGATTTCTGAAATAAACATTTTATTTTAGAAAAGTACCAAATTTTTGGGACTTAGCAACAATACTAACACTTGTTTTATTTTCTTTTTCAGAAAGTTGCGTATTTAGATAAACAGCAAACAGCCACGTGTATGTCAGCTGTTGCTTTGGCCGATATTGCTGGCAGATTAGTGTTGCCGATATTTCAAGATAAGTTGCACATCAAAGCCAGGTGGATGCTCATTGGTACCAGTTTTTGGCTGATTTTTACTCGACAAGGTAAAAAAACATAACGAAATTGGTTAATTTAATCTTTTTCTTATTATAAAATATCAATCATCCGGTTTAAAAATATATTTCCGTATTAAAACCTACAGAAGAAACATTGCGCTTAATATCATCTCACAATTTTTATCTGATATTTGATGCTAGGGTATTCTACTCGTTAACGACTAAGGGTAATGGGATTTTTAGGTGATTGTTGTGCCATGCGGTTGGAGACCCATCACCAAAAATATTTTGTTTACAATCTTTTCCCCAGCAAGCTTCACAAAAGTAACTGAATTTTTTTATGATTCTGGAGCTCTGGCTACCCCTTTTAGGGACTTATAGCCTATATTTAGTATATGTATGTATGCATATATAATTTATTAATGCTGGGGTTCCAAATAAGAAATTAAATTTCTGAATTGAGTATTCAAGTTGAGAACGACTAAAATATCGTTTTGTCTCATTCTATTGTTAAGATTTCAATGCCACAGAACGATACTTAAGTTATTCTCAGCTGGAATACTCAATTCAGAAATTGGGCGTTAATCACATAAAACTATATGTGTGATATTTTCCCCTACAAATGTGAAAACTAGGCAATATATATTATAATTACGATATCTGTTGATTGCAACTGTGTTATTAATCACAATAATCACTGTTACCATGTCATTACGTTCGATATGTATGTGTAATCGTTTATTGTTTTTCCGATTCCAATACGATAGCACAGGAAATATTTAATTTTGGGTTCATTTCAAAGTTAAATTGATAACAAGAAGTTTTATACTGATTTATGTTGGTATAGAAAAGTGAAACCCCATTTTCAGCGTTTGTGGTTATATTTGGAATTGCCAGCCTGTATTTATAATTCTAATCCCTTAAGAACATTCCTTTGAATTCAACAATTAAGGTGAAATTAAATATTGTTAGTCATAGGTGTGGAACCGAACTACATAGTCCAATATGAACTAAAAGGCCCTATATCCTTAGTCGGCTTGTATTAAAACCACGGGAAGAGATGAAATATAATTAGGATGTTTTTGTTTATGAAAACTTCATGTGGGGATTATTATTAATAACTAAAAATCATTCTAATTATGTGATAGTCAAGCGTTCTCAACATTTCCACTTTATCTGTAAAGGTACACAAGTAGCCTTCCGAATTTATGAAAAGAAAATTCGGACGTAGGTAACGCTAACACTACTTAAAAAGTGTAAAAGAAACAAAGGAATGAAGACTTTTGCACTAGTAGATGCTTAACATTATAGCTCGATTGGCAGAGCGACAAGGACGTTTAAATTTTTATTTCCTTTATTTATTCTTTAGTTAATAATAAGAGATGGAATAGTCATACTTTTAACTGAAACTACAAGAAGAAGTTAGATACAAAATGGAAGTCATGATTTAATACAATCCTAGTCAACAGCAATTCTTCCTATTACCAACTAGTATTTTTTGTTTTCTTGTCCAACAATTTGAGATTTTAAACCTTTGACTAACCGTGACGGCAAAATAAGGTTGTCATCTATATATATAAAAGGAGAAACTGACTGACTGACTGACTGACATATCAACGCACAGCCCAAACGGCTAAACGTAGGCACTTGAAATTTGGAAGGGACGTAGCTTAGGTACCGTAGGGGTGCACTAAGAAAGGAATTCCCGAAATTCCCACGGGAACGGGAATTAGCGGGAAAATCCTTTTGTATGAAAAATCTAAACCGCTTTTGTTAGACGCTTAAAATTTGGCATGCAGGTACCTTAGTAAATATAAAGTTTAGTTATGGCTGTATTTTGAGAAATTCCCACGGGAACGGGAGTTAGCGGGAAAAAACTTTTGTATGAAAAAATCTAAACCGCGTAAGTTAGATGATTGAAATTTGACATGCATATACCTTAGTGAATGCAAAGTTAAGTCATGATTGGATTTTCCAAAATTCCCATGGGAACGGGAATAGCGGGAAAAACTTTTGTACCGCGAGTTAGAGGCTTGAAATTTTTTAGTATATGGGTATCTTAGCAAATGTACAGCTTCATGCGAATGGGAAACATCTTTTTCATGAAAAAATACTGCACTAGCGCCAGATTCAGAATAATTGTTTTGTTGTTTTTTAATGTATTTTCTCAAAAAAAAAAAACTTTTTAAAATTTTTGAATGCAACATTCATTATTATTTACATTCGACACACACCGAGAAAAATACTGAAATGCGTGAATCCTATTTAAACTTGCGTTGTGTTTTTGCGTGGTTTGTGTACATGTACCTATGTCCTGAACGCGGCTCGCGGTAGTGGCAACCAAGTGACGTCGCGGCGGCGGCGGCGGCGGTGGGGCGGCGACAGCGGTAGTGAGGCGCGGAGGGGGGCGCAGATACCCGAGTGAGCAACCGGAACGCGGCAGACGCGTGAGGGCAGACGTCGTTGATGGTCGTGTCAAATATTGAATTTTGCGGGCGAACTTTTTACTATTCTTGGATGGTTTAAATCTTTAGTAGGTAGTTTTCTGTTGTAGATTACTGTTGAATTTTCCAGGCGGACATTTCACGGTCTTGGATTATCTTATAATTTTCTGTTGTAGTTTCTAAATTTTGTTCTAATAATTGTAGGTTATAAGTCTTTACGATTTCTTAATTTTGTTCTTATAGGCTTTTTGCCGTTCTTGGATGCTTTTTTAATTTTCTATTGTAGATTCTAAATTTTGTTCTTAAAATAATTGCAGGTTATAAGACTTCAAGATTTTTGATTTTTGTTCTTATAGGCTTTTCGCCGTTCTTGGATACTTTAATAATTTTCTGTTGTAGTTTCTAAATTTTGTTCTTAGAATAATTGTAGGTTTTAAGTCTTTACGATTTCTTAATTTTGTTCTTAGGCATTTCGCCGTTCTTGGATGCTTAAAATCTTTATTAGTTTTCTGTTGTAGGATTTCTTTATTTTGTTCGTAAAATAAATTGTAGGTTATTACTAATTTTTTTTTCTTATTTCGGTTATTAGGATTTCTTATTTGATTCTTAGTGGTTTCTTATAAACAACATAGGTTGATTTAGTTATTGTTTCTTTTATTTTGTTGGAATAATTGTTATCTTTTCGTATCTTTTAAAAATATCTTTCAAAATGAAGGTAGAAAATATAAACATTAACGGAGAGATAGTGCCACAATTAGCAGTGGAAATGGAAGGAGATGGGGCTTGCCTTTTCAGAGCTCTTTCATTCCTGATGTACGGCACTCAGGAAAATGCTTTTGCCACACGGCAAGAAGTGGTCGTTTATGTAGTAGAACATTGGGATGAATTTTCTATAATGTCTCACGACATAAACGGTGACAATTACAGTTCCGCAGAACAATATTTTGCGGATATGATCAAACGCAACACATATGGTGGATTATGTGAATTAATCGCGGCAGGGAGAATATACAATTTCGTTTTTCAAGTTTATCGCAACGGTGAATTGTATGTTGAAGTTGGTACTCAAGGTCGCCCAATAAAACGCCTTCGCTTCAAAAATAATCTATCCGACGGGCATTTTGATGTTTACCTACCTTATGAAGAATTTAACCCCATGGTGGTATTGAACGTTGTGGAACTAAGGTCCAATCAACCAGGGCTAAACGAACCGAAGGCGAAAAAGAATAAAAATAGTGAAGCACTTGATGTTGTGCCTCCTATTTGTTCTTCCGAATCAGAATTTGCAGTTTCTGCTGACCTGTCTTTAGAAATGAGTACATCATCTGTCAGGAAGACTAAGAAACGTAGGGCTAGATTTACAGACAAAACAAGAAAGATGCAAATTCATCGCAATCAGAAAAAATATGTCCAAAATAATCCTGTGCCACACAGAAACGCTACTGCTAATTACCAGCGTAAAAATCCTGAAGTACATCGAAAATCTGTTGTTGTTTATCAGGAGAAGCACCCTGAAGTGCACAGAGAATCTGTTGCTACTTATCAGGAGAAGCATCCTGAAGTACACAGAAAATCGGTTGCCGCTTATCAGGAGAAGCACCCTGAAGTACACCGAGCAGCTCAAACTCGATATAATACAAATGTAACAACACACCCATGGAATACTAAGTGTCAATCGGCAATGTCTTATCAGCCCGAAATAGATTACGAATGTGACAAATTAGTAGCAATAGGTAATATGAGTCAGAAATGTCAATGGTGTAACGCGCTTAAGTGGAAAGACGAGACCCCTGGACTTTGTTGCGGCAGCGGAAAAGTTCAACTCAATTCACTCAGTAAACCTCCTGAACCACTTCACAGTTTACTGATGGATCTCCATCCTGATCATAAGCATTTTATGGCTAATGTCCGTAAATACAATAATTGTTTTCAGATGTCGTCTTTTGGTGGAAAACAGGTTGGAGGTGATGGATTTACGCCGACATTTAAAGTACAAGGGCAGGTGTATCATTTAGCAGGTAGTTTATTACCAGAACCTGGAAAAACAGCACAGTTTTTACAGATTTATTTTGTCGGAGAAGATGAAAGGGAAGCAAATTTAAGACTAGCCAACTATCCGCATTTGAAGCCAAACATTGTCAAGCAGCTTCAAAAATTGTTACACGAAGTCAATCCCTATATTAGAGACCTAAAATGTGTTATTGACAAGGTGCCTGCTTCATGCGATACGTTCAAGGTAGTTATACATGCGGAAAAAAATCCACAAGGTGCTCACAGAGGACGCTATAATAGCCCTGCTGTCAATGAAGTAGCATTAGTGCTATTGGATCAACAGTTTGAGCAACGGGATATTATATTAGAAAGTCGCAGTAGTCAACTACAACGCATAAGTGAATTCCATCGGTCATACGATGCTTTACAGTACCCGTTAATGTTCAGCCACGGAGAAGACGGTTATTCGATTGGTATATCACAGCGGGACCCCAACACTAAACTACCTCTGAAAAAGACAGTTTCAGCTGCCAGTTTCTATTCATATTACATAATGATACGGGAGGGGGAAGAAAACTACCTGCTTTACTTCTGTGCTCTATTTAGTCAATACATAGTGGACCAGTACGCCAAAATAGAGACTGAGAGACTTAATTTCATAAGGTACAATCAGGCAAAACTCCGAGCTGAGAGCTACATACACCTAAAAGATGCGATTGGTCAACAAGATGTAGAAGCTAATCAGTTAGGTCAAATTGTTGTACTGCCATCCTCATTCACCGGTGGGCCAAGATATATGCAAGAGCGGACCCAGGACGCCATGACATACGTCCGACACTATGGCCGCCCGGATTTATTTATCACCTTTACTTGCAACCCTAAATGGGAAGAAATTACAAAGCTACTGCACCCAAATCAAAAATCCTACGACCGCCATGATTTAATAGCAAGAATATTTCGCCTCAAAGTAAAAAAAATGATGGATTTGATAAATAAGGGCAAAATCTTTGGTGAAGTTCGATGTTACATGTATTCCGTGGAATATCAAAAACGTGGTCTCCCACACATACACATTCTTTTATGGCTAATTGAGCACATTTCTGCTGACATTATTGACAATATTATTTGCGCAGAGATTCCGGATCCAGATGCTGATCCGGAACTTTATCAAATAATCAGATCGAACATGATACATGGCCCCTGTGGCAACTTTAATAACAAGTCTCCGTGTATGAAAGATAGCGTGTGCTCTAAACGGTTTCCAAGACCTTTACTTTCAGAAACACAGACCGGTGATGACGGCTATCCCCAATATAGGCGACGATCTCCAGGGGATGGTGGCTTTACTGTACATATCAACGGGGTAGAGCTCGACAACCGCTGGGTTGTTCCATATAATGCGGTTCTTTTGAGAACATTTAATGCTCATATTAATGTTGAGTACTGTAACTCCGTAAAATCCATAAAATATATTTGTAAATATGTAAATAAGGGGTCGGATCAAGCGACTGTTACACTGGAGGATTCGAAAGATGAGGTGAAAATGTATGAAAGTGGAAGGTATATAAGTAGTACTGAAGCGGTCTGGCGAATACTTGGGTTTCCTATTCATGAGCGATATCCTACAGTTATACATCTGGCGGTGCATTTAGAAAACGGTCAAAGAGTTTATTTTAATCCATCTAATTTGGCTGATAGGGTATCCAGTCCACCAAAAACAACACTGACCTCATTCTTTGAACTATGTGGATTCGACGATTTTGCAAAAACTTTATTATACTGTGAAGTACCGGCATATTATGTTTGGAACAATAATAAATTTGAAAGAAGAAAACGAGGAGCAAATGTAGATGGTTGGCCAGGTGTTAAAAAAGAGCACGCGTTGGGTAGGGTTTACACCGTACACCCGAATAATACAGAGTGCTACCACCTCCGATTGCTCTTACACGAAGTTCGAGGTCCAACATCGTTTGAATCACTAAGAACTATAAACGGTGTTGTACAACCAACATTTAAATCTGCTTGCAAGGCCCTTGGATTACTTGAAGATGACCAACATTGGCGTACAACACTTCAAGAGGCAGCCCTTTGTCAGTCTCCGTTCATGATGAGAGAACTCTTTACTATTTTGTTAGTGTTTTGTCAAGTTGCAGATCCTGTCAGTCTATGGAATGAATTCAGAGAAAATCTTTCTGAAGATTTCAAAAGACAGATTGAGAGGCAAGCAGCTTGCGATGTAAACTCTCTCATGGATGAAATTTTCAATAGGTGCCTTTTGGAGATAGAAACAGCATGCTTAGCTCTAGGTGGATGCGCAATAGAAGGGTACGGATTACCAAAGCCGACTAGATCGGAAGGATTTAATAATGAATTAGGAGTATATATTAATGAACTAAACTATGATGTCCCTACATTGCAAAGATTTGTTAATACAAATGAGGATTGCTTAACAGATGAACAAAAATTGATATACAATAAAATTATAGCAAACATCAATACAAACGACGGAAAAATTTTCTTTTTAGACGCCCCTGGAGGAACTGGTAAAACTTATCTCATTAATTTGATACTTGCAAAGATTAGAAGCAATCGTGGAATTGCCATAGCTGTCGCTTCATCGGGGATTGCTGCAACTTTATTGGAAGGAGGTCGCACTGCTCACTCGGCTTTAAAGTTACCGCTTAATTTATCTATTTCGGAAACCCCAATTTGCAATATTCCAAAGCAAAGCAATCTTGCCAAAGTTTTACGTAAAGCTGAAATCATAATCTGGGATGAGAGCACTATGGCTCATAAAAAATGTTTTGAGGCGTTGAATAGGACTTTACAAGACTTGAGAGATAATAACTCTCTGATGGGTGGCTTGACACTTTTGTTAGCCGGAGATTTCAGACAAACATTACCGGTTGTACCAAGGGGAACTCGGGCAGACGAGATCAAAGCATGTTTAAAAAGATCAGTTTTATGGCCATCTATTGAAATTCTTAACTTAACTAAAAATATGCGAGTGCTCTTAAAAGGGGATATCAATGCAGGTAACTTTTCAAATATACTACTTAAAATAGGAAATGGCATATACCCAGAAAAAGACGGTTTGATAAATTTACCAGAAAATTTATGCACTGTAGTTACAACAGTCCCGGAATTAATAGATAAAGTATATCCAAATATAGCTCGAATTCAACATAAACCTATAGAATGGCTGCATGAAAGAGCTATTTTATCACCCACAAATGAACACGCCACACTAATAAATGACGTTTTGCTAAATTCATTTGAAGGTGAAGAAATGATATATAAATCAGTAGATACAGTAATACATACAGAAGACGCTGTTCACTATCCGGTTGAGTTTTTGAACACTATTAATCCAGCTGGTCTTCCATACCACAGTCTTAGATTACGAGTCGGTGCACCAGTAATGTTGCTCAGGAATTTGAAACCACCTAAATTATGCAACGGCACGAGACTTCAAGTCAGGGTCTTGCATCGTAATATTGTCGAAGGTATTATTTTAACTGGGTCTGCAAAGGGAGAAACGGTATTTATACCGCGAATACCGTTAATCCCAAATGATCTTCCTTTCGAATTTCGGAGACTACAATTTCCATTGAAGGTATGTTTCGCCATGACCATTAATAAGTCGCAGGGTCAAACACTCGCGCTAGCAGGAGTTGATTTGCGACAGCCCTGCTTCTCCCATGGTCAGTTATATGTGGCGTGCTCCCGCGTAAGTTCGCCATCCAGTCTGGTCATTCTCGCACCACCCTCCAGAACGACCAGAAACGTTGTTTATAAGGAAATTTTATAAATATGTTTCCTAAATACATTTCTGTCTAGCTCTTATCCCGGTTGCACCAGCCACCCACCAACCGAACCACTCTTCCATGCTACTCTTTTTAGGGTTCCGTACGAAAACGGGACCCTATTACTGAGACTTCGCTGTCTGTCTGTCCGTCTGTCACCAGGCTGTATCTCATGAACGCTGATAGGTAGGCAGTTGAAATTTTCACAGGTGATGTTTTTCTGTTGCCGCTACAACAACAAATACTCAAAATAAAAATATAATAAATATTTAGGGGGGCTCCCATACAAAAATAGTGATTTTTTGCACGTTTTTACAGATGAGGCTGTATCTTATGAACCGTGACAGTGAGACAGTTGAAATTTTCACAGAATATGTATATCTATTGTTGCTATAACAACAAATACTGAAAATAAGAATAAAATAAAAAATTAGTGGGGTCCCCATACAACAAACGTGATTTTTTTTGTTAATTTTGTACGGAACCCTTCGTGCGCGAGTCCGACTCGCACTTGGCCGGTTTTTAGTTTTCATGTGGTCAAACTTTTACTTTCATACCGACTGACATTCACATTCACACCTCTGAACTCTAGACGAAAGCCTATAGGTACTTTAGGGTTATAATAGCGTCCCCTGATCGTTTTATCCTAAATTTATAAGAAACCAAATTATCCTAAACTAATAATCTAAAAATTAATAACAATACATTATTCAGCTGAGCTACTTATACTATAACCTAATTTAAAAATAATAAAATTAAGCATTTTTTAAACTTTTCTCCAACACCCACAAAGATCTCTCTTTTATAACACGCCACGCGGACGAAGTCGCGGGCAAAAGCTAGTCATAAATAAATGTATTTAACATGCATAAATTGATCAGTGCTGATTATAAAAACTGCAGTAGAGGATGACTACGGAGGACATATCATAATAATATTTTGTTCCATTCCAATAGAGAATGTGTTCAAAAAAGTAGGCATCCAAAGTATGAAGAATAAAATAGCATGTATGAAAATATTGGTGGATGTATATGAAGCTAGAGAGGTTTGCCATCATCGTACAAAGTGGCGATCAATAGGCGTTACCCTATAGGCAATAATGGTGTGAGTATTATGTATGTATGTATGAACAACAATGAAAGATAAAATGTGTGTAAAAAATTTACCAATTACCAATTAATTATTAATTTAATATTCCCCATTTGTCTTGATAAAACACCGAGAGATCGGGTACTGGTATTTGAACCATTAGTTCTACTTGGTAAATTTATTATAAAATAAGCTTAAGTTGATTTTATTACATAATAAAATTAAGTTAAATAATAGGAATATTCATGTATGAAAGCAGCACTTTTAACCAAATTAGAATTCACTCAGTCTAAAATTCATGCACCCACACCCGCACTCACTTAAATAAATATTCCAAAAGCTTAAGCTATTGGTTTTCAATTTCAGTTCTGGCGTACCAAACGGAGCTCAGCGTTTTGATAGTGATGTCCTGTCTTTATGGCTTCGGTCGCAGTACTGTCATAGTATCAAGAAACATTGCCATATCTGAATTCTGCAGGATGGACCAAGTGCCTGCCGCAGTGGGTCTCGGAATGCTAACGATGGGAATAATGGTCCCACCCTCCTATCTATTACTCGGCTGGATAAGGGATTACACAGGGAGCTATATTACATGTATTTCAGCTCAAAATGTAATGCTTGTCATACTTTTGGTAGCATGGATACCTGATATGATTTTTGTTGTTAGAGAAGAAAAAGCTAAAAAGAAAAAGGTATTAGAGGCTATTCAAATGTCTTAAAACTTTATTAGGAATTTCATTTATACAGATTGATTATGATGTTTAAGTACTCATTAAATTCTGTATGATTTTGTTGGAAATAATTATGAAATCATAAAGAATGAATAGCTTTAGTAGCACGCATTACCAAAGTCAGATTATAATAAATGAACCAGACATACGTACCCATCATAATACACAAAAAGATGAATCGGATTCCGAAATTAACTCCGCTATTTATTTTACTTGGCCTTGTTCTTTCTTACTCGCTAGGCAACTCAAATAGGTTTGTTTAATTTCTTATTGTAATATACGTGGTATTATTTTCACCTTAACATGCTTTTGCAAAAAAAGCATCTATTGGTCACAAAATCTATGTGCTTATTATTTGTATTCAGATAATTTATTTGTTTCTATCATTCAAACTTTTAGATTTAATTAATTGTAGTTATAATAAAAAAACATGTGTTCATTAGACAGTGATAATTATTAAGTAGAATTTTCTATTAAAACTAGCTATAACTTTTGGTTTGCGTTGCAACTGTTTTCATCTAACAACGATTTTACCTGAACAGTTTCACTTGTAAGGCTTTAATTGTCTAGTAATAGCTCGTATTATTACAAAGAATACTTTCTTGTGACCTAAATCGAAGTCAAGATCAATAATACGAAATAATGTAAGAACAATTTTATGAAGTGATATTATTTGGTTTCTTGGAGAATGGGATCATAATTATTTATATTAAACATAGCTTGAAGCCGTATTATTAGCAAATGAACTAGACAAATGATTTTTGTTTGTCTTATTACTTAAGTGCGTGGCTGTAATATAATATAACGTTGTATAGAGATATAAATTTTATGTAAGTCAAGTGGCAGTAATGTAAATAATAAAGTGTACAGTTTATACAAAAAAAAAGTTTTATTAATATATGTTATTCCCGACACTTTCTTACATACATACGTATATTCACGGCTACGACTACGGCTATATATCCAAAAAAGGGGAAGTCAGAGCTTCAGGGCTATAAACACGTTTGAAACTTGATTGGAAAAATGATAGTAAAATAAAGGATTCTTGTGGGAGAGTCTTTAGTTCCAGTAACTAACAATCACTTAGAAAAACCAAAAAATATGATTCGCCTATTCGCCTCGCGTGTTTGTGCTATTCTAAGCTAAAACTACACTACCTAAATGCACAGTATAAAGCTCTCATACAAGGGGACTAAACAGCATTGGAATACATACATACATACATATACTCACGGCTATAAATCCCTTAACGGGGTAGCCAGAGCTTGGGAATGAGAAATTCCTCAGCCACTTTCGGAAGTTGATTGGGGAAAAGATGGTAATAATAAATGTTATTGGTGACGGGTCTCCAACCACATCGCCCAAAAATCACTTAAAAATGCCTCTATACCCTTAGTCGCCTCTTACGATCACCCACGGGTAGAAATGGGGTAGTGTTATTCTAAGCCGACACTACACGGCAATACATTGGAATAGCAAGGACAATTTATAGTAATCACGAATCTGCTTGCTTAGCATAGCAATCTGACACATATCCCTTCGTTTGGAAAGGGGTTTTATGTAGGAATGTGGAAGGTAATGAGATGCTTTTAAATGTTCGGAAGATACGGACTGTTTAAGAATCTGCTTTAAAGTCGTCATGACATGGAAAACGAACATTTCCTAATGTTTTTGTGAACAAATGTGAACAACATCAAATTCAACTCTGGTAGAAACCATGACACAAGAGACGTGTTTGACATTTCAATTGCATATATGCCCATGGAGTTTATGCAGATTTAAATATTATTTTTTATTAAAATTATTTACTATCTGAAATGTATGAAAAGCTGGTGTCTATGTACTACTACGAATACCTTTTCTAGGGAATTATAGCCGTGATCTATAGTATATGTATTCTATATTCAAAGAAGGATTAATTTTACATTAATATGTAATTGTGTGTTATGACACGATGTTTTCGGAGTAAAGTTTTTTTTATTACCATTCTAATAAACAATATCCAACGGTTTTATACAGAAAATATACCTTTGAGTTCTCTTCTTATTATTTCAACTTTACACAGTTTAATAACTAAGACAACTAAACATAAAACCTGTTTGGATACAAATCCTGCTTCAATTCATTGTAATGAAATAAATTTTATTTCATTTCCGCAGTTTTGCATCTGCTATATTTCAAGGCGTCTTTGTTGTTTTTAAAAGCTTTTATTTAACTTGCAATGTATGTTTGTGTGTTCGGGTGAAATCTTTGAACTCAATTTTGAAGTAGATATATTCAACCGTTTGTGCTGAAATTTTGTGGACGCATTTTGTTTGGATGACAATATATGATAAGACATGTGACGTCATTCTAAATTCAATATGGCGGATCATACAAGATGTCAGAACAGTTATATTTAATCCACTTATACAATATGGGTATCAAATGAAAGGGCTTGTTAAGAGTGACTAGAAAAAGAATATGACGTCATTCTGAATCCAATATGGCGGACCATGCAAGATGGCGGAATAGTTACCTTTAGTCTACTTCTACAATATGGGTATCAAATGAAAGGGCTTGTTAAGAGTGACTAGAAAAAGAATATGACGTCATTCTGAATCCAATATGGCGGACCATGCAGGATGGCGGAATAGTTACCTTTAGTCTACTTCTACAATATGGGTATCAAATGAAAGGGCTAGTTAAGAGTGACTAGAAAAAGAATATGACGTCATTCTGAATCCAATATGGCGGACCGTGCAGGATGGCGGAATAGTTACCTTTAGTCTACTTCTACAATATGGGTGTCAAATGAGAGGGCATTTTGAGAGTAATAATAACTTGAAAATAGCCAGCGATAACTAAAAAGTAAAAAATAAAAAAAATTAAGTAAAAAAACATTTTAAGAAAAAGCTTTTATTTAAACGCTCTAAAAAGAAGAAAATAAAATATTCCTTTTGGATTATACTAACAACTCCTCATTATACACAATTTATATATAATAATAAAAGCTTGTCGCTCGATTTACCACAAATTATTATGATATAAAGGAATGTTGATAGGTATGTAAACCTCGCGACAAGCTTTTATTATTATATATAAATTGTGTATAATGAGGAGTTGTTAGTATAATCCAAAAGGAATATTTTATTTTCTTCTTTTTAGAGCGTTTAAATAAAAGCTTTTTCTTAAAATGTTTTTTTACTTAATTTTTTTTATTTAAAATTAAAGAGCGCTGTTTATTAATTTTATGAAAAGTACTTTAGAATAGAAAGTGCTTTATTTATTTTATTTAGATTAAAGTAAAGCTTGTAAAGTCGTCGTAGCTTTAAAGCTGTAGAATAGCGGATTATATGGAAAATTCAGTTGTTTGCTTCTTATATTATAGACACATCTTAGGGACATACATAGTATCAAGCAACTCCAATGGTATTATTACTTTTGCAAACGTATGACATTATGACAAGTTATTTATTTTACGAATATTTAGAACACAAATATTATAATTGGTACATAAACAATCGCGACTTTATTAGTTTAATAGGTATTTAATCAGGACATGCATGCGATGTGTGTAAGATAGAGACGTTATAGGCAATGAGTATAAGGATGCCTTTCCACCAGAGATGTGCTATGCAGCTATGCTATGGATGCATATGATATTGCTATATATATGCTAAGTGCCAATGCATATGATTGGTGGATATCAAACGCATCCGTAGTTTATATGATATCACTATATAGGGTGCCTTTATAGGCATAGTGCCTATATATATCATACAACTCTTGCACCAATTATGTTTCGTGAGCAGTGAGAAACTGACAGAATGCTCATACAAAATCTGTCAGTATATCACTTCTCATATGACATATTCGCTCTCACATGCCTCATGCTAAGAGAGCTGAATTATAAGCAAAATGTTGAAATGCCATTTCATGTTCAAAAGTATTTGTACCTCTGCCAGCCCTTCAGGTATATACGGCGTTAATATTACAGTTTATACAACGACTGGCGGATTTTCTCGTCTGGGCAACAACTAAGAACCTAGAAAATCACCAGTAAGTCAGTGACAAAATTAGAGTTCTAGAGATATCAATAAATTCCAAAGTATAGGAGCATAAGACTTTATATGCTTAATAAGTCCGCTTTTGTCAACACATCCCGAAAATATTTTGTAGAATAATTTTGGCAAACCCAAGTATTGAGGGCTATTAAAACGAAGAGTTTCAAGAAAAGGTAGGTCTTTGCTCTTTGCTTGGCTTGACTTAGCGGGGACACCACCATGCTCCAGATTGTACACGAAGCTCGAACGGTTTGCCAGGATCGTCAAAAGTGACCGTCAATAGTCTCTGCCTACCTACCCCAATAGGACCTAATAGTGTATATGTATGTAACTGTAATGGCAAAAAAACTTGTTTGTTTTAGATAATGAAGTATTTTTTTATAATTCAAAAAATTTATTTTAAATATTTTAGATTTAGAAAACGCAAATTAAAGTAAGTATGTATTTTTAGGAATTGTTTGACAAAATGGGTTGTCCCATTTCAGAATTTTGAAATTGGTTCTATTATCTTGTGTCCTATCTAATAGAAAATAAAAACACACAGGTCTCCTTCATTATATTAGTATGGCTAAAGCATACACGATTAATCTTTCTGATATTGATAACGCTACACATCAAACTAATATTTATATTCATCCACGTGCATTATCCTGCGATAATATTTTAAACCATGTGGACACTTCGTGGACTTCACTCGTATTCTGTTAGGACTGTGCTATCTAAAATGTGTCTTGCTTTTATCGGTCGATTTATAGTTATATCGTTTTCACTAACTTGAAGGATTGTTGATTGATTTTGTTACTTGTCAGGATATTTTTTGTGCTTTGATTTACCTGTGTTACCATTTTAGTTCGGACATAAAAGATGCGAGTGAAATATAATAAATATAACAGGGTATATATCATACTTATACTTTTTAATATTTGAAAACCCTTTTATAACCAGTTGCTTGCCATAGTTCACGCCGTAATTCCCCCGCCGTATTTCAACGAATACATATTCACACTCTTTCTTCTTTCCACTTTCCTCATCATGTTTTCCACCAGCGTTAACAGCCATGATAAATTAACCACCTCTTAAATTAAGAAACTCACATTGGTGTTCTCAATTAAATTATCACAGTCGTAATCATAATTCATGCCATATTCCTTTGTTATTGTAATACTTATACTTCCTTGTATTGCATTATTTATCAGGTATGAGATCCCTTGTCAAACTAATATCCTACATCAATTTATTTTGTATGTAATACTTTTATAAACGTTAAGGAAGTCTAAAATATAAAAGTATAGTTTTAGATTCAATTTACCACTTAGCATATTGATAATATAAAAATCACGGGAAATTAACACACGCTTTGGTCACACTCGCACGCACGGTACGGAGTGTTTTCCGTTCTGATCTCATACATTGTTTGAATAGTTAGACATCACAGTGTACTTTAAACTAAGCAGCCGTGAATAAATAGAGGACGTGTTTATATATCAAAAAGTATTAATAGTTAGTAAATAATTATATAAATATTAGTGCTAATACATTAAAGAAAGAAATTATTGTTTAAGGAAAAAGATGTGATTATTCAACACTTTTTTGGAAAAACTGAGATATAATTTGGGTGAGTAGTAACCAACTTGACTAATGGTTAAGCAGCGGTTTATACAATTATTCGTTCACCAGACAAAAAAATTGAAAAAGTACAATGTCAAAAGGTGCATAACAAGGCAAAATACAATAACTCTGTATGGATATTTATCTATTATTTTACATATATATTTCGCAACTGCTATCGAAAGAGAATTAGAAAAGTATGTCTTTAAATCTTAAAAAAAATATATTTGTAAATCTATTTATCATATTTCTTATGATCGAACTCACTAAAAAAATTTTTCTCCTATGTCGTCACGACACATATACCTACGCAAGTTTTTATCGAATAAATTTGCTAGTAGACATAACTTTAGAAATAAACCAAGATATTTATTGTCATCTGTTCCTCAATTTCTGCACAAAATCTTTAGAATGTTGGTTGAAGGACCCGCTACATTGTATTCCATTCACGACATACCAGTTAAATGACGTTTCAAAATGTTAGAACATAATCAGTGAGACCGTAAACCAATGTGCGAAAGATCTAATAACAAAACATGAGATGTTAATCAGGTGACCGCTGAATCAGGTTTTGGACGTGTCTGCATATCTACCTAATTTTAGTTTTTTATAAGTCACCGTGACTTCCATGCAGTTGCTTTTTTTGGTTTTAAATGTTTTCTAATGTTAAAAACCAAATATATCGCAGTATTCTCGGACTTAATTTCCGTAATAAATATTATTTGATCCCAGAAGAGGGTACTCAGCGTATAAAACTTTTAAAATTTTCAGCCACTTTTGGAATTTGATCGGGAGTATATACTAAGAATAAAAATTTGTGTTGTTTATTACTCTGCAGCCACATCGCCAATCTACTTCTTAAAAAGCCCGTACTTATAGTTTCCTTGTACACCACCTTCGGAAAGAAATGTAGAAGCTAAGCTGACACTTCCCAGAATTCGGGTTATATTTACCTAAACAGAAGATGTTTTTTAACTAAATATATATACCATTATAAAACGCATACAAAGAGTATGTGATACAAAACATATTACCATCACGGAAGTTAATTGTTTTACAACACTACAAAAGGTTCACAGAACCATAAAGATTTTTCATAAATAAAAAAGATTAGGCAGACTAAAATTACATACATACATACATATACTCACGGCTATAAATCCCAGGAAGGGGTAGCCAGAGCTGAGGAATTAGAAATTCCTCAGCCACTTTTGGAAATTTGAGTAGGGAAAAGATAGTAAAAATAAAGGTTGTTGGTGATGGGTCTCCAACCGCATCGCCCAAAAATCCCTTAATAGCCCCATACCGTTAGTCGCCTCTTACGTACACCCACCGGAAGAAATGGGGTAGTGCTATTCTAAACCGACACTACACGGCAATTTTTCTTTTTAAAACCATATGTTCAATATTTTAAAACCTTACTTAACATTTAAAACCTAATTTGAATTTAATGAAACTGAAACTAAAAGCTATATCATGAGAGTTGGTAAAAAAACTATCTTTAATCAGGTGATAGCAAATCTACGTTTATCTTATTTAGGCATAACCTATAAACGGTAGTTCCCTTTTAAGACCAATAACTCCAGTGTGCTCCAGTGATTATCGTACAAGGCTATAAAGGAAAAATTAACGCTTAGAAAGATTAGTAGGCAATAGGATTAAAAAATTACATATTTTATTTTACCGTCTTTTCTACTCTCAACTTCAACAAAGCCTAAAATTGAGTGGTTTTTAAATTATGGTTACCTCTTTATTGATAAATTATTCGAATGCATCTAAAGCGTCAAACTAGAATACGCAAGGATATGTAAAATAATAATCTTAAATCGGATTAACACTTAAAGATTAACTTCTCTCAATAGGAAAAAGAACTTTGCGCAATTACGGACACGTTTTTTGTTTTAATCTTTTGAAAAAAAAAGGATGAGTAGCCATTAGAATATAAACTGGTGTAGGATTGCTATTTAAATCAATAAGATTGAATAAATATCCTCTGACAGTCATGATAGCTCAGTAGGTTGGATCACCGCTTATCAAACAGAGATGCATGAGTTCAAATCCTTAGCCTAGCAAATGTGTCTTTTCTAAAGTCAAATGTGAAGTTCGGTTTTTATAATGGTTGCAATCAGTGAGTAAATAATATCATGAGGAAAGAAGACCATATGGCTAAGTTGCTTTTAACCATAGTTGGCGTCTGAATTTGAGTGAACATCCTCTAATACCCTTACTTACGCCACCTACATACATAACGGCTATAAATTCTTAAAATTAATATTCAGATCTTCAGTATGAGTAATTTGTCAGCTATTTTTGGAAGTTGAGTGGCGAAAAGATAGTGAAATAAATGTAATTGGTGATGGATCTCCAACCACATAAACCAATCGTCACTTAAAAATCTCTAATACCCTTCGTCGCCTTATACGAACACCCACGGGAAGAAGTGTACTACACTAAACATCTGTATTCAGTAGTCACATCACTCAAGCAATACAACAAACAATCCTGCCTAGCTACTGCAATTGATGATTCCATAGCAAACTATACCAACATACTTTAAAATAATCATTAGTGACAGCAGAATGGTGAGCATTGTGTTGTAATTTATTCAGTGTTATTTAAATATTTAGAGACATTTGAAATGTGTTAATAGTCAATTCAAGGTTAATGATACCCACTTAGTATGCTGCGTATCAATAGTGAGTTCAACAAACCCCTAAAAATAAGAAGCAGTAGGATTTCAGCAAAGCGTTTACTTTATCGTCTTTTTATGTATATACATAATCCTTTTATATCATTGTTGATGTTTTAGATAATATATGCCGTCCAAAGAGAGTATACCGCACTTTCAGATATTACTCAATCACTGATTATATTTGCCATATATACGTCGGCTTACATACATGCATATACTCATCATCATCAGCCAATAGACGTCAACTGCTGGACATAGGCCTCCCCCAAAGCTCTCCACAACGACCGGTCCTGTGCTTTCCTCATCCATACCTGCAGATAAACTGTAACAGTTTTGAACCATTTATGTTTATAAAGATTAATAATAATAATAAATTGGCTTCCCGCGACCTACCCTACACACACTGCATCGTCTAGTTCGTGTTCGCCACTCCAGAACCTTCGAGGCCAATGGTTGCGGTTCTGCGTGCAATGTGCCCTACCCAAGTTTAGCAACTCTTCGGGGTATTATCACCCTTCTTAAAGAACAACACTAATTCTATTCCATGATTCTGGCGTGGTCCTTTTGTAAAGGATGGTATTAAATAGTTTTTAAAGGGCCCTAAGGATCGGCTTTCCACCCGCCTTCAAAGGCTCAGCCGTAATTCCGTCCTCACCCTCTGCTTTGTTATTCTTTAACTGTTTCAGAGCCATGCTAATCTCGTATAGACTGACTTCGGGGATATCTTCTGTGTAATGTCAGGTCAATCTGGCTCTCGGGTCTTTTGCCAGTTCAGTGGCAAATCTTTGTGATGAGGTGTATAACTGTCCATAAAACTTAGGGAACCAGAGCTTTAGAGCTAGAAACTCCTCAGCCACATTGTAAGGTTGACAGTTGAAAAGATTGTAGAAATAAAGTATCGTTGATGATGGGTCTCCAACCGCATCGCCCAAAACCACTTAAAAAGGCCCCTTACCCTTAATCGCCACTTACGACACCCATGGAAAGAAAGGGTTAGTGACATTCTAAGCCGACCCTACACGGCTTACACTTAATTGCTTCTTACCTCGAACTTTCACTACAACATGCGTTTTAACACTGGCTGTCGTTTTTGAGCTTATAGTCAATTTCTCAAGATCTGGGATTGAATTATTTCGATTATTTTGGGCTTTGTTTTTTTTATTGTGTCAGAAGGGATATGATGTATTAAGACTTCTAAAATATCATAGATTTTTTTAAAACCAAATCCATTTGTATTTTTACGTTTCAGAGGCTGACGAAAAATGACTGAATCAAAGTTTTCATCTAATAATAGTTAGTTTAGTAATAGTTAGCTGACTCATTAATTTCAGTAGCATAATTTTATAACTAAAAATGACTCAAACATCATCTCTAAATCCTCAAAAAACATTGAAACAATCTAAAAAAATACAAATACTAGTACCACCCGACGGAGGATGGGGTTGGATGATTGTTCTAGGAACAGCAATCTCAAATGTGAGTATACCGTGCATTCTTTTGCAAATTTGGTGTCTTTATTATAATATTTATGGTTAAAAACAAGACCAGATGATCAAATTAAAAAGAAATTAGTAAAAAACATAATATTACTCTGCACCTTTAATGTAAGGTAAACATTTTTAGAGTTTTCCATAATGTGAAGAGCTTGTGCCTAAAATAGGTTTTTCGTGTCAGGTATAGGAGACCTGGCCCTAAGCGTGTGTGTCTCCTTTTTACAATTTTCTAATAACCTACTTGAATGTTAATTAAATAAAATTAAAAGCCATACCATAATTTAAAATAATATAGATAAAAAAATGCAAAAGAAGAAACGTTCTATTTAATTCTTAAATACATATGTGTATATGTAAAAAAAACTATGAATACTTTTCAACTATCGCTGGGAAGTTAAGTTTTCATTCCTTATTATATTTCAATGTTACATCCTCAAGATTTAGTAAACCATGTAGTCCGATTCAGGATACACTGCATGGTCACACCGTTTCAGAGCGAAAATAACGATTTTTCAACTCATTCCGTTCACCAATCGGTCTCTCGTCCTCCAATCTCGTTCCTATGTTCGGTTCTTCATTCTTTTTAGGTGTGCTGCATTGGAAACACGTCTCGTCTCCGTAAAATAGAAATTGTTACAATCATATATTTTCAGCTTTTCAGCTAGAAAATGCCAGTGTATAATGACTGTTCAAGTAAATATATGAATTGACAAGGACCTACCTCCGAAATACTATATATGTAAATTCATTTTTGATAGTTGGCGGCAAAAATAGCGGTGAGTAATATAATCATTTTATGTTCTTAAGCCCCTTAATGAGTTATTATACTTATTATACAGTTTTTTCTTCAATCCACTTTTTTAAGTGATGGTGCGATACTGCGCAGAAAGTGACATAATTCTAATTAACTTTATCAATGACCCACTTTTTAGTCTTATTAAAGTGATAATAAGTAATGTAATATTACCCAGAAGATTGACGTAATGTATATCTAAAGTGGTTTTACCTACGCGATACAGCGTAGAAAGTGTCATGAATCATAAAAACAGTAAAGATGTTCAATATTAAAATTTTCTTAAAGAGATAATAAGGAATATTAACCAGAACATTGATTGTCATAATTATCTTGAACTGTCATTGTATTTTCTTGAACTGGTTTTACAAGATATCCCCCAAAAGGTGACATGATTAATATGTATAACCAACTACTAAAATTTCAAAACGTGATAAGGCGTTATACCAAAAGGTTTTTTTTTTAAAATACTTTTCTTTTGTACGAGATACCTACTTCCCAGAAAGTAGCTTTATTCATTTCAGCATTATCATCAATCAGTACATAGTTACTACATGTATATTAAATAATACAATGTGCACCTACCGTACGTTGTCATAATGAATAACATTATACATCGACAACTTTTTAATCTTCTTAAAGAGGTAATACGAGTTGTTATCCAGAAGATAGTAGATTAGTTCTTAAACCGAGAAATTCATTCAGAGATCATAAGGGAATCATCTCGAATAACACAATAGATTCAAAGGAATCTTACATTTTGTTTCTTTTAGCAATTGTACGTATGCCTTTACCAAAGGTAAAGAACACGAAAAAAAACAGTTTTCACAAACTTGAAAAATTTTATCGTTTTCCTTCTAGACCATTACCTTTACCGTTTATCTTTACGAATGTCTCTGTTGGTATTTAGTAAATACAGGGCTCCAATAGCATAACTGACACAATTGAAACCTCTCCATCGCAAAACCACTTACGTGTTTGCAATTGCCAACATACAAAATTTGAATTTGTTACTTGTTCATATATTTTTACATATTTAAATCAAGAATTTTCTAATATAAAAATTATATATAAAAAGCAGTTGGTCTTTGGAAGTTTTTACACTAAACTTATATCATTACATTTTATCTGAATCGCCTTTTGCAGAACGTATTTATAACTGCTTATGGATCCGCATGCAAGGGTGGTTATTTTTATGTCTATGGTCTTGTCATGGTTATACGAGGAAAACGAACTGAAGATAGTTCCCTTTTATTGGGTTTGAATCTAGTTGGTTTTAGAAATATTACTATACAAAAGCATATCGCGGGTATGTAGCAGGGTAGGTATGAAATTCCCTTATATTTCTTACGTCAATAATTTACTTTTATTTAATTCGATAGTACGATCAGGAGCATGCTATCGTTCTTTGTTTTGTATGTATACATACAATCATATCTCACGCCATTGGTTCCCGTTTGGGTGTGCAGTGACTGTCGATCGCCGCTTTGTGCAACCGAACAATATTTTCGTATAATTAAAGGAAAATACTGATACAGGCCAAGATATGGTTTTCTTTTTAAACACATATTCTGTCAAGGCGAGTCATAAATATACCTATTTACATCACAAGCAAAACATATTGTATAATATTCATACATATGTTATATTTAATTTTATTACAGAAATATTCTTGATTGCAACATGATCTTTATGCTTATAATATTTTTTCATTCCATTTGTACCTTGAAACTGCAATTCTCAATGTTTCCTTTTTTGAACATTCGACATATATTAAATAAAGGTGTAGAAATACAGACTTTTTTTTTTGGCCTTAACAAATTCAAAGGCTCTCTCTTTTTTCTTTTATTTATTAAGTCAGAAAATATCTTTAAGAAAATCTTATAAACTTTAAAGATATTATAATAATGTCTATTACCTAAAGTTTAACAAAAAGAAAGCATTGTTAATTCTATCTTGTTCTGATTATTTTTCCAGTCGAATTAGTTAAGCAGTTTCTACTGAAATCGTCTAAAATATTGTTAGCTATGGTATGGTCATATATATATACATGTATATATGGTTGGCAATAGTAAGTACTATTATACCTCTATAGGTATGGTGTATCAAATACAGAGTGCACTCATTAATAAGTTTTATGTCTTAAATTAATCAACCAACAACAGTTTGGCGATTTTTTGTGAAATATAAATGGGTGTTAGTTTTGTACCTAACTTATGAATATTGATTTATATGCATGGAACGCAAATTCAAATCAAACCTTTCCTCTTGGTTTGGACTTATTCCTAAGCATATAAATATAATTGTATTTTAATCTCGGGAGTATAAGTAATTTATAAATATTATTCTTAAAAATAAATTTAAGAAAGCATTCTTATCTTCTTGTATAGATCTCAAGATATAGTTGCTACATGTATTTTAATTCTTCTTTCAAATACTTTGGCTACAAAGATTCATCTTTCTATTTTAAAAGAAATTTTCGTTAATCATTTTACATTTACAATGACATAAACACTTTTTGGCTGCGTACTGATCAGGGATGCCCATTGGTAGTTTAAGAAAGCAAGTAGATAGACTGGCTAGTCGACCTGTTTGGTATAGCTTTATTTTTTATCATCCTATATGTGATAAACAAAATATGTATTTTGACTTTTGGTATTATACTAGTTTTAGTAGTAAATGACAGTTTTTAAATACTTTGAAATTTAATGGGAAATGGACTTTCACCAATACCTTTAATTGTAATAATTTTATTGTTTGCAATAATTTATTTAACCAAATACATGTTATCATTTGCAACCAGAACTCTAAACATCTACATGGTTTACTAAATCTTGAGGATGTAACATTGAAATATAATTTATGGTTAAAAGAACTTACCTAAGTGAATTTCTACCAAAATTATATGAAATGTTACATCCGAAGAGATTTAGTACCCACCCTAACCCAGAGAAAGGTGAACCTATCTAACCCTTCAGTTGCAAATTCACAGCTAAGATACCTCTAAAATAAATGAAGAACCGAACATAGGAACGAGATTGGAGGACGAGAGACCGATTGGTGAACGGAATGAGTTGAAAAATCGTTATTTTCGCTCTGAAACGGTGTGACCATGCAGTGTATCCTGAATCGGACTACATGGTTTACTAAATCTCTTCGGATGTAACATTTCATATAATTTTGGTAGAAATTCACTTAGGTAAGTTCTTTTAACCATAAATTATATGTTTATTGCTTTTTTTAAGATAATTTTAAAACTGGACTAAAAGTCGCATGCATTTTCAATTTCAATCTAAACAATAAGTTTTCGTTTCAGATTTTTAATCAGTCAATGCTTTCACTCTTCGGTTTCCTATATGGAGATGTAATAGAAGCCATGGGTCACGAAACTCAAGGAGCTGCAGTTGTACTAAGTACGATGCTCTTCATCTCGAACTTTTCGGGACCCTTAGCTGGATTAATCCTCAAATTGACTTCACCTCGATTTGTTGCATTGGCGGGAGCTTTTTCGTGTTCTACTGGAGTATTTTGCAGTGCTTTTGCCACTAATATTTGGCATCTTATCTTAAGTTATGGAGTATTATTGGGTAATTTGATTATCATTTATTTTACAATGTTGCAAAGATCTTTGCTTTGTTTCTTTTTATTAAAAACTAGCAGCATATGAAGATGGCTTTTGTATGGTATATCCCGCACCCTGATAAACCCATCTTCCTAATAGATAAACAAAAGATGGTAATTGATAGCAAAGATAGGGATGGTTGTTTTACTTGATTGCCTTATCACTAATCACGGCCTTTGTTCACTTAGTTGCCTTTTAAATATAAAGACCTTACATTTTTTTTTATTCTTTGTCATTTTAGGGCTCGGCTTAGGATTCATTCAAAATTCTACATTTGTTGCAATAAATAGTTACTTCAAGCTAAAAAAGAGCCGAGCAGTTGGTCTGTCTACTGTTGGCAGTGGTGTCGGTCAAACGGTCATGCCCCATGTTGTGCGATATCTCTTAGAGAATTACGGGTATAGAGGAGCTTGCATTATATTGACTGGATTCAGTTTAAATGGGGTGAGTTGAGAAGTTTTACTGTAAAATTTTAGTTACCAAATTAAGGGCAGGGAATCATAGAGATGATTGTTGATCTTTATCGTCAGATAAACATAACATAAACGTTCACGCCGAATGTTACCGAAGGGGTTGGCAGAGGTACTAATACTTCTGAACATCACGTGACATTGTCACCTGGTGTTCAGAGTACCCAGGTTTTGCTTGGACAGTGTACTCACTTGATAGGGGGCAGGCCTATCGCCGTTTGTACGAATACACTGTCACATGACTAAGTACAACTCAGCCATGTGGGTTTCCTCGCGATGCTTTCCCTCCACGTTTATTATTATTAACCATTAACCACACATAAATCGTCAGATATTAGTAAATTTTATATTTGCTGTGTAGTGTCGGCTTAGAATAACACTACCCCATTTCTGCCGGTGGGTGTACGTAAGAGGTGACTAACGATATTGGGGCTTTTAAGGCGATTTTTGGGCGATGCGGTTGAAGACCCATCATCAACAACCTTAATTTTGCCACCTTTTCCCCACTCAACTTTCCAAAAGTGGCTGAGGAACTTCTAGTTCCTTAGCTCTGGCTACCCCTTCTAGGGATTTAGAGCCGTCAGTTTATGTATGTATGTATGTATTTTAGTATTATTATAGAATATTGGATAAGATTTTATATGTAGTTCGATTAGTAGTTAATTAAATATTTTATGTAATTTAACAGGTTGCCGGAACTTTACTAATACAGCCAGTTGAATGGCACCTGAAGCAAGTTGATGAAGAAGTTTTTGTTGATGAAAATATGCATTTATTAGCTAACAAACCGAAACATAGCGTTAAAACAGACGCAGATACTAAAGATAGTACTAACTTTAAAAGAAGAGCCACAGAACCGGCCTTGTATAGTGAACATGTGACATTAAAATACAATAGCAATAAGGAACTAAATAAACCAAACGTTGAACTATCTTATACGGATTCTTCAAAAGGTAAAAATATATTTTTACCTAGGAAATTTACATGCACATTTATTTATTTATCATGACCTTAATACCGAGAAAGAAGGCAAATATGATTTTTCTTCCAGCTATGATAAAGCTTTAAAATGTCCTTCAAATTTGTCCCACCTAACAGAATTAAATTTTGGCGTGTTAACAACTATGTGTTTTTTATAAATTAATAAATTCTGTTTTGCTGTGTAATGTCGGCTTAGAATAACACTACCCCATTTCTTCCCGTGGGTGTACGTAAGAGGAGACTAACAGTGTTGGGGCTTTTAAGGGATTTTCAGGTGATGCGGTTGGAAACCCATCACCAACAACCTTTATTTTACCATCTTTCCCCCACTCAACTTTCCAAAAGTGGCTGAGGAATTTCTAATTCCTTAGCTCTGGCTACTCCTTCTAAGGATTTATAGCCGTGAGTATATGTATGTATGTAAGCATGTTTTTTATAAGTTCGAATCAAGTGTAAGAAAAGGATACTGTCTTATCTTCATGTATTAACCCTTTCATTGGTGTTCATTAATGATTATTCGCTAATATGCTTAAACTATTTAGATGATAACGCTAGCAATCGCTTAAAAATAATGTTCAAATTATTTTTTTGGTTACAGTAGTAATAGGAAGTATGCCAGTTATGCATATTCATGAAGGAGTTTGGAAGAAACTATACAATCTATTTGACTTGACGTTATTATCGAGTCCACGTTTTCTCAATACAATTATTGGCATTGCTCTTTGTATGTCTTCACTTCAAAATTTTAGTATGATATTTCCGTACTTTTTACAGGTTAGTTCGTTGTTTATACATTTTATACTCAATAGCTGATAAGGGAATATTTTACAAATAATTTAACCCTACTGTCTTGATTCTAAAATAAACTGTACTCATACTCTAGATGCACAACAAACTCAAACGGTGACGCTGAATACCCCCGAAGGGGTTGGCAGAGGTACTAATTCTTCTGAACATCACGTCACATTGTCACCTGGGGTTCAGAGTACCCACGTTTAGCTTGAACAGTGTACTCACGTGACAGTGGGCAGGCCTATCACCGTTTTGTACGATTACACTGTCACATTGCTAAATACTCAGCCATGTGTGTTTCCTTACGATGTTTTCCCTCACCGTTAACAACCATGATAAATTTACCACACATATGTCTTTAGAAAAGATAAAAGGATTTGAACACTAGTCGTCTACACGGTACGCGGTGTTCTACCCACTGAGTTATCACGTCGCAACAAGTTGAACAAAAACAGTTTTAATGAAAAAAAAAACATACAATCAATAATAATGTTGCGAAATAAACCGGGTAAATATTTGATTGCATTCATAATAATGCTGGAAAACTACTTTAGAAGTCTAAAACAAAAAAAAAAGTAAGTGATACAATTTTAATTGTTTTGTTTCTAGAAAGTGGCGAATCTTGACAAGCAACAAACAGCAAACTGTATGTCGGCAGTTGCTCTGGCAGACATCGCAGGAAGACTGTTTCTACCCATTTTACAAGATCGATATAAGATTAAGGCTCGATGGGTAATCATCATTACAAGTATATGGGTTGTTGTTGTGAGGCAAGGTAAGTAAACATGGTGCTTCAAATCATTTAAAATATATTTTTGCGTGACAAGCGGGTCTTAGATGATACTCTTGTAACATCTATCTATTTTGCTTTTGGGTATTAAAAAAGAAATTATCAGGGCAAAGAGCGGATGGATGAAAGTAAAGTAGAGTTAATGTGGATGGTATATTTAGTGGCGGGCGGCTACGCAAGACAGAAAAAGTTCTTATGAAGTGAAAATGGTAAAAAAGCGTGAATGAGAAGAATTATTTGACAAATATCGTGGCGTAAAGTTATTTTTTTACTGAGTTTCTGCTTACCAAAATAGAGATAAAGGGCGTTACTAAAACTAAGTAAGTTTAGTGTTGGCCTAATGTAGAAGGGAGATAAATTAAATGTTTGCTTGTAATTTCAAGGGAATTGTTATACATAAATAAGGTGAGTCCAGTTTGTGTTCATTATTTATGGTTAATAAGAGAACGCAGAAAACTCAGCAAGCTAATGCAGTTACCGCGTTACGGGAGAAATGTTTAATTAAAACTAAATTCTCATTGCAAAGCGTAATGAATGGATTCATTATCATTTTTTTTCAAAAATTTTTAGAAGCCATAATATTTACAATCGTGATATATATCCCAATAATAAAAAAGTACTTTCCATTACTCTGGAATAAGTAAAGTTTCTGGAATAAGTAATTAGAATATATCTGGAATAAATGATTTAATCATAGGCTAAAATTTATAATTTTTTTTCTAAATAAACTAGAACAAAGCGACGGGGGCCTATACCCGAGGTCGTAGGTTTGAGTCCTGCTGGTGTCGAAAAAATTTTGTTTGCTTAATTGATTAGAAATATTCACCCCAAATGGTTTCACAGATTAACGAAAAACTATACAAATATTTGCGTATAAGTACTATGGATCCTTGTAAAATATATAAAATATTTGTCTTTCTTTTCAGTTTTGGCTTCTCAAACATACTTAATAACGCTTCTAGTCATGTCTAGTTTGTACGGAGTTGGAAGAAGTATGGTAGTGGTAACAAGGAACATAGCTATATCCGAAAACTGCACACTGGACCAAGTACCGGCTGCAGTTGGCTTAGGAATGTTCACAATGGGGATAATGGTCCCACCGGTTTATTATTTTCTTGGCTGGATCAGAGATTATACTGGCAGTTATGAAATATGCATAACAGTGCAAAATATACTGATTGTGATACTAATTGTCACGTGGATACCAGATATGTGCTTGTTAAGCCGAAGTGAGAGAAATAAGAGGAAAGGTCAACTTGATTTAGTACTCACGTAGGAATATAAATTAATATTTAAAAACGATTGGTAATAATGTTTAAGAATCTATCAATATAACAAATTTATACAATTTAAATAAATCTTCTTATTTTAACTGACGGAGACAATGACATGTTTATAGGTCATCAAAGAATCACCGAGAGTAAACTTAAAGACCATAGAAGACAAAAGGTAACTTATTACCACATTTTCGCATTGATTTCAGCACACATGTGAATGGCCGGCATACACAGTGCAATCCACATGATGAGTGATGTTTAAAAATATAACTTAGCTACTGCCTGTGCAGTAAAATATGGTACTATCTGTTTAATGAAATAAACAAAGATAACTAGAGTAAGTTAGTTTTGCTATTTTGCCACGCCTTTAAATGCCCCAAACCGGCTTATTCCGTTTATCCACCCTAAAAAATCCTCCCTAAGGCGGATATTCGGAAACGCGTGTCCGTCTATCCACCCTGAACGGGGTGGATATTCGGAATGCATATAATATGGTTCTTCCGATTTTCTACCCTGCCTACGTACAGTCATTTACAGAAAAAAGACCCTAAGTTTGTAAGATATTTTTATTCAAACTGTAAGTAAGAAAGTAGGTATGTTTATCTTAAGTATTTTAATGTTCACGATGTTCCTTGGACCCATTTTGTGTTGTGTATGTTTTTGTAAATTACTGTACTTGGGGTAAAAAATCGGAAGAACGATATTATATGCATTCCGGATATCCACCCCGTTCAGGGTGGATAGACGGACACGCGTTTCCGAATATCCGCCTTAGGGAGGATTTTCTAGGGTGGATAAACGGAATAAGCCCCCAAACCCATTTCTTCCCGTGAATGGCGTAAGAGGCCATTAAGGATATTGAAGGTTTAAGTGATGCTGGGCAATGTGGCTGAAGACTTATATATTATAACTAATCAATTTTTATTGGGAACAAATTTTTTGAGCTGTTATTTAAAAATTCGAGATGTTGTTTTGATTAGTTGAAAAACATATTGAGCAGTTATTTAATTTAATGGCGGTTGAATAATTATTGCGACAGTAAAACATAGACAGTAATAAAAAATATATTAGTCGGTTATTTTATCATACAATGTCAATTCTAAAAATAATTGAGTAGTCCAAAAGCCCCCTGCAGACAAAGAAAAGTTAGGTGGACACATTTAATTAGGTTAGGTTAGGTTAGATTATGTATAAAACGAGCGAGCGTAGCGCAGCGGAGCGAGCCCTAAATGCCTGATGCATGCCTATATGCATACCTATATGCTTACTTACTTTATAGAATTGCTTAGAATGAGATTTCTTACCGACAAATTCCGATTTATTACTACCCACGCGTAACCGCTCGTTCAATATTTTTTACCGCCCATTTAATTATTTTCCTACTCAATTATATATTCACTGATCCATTTCATTATTTTTTATTACTCATTTTTGTTTACTTTACTGCTTAGTTTTAACTGCTGATCTAGTTATTAAACGTGCCATTTATAATTTTTAACTTACCAAAACCGCTATATACAACTGCCTCTTTAAATCAGTGCCATTTTTATTTTACAATATGTTTCTGACTCAACATCCAAGGGTAGCTGAGAAAAATATCTAATTCTGAAACTATGGCTATCTCTTTTTGGGATTTATAGCCGTAAGTATAAAATTTATAAGGATCTGATAAGCGGTATTTTATTTGGTTAGTTATGTTTCAATAAAAAATATAAAAGTAGCTGCCGACATTATTAAGTTATAAAATGTCTCTTTGTTTGCATGTTGATTAAATTAATGATATAACGTAAATCTGAAAGCAACTCCTACCTATTGAAAATCACTTAGTCTTAGAACATCGGCGTAAACTTGAGAAGAAACTTTTAAAATTAATGAAATAAACGTTGAAAAGTACTAATGGAACAGTTTCAAACAGTTAAGAGGTTTCATTCAATTAATAGATCCAGGTGATACTTCATGAAGATCCCTTTTTGTTTTATCTATGGTCGCTCTTTGACTTTGAAGTTTGACTGAAGAGAAACGCTGAAACTTGTTTATAAAGGTTCTAGACGCGGTATCAAATGTTTATATAATCAAGTATAAAGGCGTTTTCTTATTGGGTTATTTAAAAGCGAAAAAGTAACAGGATATTTCGTTTTGTTTTGATTAATCCGGTCATATGATAAATATATTTAGGGTTTGGTAAAAATAAAAGTATTGATATATTTTATTACTTTTACTTTGAGTAATACAATTACAAAAGATCGTCCAGTGATCGAATAGTGACCTTAATTTCCACAACTAAGATATCGATATTTTTTTCTCTTTTTAATTTATATGGTTGTGACTGGTAAGGGACAACATCGTGAGGAAACCCACATGTTATTCTTAGTCATGTGACAGTGTATTCGAACAAAAACGGCGATAGGCCTGCCCCCTATCACGTGCGTGTCTCATTATAGTCAAATCAATATATATGGGCTGTGATGAATGAACATGCTCATTATACACTTTTGTTTTTTTTTCAAACTTCTCATACAATCTATAGTTATTTCAAAATGAGTATTTAATACTTAACTCAAACGTTTACGCCGTATATCCCCGAAGGGTTGGCAGAGGTACTTATACTTCTGAACATCACGTGACATTGTCACCTGCTGTTCAGAGTACCCACGTTTTGCTTGGACAGTGTATCACTTGATAAAGGAGGACAAGGCATGCCAGACAGACTTAGTACTCAGCCATGTAGATTTTTTCACGAAATAAACAATCTTGATATATTGAAATTACTACACATGACTTGAGAAAGGAAAAAATGCGCACAACAGTAGTGGTGTTAACACTGACCTACCAAGCTTATATTTATATTTGTTTGATCGCTTTGGTTTTCATCAAAATAAAATTATTTTGTATTAATTTATACAAATTAATGACTAGAAAATAAATTACTAATAAATAAAGAATAAATAAAGGAAAGAACAATTTCGACACAGGCGAGAATCGAACCTGCGACTTCGGGTATACGCCCCCGTCGCTCTGCCAATTGAGTTACCGTGTCAATGGCTGCCAGTGCGAAATTCGTCTATCCTTTGTTTCTTTTTCACTTTTAAGTAGTGTTTGCGTTTCCTACCTCCGAATTTTCACTAATTCGGAAGGCCACTTGTCTACCTTTTCAGATAGAATGCAAATGTTCAGAACGCCTAACTATCACATAATTTGAATGTTTTTTTTTTTATGAAAACCTTATGTGGGGATTATTACTACCTAATAAATAAAGAATAAATAAAGGAAAGAAAAATTTCAACACAGGCGGGAATCGAACCCGCGACCTCGGGTATACGCCCCCGTCGCTCTGCCAATTGAGTTACCGTGTCAATGGCTGCCAGTGCGAAATTCTTCTATCCTGTGTTTCTTTTTCACTTTTAAGTAGTGTTTTCGTTTCCTACCTCCGAACATGAGGTTTTCATGTGGACATGTGGTGTTCCTCTGAGGGGTTAACAATATATACATACCCAATACTCAATTATTTATTGCATTCTACAATGTGAATAACAGCTTTTTTAAAAACTCATATGGTTCTACATTGACAAACCGGTGGGGCCCAGCAATTTCTTATATCTAGGCTATTTTACAATTGAAACTAATTTGGTAAAGAGAAGAAGGAGAAAGGATTGCTAAAAGATGATAGTAAATATAAGAAATTAATAACTTACATTCTCACACACACAAAAATACATACGTACACAAGCATATTTTCTTTTATACTCTTAAAGCACTTCAAGTGATTAACTATTTTCAAATTGTGTTGAAAATTTTGGAAGAAGTTTGTGTATGTTTATTATCCTGACAAATGGGCTAGATACGTGTTAACATAATTTTAAAGTGCCAGTTAATTTCTATGCCTAAGTGAATAGTAAGTCTGAGATACATCGTGAATTTTAAAAATTCGTGGTTATTTCTGATAAACTTTCATATTTTTAAAATAAAGATTGACAGTACAGTAAGTATTTAGGTAATAAGTAATTCTTCAGCCACTTTTGGAAGCTGAATGGGGGGCAAAGATTGTATAAGTATCGTTGTTCCTGATGGGTGTCCAACCTTATCGCCCGAAAATCACTTAAGAAGTCCCAATACCATTAGTAGCTTATTACTTATTAAGTAAGCTTACACTGCACAGTTTTAGTTTATAATAAGGTTAATAAACATTTAAAACCATAGTTTTTCCGTTTACCGTATAGCTTCGTTGACGGCTGAACAACAAATCAAAGTCAGATAAGAACTAACTATAGAATTAGAACGTAAACATTTAACTAAATTTTAAAACAGGCAACACTTCAGTGGACCCAAGAAAATAAAAGCACAGTCAAAAAAACATCAAAATCTCATTAGTTCCCATTTCATGCCGTGACGACACTACGGAAGCAGTATAACTAATGTACAGTAATAAACAGAGACGAGAAAAATGTCGTATTTCTTTTTATAACATCTCTCCTCCATTTTCTGGTTTAAAAGGTATCTACAGTGCTGACGTGAAAATAAAAGTTGCCCGTAACGATGGGTTTGCAGTGGAAACTAAATTGAGCTATTACAGAAAATATGACCATTCTGCTGAGAAATATACTGTTTGACAGTAGATTGTCAGCACAGATACTGTTGCGCTTTGATAAACTCCTTTATTTTATTTTTATATTAATATATGTCTTGATGATATTATTTGTAGTAAATACTATCGCGAGTAAAATTTTATTTAAAAAATACTTGAAAAAAAATATTTAAAAAGGGATATTTTTATTTTGTGCACAAAATTGAAACACGTACTATTTAATTTATAATGAGAGATCCAAAATTTAAAGTAGTTTGCTTTGTTTTTTTTTTTTTTTGTAAAATAATGAATTTCAAGATACAAGTAAATTTTAATCATAACTGAAGTATAAGCAATATCGCAGTCAAATAATTTAATCGGTTTCTATGTTCCTTAACGAAGGCTATCAGTTAAAGTTAAAATATAGCCAAAAACAAAAAACTGAGGAATTTCGATGTGCCGTGTATGTCAATATCAGGGGATATCGGTATCTGACTTATTTGTTGTTTGAAATTTTTCTTTCCTTTATTTATTCTTTATTTATTAGTAATAATTATAATTAGTATTAATTTATAGGTAAGTAATTCATACATTTAAATAATATAAATAATTTTGTACCAATTAAACTTCAGACGCCGTCAATGGCAAAATATTGTAATGGACTGAAATTATGTAACCAACAACTTTTTTGGACCTGTTTTTACTGAAGAAATAAATCATTTCATTTAATAATCCCCACTAGAGGTTTTCATGTACAAAAAGATTTAAATTATTTGTTGTGTTAGTGGCAGTTGTTTGTATAGTTTGACAAATTAAATATTTGTTAATTATCACAAACTATATAGAGATTACTACGTAATCAGACTACCCACTGCCGTAGCTATCGACAAGACTTTAGTCTTTGACGTGCGAACGTTTGCTTTTGGCATGTTTTGTTTTTATTTTAACGAAAGAATGACTAAATGGCTCTCCAATGCGTTATAGTGGTAAGTTATGCCAGCTGCGAACTAGAGGGACCACATAGGCCCTTGGGGGAAAACAAAAGTGCTTATTTCTTACATAAATTCATATACTCACGGCCATAAATCCCAAAAAGCGGTAGCTAGAGCTTCAGAAAAAGAAATTCTTCAGCCACTTTTGGAAATTAAGTGGAGAAACGATTGTAAAAAGAAAGTTTGTGACGGGTCTCCAATAACTTCGCCCAAAAACCACTTAAAAAGTCGTAATACCGTTAGCCGCCTCTTAAAAGCACCCACGGGAGGAAATGGGGTAGTTCTATTCTAAGCTGACACTACACAGCCGGATTTATAGCCGTGAGTATACGTGCACTGGTATCACTCTATGAGGATTCCAGTGCATGTGTGAGAGTAAACGGGGAAAATACTGACTGGTTCGGGATCTCTCGGGGTGTCCGACAGGGTTGTGTAGCTTCCCCGTGGCTCTTCAATTTGTTCATGGATGACTGTTTAACAGAGTTGCGTGAAAGTGATTATGGATTGAGAATGGGTGGATTCATCATCAAATGCCTCTTATATGCCGATGATCAAGTGCTACTTGCATCATCGGTGGAAGAGCTGCAAGAGATGATGAATATTGCATGTGCGTCTTTTGAAAAAAAGGGAATGAGGGTGAATGTGGATAAAACAAAAACTATGGTTTTTGAGAGAGAGGTGAATATGACCGAATGCGTGATTGAGATTAATGGTAAGAAAGTGGAACAAGTGAAAGAGTTTGTATATTTGGGAAGTTTGTTTACTAGGGATGGAAAGTGTGATGAAGATATCGAGAGAAGAGTGAAAAAGGGTAATGCGGTAAATGGAGCACTGGATAGTCTAATGTCTAGTCAGTCGGTGTCTGAAAAGGCCCGATGATGCTGTCCTCGTTCCTACGCTTATGTATGGCAGTGAATGTTGGGTGTGGCAGAAGAAGCATGAAAGTAGAGTGAATGCAGTAGAAATGAGATCCCTCAGAAAAGTGTGTAATGTAAGGTTATGTGATCGTGTGAGGAATGATGTGATTCGTGAAAGGTGTGGTGTAAAAGATGATATTGTAAGAAAGATAGAAAAAGGAATGTTGAGATGGTTTGGGCACATAGAGAGGATGAATGACAGTAAATTGGTGAAAGAGATATATAGAGCCAATGTGGAAGTTAATGTTAGTAGAGGACGACCTCGGAGGACACATTTGGATCAAATAGAAAATGTGCTCAAAAAGGCAGGTGTCCGCAGTATGAAGAATAAAAGAGCATGTATGAAAAGATTGATGGATGTAAACGAAGCCAGAGAGGTTTGCCAGGATCGTACAAAGTGGCGATCGATAGTCTCTGCCTACCCCAATGGGAACTAACGGCGTGAGAATATGTATGTATGTATGTAGTATATGTATGTATGTATGTTATTTATTCCACTACAGGCTTTTTGCCCACGACTTCGTCCGCTTGGACTTTATTTTTTGCTTCCGATTTCCATCCAAAATAGTTTTCAGTTCAGTAGTTGAGGTGTTAAGATGGAATGTAGTCGCAACAAACATTACATTAAATTATACGTACTTGCTTTGCAGTCAGAAAATATATACATGTAAAGAAAGAAAATTTGCACTCATTATAAAATAAATAGAACATAATGATAATTATAAGTAGCGTCGAAGAGTGTACCGGACTATTTTTAGTGCCATAGGTTCTTACACATCCAACATTTTTATGCATACGACAAAGATTACCTTCCTTGAGTTAGTTTTGGTTTATAATTAAACATCTAGGATTTATGACTCACTCAACAATATAGGCTGCATAGTTTATATCTTACCCTGTTCAAAATGAAACAAGGTTATAAATAAATAATACTGTCAGTATCAATCTACCCCATATCTACCCTAAGGTCAAGAACAAACTAGAGGAGTCATAAGGCCGTGTTATTTATCAAGTTTCACAGTCAATCTAGAACGCAAGTAAAATTAAATTATTGAGTCGTAAATAATGAGGCATCCTGATAAATACCATCCTCAAGAGTGCAAACAATAAAAGGGCATGTAAGAAAAATATGAATCCTCCTACCTCCTACCAAATGTGAGACTCAAATGGGTTAGCATAACTAATTATATTTCGTCGAAAGATAAAAACTAGAATAATCTATAATTACAAGTATGTTACCATCGAGCCTGCTCTGAATGCAGATATTTTACTATAGTCTTACTAGCTTGCTAACTGTATCTAGCCACCGAAGAATGTTTTTCATATTTCACAGACACATTGACTCTTTGCATTAGATGCGGTAGTTTTCTCGCTGAGTTCGAGTTCATAGTGTTATATTCAATAAAAAGGCATTTTGTTATATGTTTCAAAGCATCGACAGTAATTTACACTTTTTTACAATCTAAAAATAATTCGAGACAATTTAATCGTCCCGCCGTTAAAAAGATCAAAGATACCTAAGTTTTGTAAAATTCGTCTTATCACTTTTCTGATTGGAGGAAATTTGGACCGTTAAAAGAATTCCGAGAGGATTAATCACCTGAAGAGCCTTTGTAAGCGTCGTGTCTAATCGAAACGCATTCTTTTAGTAAAAGGACAACCTTTTCCAAGATTTCATTGAAATGTTTCAAATTTGTCATTGGTTTGATCACGGTGGAAATTGTATAAATTGAATTTGACAAATTTCTGTTATTCGCCGTTAATTAAATTATTTTAGTATAGAACAAAATGGTCCTTGTTAACTGGTAAAAGTTATAAATGCTATACATGCATTACAAAAACTATGTAACTAGGATCGGTCGAAATGATGTATGTTTCAACAAATACTTGGTTACCGGTGGTTCGCGCTGGAATCACATGGATAGTTTTCTTTTATAGTTATGTAGCATAAAATACTAATAGTAGGTACATGACAAATTCAATCATTTCTTACTCCATTTGAAATTCTGTTATAGAACTATAATATGTTTCTTCTAAATTTTCTTCTTGAAAAGTTTTCTGTCGGTAAAATCATTTTCGCAAACGGTTAAATAGTTTTCAAGGCTATTAATTACCAGTAAATATTATGCTAAAATTTTCTTTATCCACGAATATAAAAAGCAGTACAAATGATAGACACTAAAGATAATCCAACATCCAAAACTAAGTACTGGCGGACAGTAAATATTAATCAGATTTTGAAACTAATAAGACTGAAGGTTTTGAACAATTACTCAATATTTTTTATATATTTGAAAGCATAACAGAAATAAAAAAACCTTAGCAAAATTATTAAACAAATAAATAAATAGAAAACCAAAAATTTTACATTATTTGGTTTTTATATTTGTAAAACAATGTAAAGTACCCGCACAAAAGTGTAAACAGCAATTCCAAAGTCCCAAGATTTATTTACTTAGAAAAAAAACAGTCGTTTTCATTATCATTCAGAGACGTGAACATAAAAACTACTCTTAGCTCATAAAGATAAAGTCTAAAATAAGGCCCATTTAATTCCCTTTAAAGTTGCGAAAAGTTTCTTAGTGAACGCTCGCGGCCGGTGGTGTGCCGGTGCAAATTTAAAGTATGTATTAACAGTGGCGGGGGCTGTTAGTGGGGAGCATGAGAATTCCATTACCGAAGAAGCGACAGGAGCAGAACTGGTGAATACGACACTGCGGTTGTGACCTACGCTACTCAACGTTATGCAGCAAAATCGGCCAAGTGCGAATCGGCTTGACATTGTAAAGGGGTTCAGAACCTGTTTTTTTTTTCTGAATATGAGAATGGAGATTCAAATAGTGTAAACCATGCTTTCTGTTCTTTTGAGTTTGGTTCAGGGTGGTCAAGAACCAGAAGCTTGTCAGTATTTGGGAGGGGGAAGGGTAAGATGCGATTAACATTAGACTTCTGTTAACCATCAAAATTGTTAAGAAGTGTCAAAATTGAAAAAAATCTACGAGGGTGGGTCAATAAGTCCGTGACTTTTTGAATTTCTGACCTCTTTACAGAAACAGCAACACTGCTCCTGTGAACAGGCATCTGTCAGTTGACTCCTGTCTAAATTTTAACATGCTGCGTCAGTTAGTTTGTGTTTGACAGCTATTTTTATCAGACTACTCACAAATTTGAGGAGAAAATGGAAATAAGTGAATTTCGTGTGCTTATTAAGCATTATTTCTTGCGAAAAAAAACCATTACCGAGACCAAGGCTAAGCTTTATAAATACTATGGGGACTCTGCACCATCGATTTCAATGGTAAAAAAATGGTTTACCGAATTTCGTTGTGGCCGTACAAGCACTGAAGATGCCGAACGTCCTGGACGCCCAGTTGAGGTCTCTACACCCGAAACAATCGAAAAAATTCACGATATGGTGTTGGCCGACCAAAGATTGAAAGTGCGAGAGATTGTGGAAGCTGTAGGGATCTCGCATGGCTCAGTAACTTCAATTTTGAATGATCACTTGGGCATGAGAAAGCTTTCCGCAAGATGGGTGCCGCGTTTGCTCACAGTCGACCACAAACGCAATCGTGTAACAACTTCACAGGAAGGTTTGGCGTTGTTTAATCGCAATGTGGAGGAGTTTTTGCGCCGTTTTGTAATCGTGGACAAAACATGGATCCATCACAACACACCAGAGACCAAACAACAGTCAAAACAGTGGGTTTCTAAGGGTGAATCGGCGCCAAAGAAGGCCAAGGTGGGTTTGTCAGCCAATAAAGTTATGGCGACTGTTTTTTGGGATGCATGCAGGATAATCCACATTGACTAAGGGAAGAACAATCAATGGGGAATATTATGCCAACTTATTAGACCGATTCAATGACGATTTGAAAACCGACCTCATTTGGCCAAGAAAAAAGTTCTTTTCCACCAAGACAATGCAAGGGTGCACACATGTGCCGTTGCCATGGCAAAAATCCATGAATCGGGCTATGAATTGCTCCCTCATCCGCCCTATTCTCCAGATTTGGCTCCGAGCGACTACTAATTGTTCCCAAATCTGAAGAAATGGCTAGGTGGAAAAAGATTTGACTCCAATGATGAAGTCATCTCGCAAACAAAGGCCTATTTTGAGGACCTCGACTAATCTTTTTTTTTGGAAGGGATAAAACAATTGGAGACTACGTTGAAAAATAAAATTATTTTGTTATCAAAAAATCTGTGTTTTATTCCAAAAGTCACGAACTTATTGACCCGCCGCCCTCGTATTTATGGTTCACTTTAGAAAACTACCGCTTTGTTCCGCTTCGATCATTGCTAGGTAAAGAAAGAAGAATATAATTACGAATACAAATTACTTGTATCGACCAGTTTATGATTTGATTACTTATATTATGATAGTCGGAATAAAAAAAAAACAAAAGAAAAAGAGAAATATATTTGGAAAATGTGCTTTATTTAAATATTTTTACGATTATAGCTATGGTGACTTAATTCGTACATAGTTTACTATGTGTGCTTATACGTTCAACACTTTGTGAAATTGTGACAAAATTCTTCATTAAATATAAATAGTTTCTTTAAATATTTATATTCCAAACATTTCATACATAACAATCATCAGATCTTGAAACCAGTTACTGCTATCTCTATATTGTATTTTTTTCTCTACTTAATTCGGCTTATTCCGTTTATCCACCCTAAAAAATCCTCCCTAAGGCGGATATTCGGAAACGCGTGTCTGTCTATCCACCCTGAACGGGGTGGATATCCGGAATGCATATAATATGGTTCTTCCGATTTTTTACCCCAAGTACAGTAATTTACAGAAACATACACAACACAAAATGGGTCCAAGGAACATTGTGAACATTAAAATACTTAAGATAAACATACCTACTTTCTTACTTACAGTTTGAATAAAAATATCTTACAAACTTAGGGTCTTTTTTCTGTAAATGACTGTACGTAGGCAGGGTAGAAAATCGGAAGAACCATATTATATGCATTCCGGATATCCACCCCGTTCAGGGTGGATAGACGGACACGCGTTTCCGAATATCCGCCTTAGGGAGGATTTTTTAGGGTGGATAAACGGAATAAGCCCTTATTTCTGTTCAGCCAATATTATTTCATACTTTATTTCTTTACTGTTATTATTATTCTATTGCTGTGTATTTACGGCTTAGAATGGCACTACCCCTGTGCGTTTTCGTAAGAGGCGAGTAAGGGTTTTGGTACTTTTAAAGATTAGAGAAGAAGTATTGGGCAATGCGGTTGGGGACCCATCACCTTTAGTTTACAATCTTCTCCCCACTTAAGTTCCAAAACTGGCTAAGGAATTTTTAGTCTGAAGCTCTCGCAAGCCCTTCTATGGATTTATAGCTTTGTTAAAATTCTGTTCGGCTTAATTTAACTGGAATCATGAACAGGGATCTAAAAGTAATTGCGCATGGTTGTTATCTTTCTGGAGAAATAAATAAGTACAACAAAAAGCAAATGGTCTATATTTACTGCTGAATTATAAAAATAGAGTCAATTCTAGATAATCCTGAGAATAAGTGAAACAAGGTAACAATGCTACATCATTTATATGACGTGTGTACGTAATAAAATATGTATTGTTTTCACATATTGACATGCGCGGACCGAAATATAAGGGTTTGTTAATATAAAATTATAGATGACAATGGAAAAAAAACATGGTTGGGGTAATATTTTGCTTTTTTTCTCATTACATAACATAACATATACTCACGGCTATAAATCCCTAGAAGGGGTAGCCAGAGCTCAAGAATTAGAAATTCCTCAGCCACTTTTGGAAAATTTAATGGGGAAAAGATGGTAAAGTAAAGGTTGTTGGTGATGGGTCTCCAACCGCATCGCCCAAAAATCCCTTAAAAGCCCCAATACCGTTAGTCGCCTCTTACGTACACCAATCGATAGAAACGGGGTAGTGCTATTCTAAGCCGACACTACACGGCTTTTTTTCTCATGGGATAATAATCATTCACTTAATAAATAATTCATTAATGTAGAATTTTTAAGTCAACAGCGCGGTTTTAAATAATGAATAACGAGTTAAATGAGATGTTACGTATATATATATACCGCGAAGAGGCGATATGATTACGTTGGTTGAAATCTTATAATTTGTCAATAGGTTTTATCAACTTTCAAATGTGCAAATTATGAACATTTGCATTAAACTAATTTTCATAATATGCATAATAAATTGCAGTCGCGCAATTTCATAATATTAATAAATACTTACTGTCAAAACGTATACTATCACAGAGACAAAATATTTTCGCGTTGTCTTAAAGCGTATCTTTTTACTGGATATAACCACGATATAACCAATATTCAATTACCAACCGAAATATGACGGTTTGAAATATGATGTTGCCACGTAATTTCAATGACGCTTTTATTAGATACTAAATAAAGCTATTATAAGCTGGCTAAAAAGAACCGCTGTATTTGAGTATTCACTTTCATAAACAATTTCGCAAACCAATTCAGTTAACAATGAAACTCGCGCTCGAAAACATCCCAATTACGTCAAGTAGAACATTCGTAATGAGTTTTTTGTGTAACAGTTTCAATGCGAATGTTTTGCTACTATTCAGGTCTGCATGTTGCTCAGTGCAAGATAAACGAATTAGTCTGACTACAGGCACGTCACTAGCAACGAATGCGACCAAACAATGTTTATGTAGAAACAAACAAAATTTCCACTGGCATTATTTTGAGTTCGCTTATTCTGCTTTGACCAACGGCTTATTTTCAACGTTTTCGGGATGAAAATATTAAGGCCTTTTATGATCATAACTGCTTAAAATATTACGCTATTTCAGGTATTGAAATTTTAGATTAAAACAAACTTTTATCCTTCATTTATTCATGATTGAATTACAGTTGAAATTAATATTTTAAAAAACCGACCAAGTGCGAGTCGGCTCGAGCACGAAGGGTTCCGTACTATCATCTATAATACTAAATAATAATAATAATAAATCTTTATTTTCCAAACACATCAGTATCAGTACAGATAGGATATTACATTAAGATGTTGCTTTATACATTTAATTGAGTACCTGTGGCCCCACACTAGGCAAGCCTGTATCGTGGGTACCGAGTAGTTAAAACAATATGACAATCCGACAGTAAGAAAAAACATATAAAAACTATAAGAATTTACATTATTTTTGATACTGTTTTGATAAAGTATATTGGATAGCATGCATAATAAAATTTAAATTAAAACACAAAATTAAAATTTTTAGCATAAAAATATATAAATATTTATGTGTATGTATGTGCGTGTGTGTGTTTCATGTTTAAATTACAACAGCAAGTTAAACGATTTTTATATAAAAATTCCTAAAGAAAAAATGGTACAGTGTAATTTGATGTGGGTGTGTGTGTGTGTGTTAATGTATGAATGTGCATTTGTGTATGTGTATTACAATGTTTTGGTGTCAGTCACTCACTCTCACTAATTGCTCTGCTGCATCGTAGGACATGCTTGACAGCTAGCTGTTTTTGAGTTTTGTTGTCGTTAATATATGTGTTATTAAGATGTTTGGATTATTATATCACACAAGGACGACCGCAGAGGACACAAAGTATGTGACTGCTAAAAAAGACAAGCGTCCGCAGTTTAAGCAATAAACGGAACGTATGAAAAAAATTATGGTTGTAACCTGATTGCTTGAGGTTTGTCAGGATCGTACAAGAAGGCGATCAATAGTATCAGACTACCTAATGTGAATTAATAGTGTGAGTATAATATTGATATATTTTATGCACTAAAAAAAGGAATGTGCTTCCTGAGTAGATAACAGGTAAAATCAATGTATATGTCGTAGGATGATTTGATGTTTAGGTTTTTTGCAAAAAAACCTAGGGATTATGCAAAAATCCGGATAATTAGACAACGGTTATAATATTTTCTAATCTTACTAGGTTTTTTGCAAAAAAACTAGTTGGTTTAGTATGACTCCGAAACAAAATGTCAGTTTTTATGAATACTGCACTCTGATTGGTCGATTGCAGTGCCCGATAAACACGTCATCTCTGATTGGTTGTTAATTAAGACGTACTTACTTCATTGTTCCTACCTACATTTGATTTGATTGTTATTTTAATTTTAGTTACAAAAAGTTACAATAGTATTGTAGGTGAAGATTTGTAAATGGCATTGTTTGTATTGGTCCGTTAATCTTCCAAAGAAAATAAAATAATAATAATAATAATTTCCCTCTATAACTCTAGCTATAATACCTCAATACTACAGTTTAAAACGTACTTATTTTATTGTTCCTACCAATATTAAAGACGTCCGTGGCCGAGTGGAAAGGTGACTAGGTTTTCGGTGTGGAGGTTGCGGGTTTGATCCCCGCTGAGAGCAACATTTATGTGAAGAGCATATGTGTATTATATTATATGAAATATATCGCTGAGTTAGTATCCCATAGTACAAGTGTTACTTATTTTGGGGTAACTTGATCTGTGTATAATATGTCCGAACGTGATTGTAATTTTACTCCAACAAAAGAGTAAAAAAAAAATTTGATTCCTAGTAAATAAGTATTGTCATTTCCTAACCTTTACAACTCTAACTATAATGTCTCAATACCACAATGACGAACCAATCAGAATAAGTGTAGGCGAGCAATCAGAAATCAGCCAATCAGCATTAAAGAAGTACAATCTTTCTAAACCAACTAGTTTTTTTGCAAAAAACCTAGTAAGATTAGAAAATACTATAACCGTTGTCTAATTATCCGGATTTTTGCAAAATCCCTAGGTTTTTTGCAAAAAACGTAAATATCAAATCATCCTACGACATATACAAATATCCCAATAATCTATTTTGGTCGTCATGAAACCATAAGAACTTAAATAATCAAAACTTAACGTGCAAACGAATTCACGAGAATGGCTCATACTTCACTCTAATAAAAGTTTAAAATTTCCCGCTGAGATGCATGTAAAGCAATAAGTTATTGATTTACTATACAAACCTCTATGCACATTTTGTGTTCGTTGTCAGAACCAATGCGGTGAGCTCATAAAACCTTATCTCTTCTCGAATATGCTGTGTTGACATAAATTTCACAACTTGCTTGAAACCATAGTATTTGTTTGCAAGTGGCAGTGTTCGTTTAAATATTTTTAGTTATAATATATGTATAACAAATCAATCCATTTGTGATATTAAATCCTGACTTGACAGGCAAGAGTTATATATGAAAAGCATAATTTCCGATATCGATAATATGAAAAAAATACTCTTTTCTAACCCTTTCGAATCTTTGTATCCAGGGATAGAGGTTATTAAATAAAAAATAATAACCCAATAAATGGTTCACATATCTTAATAGTCACAAATATTGCATTTTTTTTGACGTCCGATGAAAGGAAGATGATATAAAATAAGTTGGTAATTATTTTCCTTCCCAATCGCCAAACAATCACTTGAAGAACTTCGTATCCTTATCCAAAACTTAAAACACCCTTAAAAGGCAGAAGTTTATAAAAAGAAATGCAAAAAACGTTGAACAACTATTTAAGTTCACATTTTGTTTAGTTGTAATAATAGTCCTAAATTTTTTGTTGATAAAATTTTTCTCATTACTTTGACATTGACTCATTCAGAACTTTGTTTTGTCACATTAAATATTTACAGGTTTTTTATCTTGAAAGAAACGTTTAAAAATATCTTCAATAAATAATTTCAATCGCTAACACTTTTCCTATTTTGCAAAGAACCACTTTATACTTTTATTGATTAAAAAGATGGACTATACATATATAAATACATTTATATAAGAGAAATAGTAAACACATAAACCCGTGCCAAATATTCAGTACTAGTTAGCCGGGTAGAAAATAGTTTATATGACTTGAAAAACCTATGGCTACTTATAAAAAAATAGATCCTTAAACATGATAAAGTCACAAACAACTCACCATAAAAAATACTCCCTATTTAACTCCATTAAAAAAATTAGTTCCTCTCACCAACAAAATTTATTTTCTATTGTCGAACCCTTATTTTCCTTTAGGGTGAATTTCTGAAATTCTCTTCTTACTACTAAGAAGTGGACTGTAATTATTTAACTATATTTTATTTCAATTTCACAAGCAGTTCAAATAAGTTATGGTGAGTGATTATAGCTTCCAAAGTATGTTTAAGCGGAGGATCATCGGTCGATCATGGAACGATCGCAAAATTATTCATTCAATTCCTACTGCAATCTTTGCAAAAGAAGATTTCATTAATCGCGTTTTATTTCCTATATTTAATTATACAATATATCGTTTTAACCTATCTAGCAGAAATGATTTGGTTGGCACAATGTATTTATTTTGTTTTTGTTCTAGTAGCCAGGAATATTTTAATTACAAAATGCTCCATCAATAAGTTCTTAGACTGAATATAAATATATTCAGCCTAAAGACTTACAAGTAACGTTTCAAATTTTCTGACTACAAATTCCACTCTTTATATTATTTTAAACATTTTTAATGATAAGTTACACCTAAAAATAAATGAATGTGTATTAGTCTATACTATGATGCTTATTTTAGTATGCTTATTTTTCACAGTGACGTATAAACTTTTAGTTTGTTTCATTCTATCACACATTTACTATCGAACACACAAAATGCTTTACATTTGACATTAATAATAGTTTTTACACGTATTTATTATTTGTTTGAGCTTGAGGCTTGACCTTCTTATAACCGTAATATGTAATGGCGAAACAATTATTTTTAATTAATATTTTTAATCATCATCATCATATACCTACATCGATAATGGCTAAATCTTAAATCACATCGTTCATTATTAATAAAACGACACGTTAAGGAAAATTCAAACTTGCACAAGTATCGTTCAAGTGAATAATACGCAGTGAACGCTCCTCGCGCAGGCGGGATTGGAGCGCAAGTAACAATGGCGCGGTCTTTGGCTTTTGTAATACTTTATTATGTGCGGCGAAAACCCTGAACAAAACTTTATTAGAAATAAGACCTTCCAGTGCTCTTATGTCTTTTGCCTTTTGTGTCTTTCAGAATAAGACAGATTGTTGTCATAAAAACAATAAAAATGGACAGCTCATAAATAAAAGATGTTATTAAAGGAAAGAAAAATTTCGACACTGGCGGGGTTCGAACCCGCGACCTTCGGGTATACGCCCCCGTCGCTCTGCCAACTGAGCTACAGTGTCAGTTGGCATCCAGCGCGAAATTTCTCTATCCACCAGTGTCGAAATTTTTCTTTCCTTTAATAACATCTTTTATTTATGAGTAATAATCCCCACATGAGGAATTCATGTCAAAAAACATTAAATTAAATGGACAGCTGTTTAGTATTACATCATGTGTCCTTAAAATCAACCCACAATTAGCGTTGCAATAAAAAATTGAGTAAGTGCTGACCCAATAACATCAAAAAATCCCTAATTTTATATGGAAAAATAATAAAATTCTCAATTTGTTTATTTTTAGTATTTAGAATTAAGGTTTTGATTAAATTGTTTTGAGACTTAAAAAGAATATTTAATCAGTAATCATCATCATATTGGTACTCAATTATGTTAGGCAGATACTTTTGACCACCATTAACATCAAAACAGGAAATAATTTGGTTTCAGAAGAACGCAACTTATTCTTATAAAAGAGAAAATTAGAAAATTCTAGAAATAAAACATTGAAACAAAAATGTAGAGTTCACTAAACTGTGAAATACATAGTTTCCATCTATACACATAATTTTCAATAGTACTGAATATCCGTGAGAGGTATTTAAATTCAGCCATAATAATGTTCAGTACTTGGTCATTGACTGGTCGTTCGTCGTCTCGCTTGGCGCCTCAGAGTCTGCTTTCAACTACATACCTCTAATAAATGAATCTTGTCTTGTCTCAACTACAGCTCCCTCGAATTTGTGCAACCATTTACCAAACGCCGAGCACTCCATTCATCTATAATATTTAATCTTGAATATTCCAGCACAATTTAACGATATAAAAGCTTTTAGTCATAATAGCTCGTAAACGTCGTAGTCAGACTTAATAAAAGTTAAAACTAAGCAAATAAAAATTGATGTATGGTTGCGAATGACATCAATTGGTATTCTCATAAATATAAAGACAGATTTCTGGTTTGTAAAAACTGATGTTTATTTAAAACAATATTAGTTTGCCGTGGTAACGTGAGTAATATTTTCACTTAAATAAAAATCTATTTAGGATAGAAATAGTAGGGAAACTAAAGTCGCATTACACTTTCAATATATTGTACAAAAGCTGAATTTAGAAAACATAAAAGTACACTTTCAGAAATTATAACAAAGCATAAATGTTAATAGAGTATGAAATTGAAACGGAACGTAAAAATATTAATAAAATGTGAAGTTGAAAGTGCGGGGTGGTGCGAACGGCGCAGCTTTGGCTCTGGAGCGGCTATGAATAATCCGGCCGTCAGAGTCACGCGAACCGACTGCCCAATTAAAAACCTACTCTTTCCACAATTTTTAGCTTAGAATATTGTATAATAAGCCAATAAAATATCCCTCTTAACGCCTACAGCCGTCCGCCCCTGAAATATGCACTCCTCAGACTCATTACGTGGAGCTGAAATTAAATGCAAGTTTGCCTTCCTCTTTGCGTCGAAATGTCGTTAAAAATGAAAGTTTTGTTGAAATTATGTTATTATTTCAAATTATTTTATAAAATAAATTGTGTGACACGGAATCCTGAGGTAAGTAATCAATCCAGAGCTTGTGAATGTGTGTATTTTCGAGCTGCTTTTAAGCAGTAACAGAAAAAGATAGCATAATAAAAAAATATTGGTGGATCTGATTATTTGCTAAAGACTTAAACATGATATGAATTATGTTGTCTTTCCAAATTATTTTGACATAAAACTAGGATTTACAAAGCGCTGCTTAAACTATTTATCTAACAACAGTGGTTTAGATAATTATCGAATCCTTATATTTGATTGCCATTCACATTATTGTTGCCCAAATCGTAGGATAGTACAAATATTAATAGCGTAGAATCTCCAACAATCCTGCTTGGCTAATCAATCGAATACTCCGTTTGTACATTAAACACAGTATCTTCCGCAATTGCAATAGACAGTATTTAGGTCGAAGGCAATGCACTGAGCCCAGCAGTTCTTGACAGTAGATCTGGTGTCAAAGCCAGCTATCGGATCGAGATATAGACATTTCTGATCCAATAACGTCTTAATAGTGCTTACAAATGTAGGTTACTGGTTTAGAGGCCGAATGAGGCATTATTTTTAATGGGTTACTTATATAACTATACTCGTGTGTAGTGTAGAGTTTCGTATAGTCGGTTTAGGGGTAGAAAGCCATATTCGTTGCTTATTATTGTATAACGCGACCAAAGACGATTAATTGTAATAAGAGTTTGGATAGATTTTACTGGGCAATGTGGTTCGTTGAAACAATGGTCCTTTATTTTACAAGTGGAATGAATACGATCCAATTATCACAGCCTATGTTATGACTATTACTAGTAATATTTCTTAAGCATACATTCTTTTTATATACACATATTTATATAGCTTTCTAAAAATGCTGTATTGTTAATAAATTGAAAGTGAAAACAAACAGACCGTAAAGATAATTTGGTTCTCCTATATTATTCACTGAAGGCGAAAATTCGTGGGATGAAATGTCAAAATAAAAATCTCAGACGTGATAAATGTATGAATGCAAGGGTGAAATAATATTCGCTGAGCTTTGCTGAAAGGTTCAACGGAAGCTTTTTACTTCATTCGGAGTGGAAATTGCCCACTTGGGTACAATTTTATATCAATTTATTCAATGGATTGCTTGTACCCGTACTCCCTATATGAAGATCAAATTCTGGTCTTTTAGATCATAAATAATGGTCAACCAATTTGAAATGAGTTTTATTCGACAACCTATGCATGAATTTTTGACAAATTTATGGGAGCCAAATTAACGATTGGGATATTTTTATTTACGGAAAAGGTATGAATTTGGGTTTTAGCTTCGGTATCGATACATTTTATATATTAACGCATATGCTAAGGATGATTAAATGTCTTCTGCAATAACTGATAAAAAATACACTATTCAAACTCACTTACTTAGTTTATACTCACGCCTATTTTTCCGGTTGGGATAGGCAGACACTATCGATCGCCAGTTAGTACGATCCAGACAGATCTTTCTTGATTCCCTCACAAATATTATTCTACTCACTTCAACACATCGATGTTATAATAGCAATTGGGGAACAAGAAGCAATAAAGATATAATAAAAATATGGACATTAACTAGTTACACAGTGACTGAACATACCTATTAAATTGCAGGTTTGAAAAAATATTGCATAATATCTGTGTCTTATCATTATACTTGAAATAATTTAAGTTTGAAAGCAGTCAAAAAACTATATTTGGTTAAGTTCTGGAATCAGTATGGTATTATAATATGGTTGTGTTATTCTAAACAAATACTAAATTTTCATTACTAACCTAAACGAACAAATATTTTACTTAAATTTTATATAAAAGTGCATTTTTCATATCTCTCCCTTAAAAAAGCAACCACAAACTTGAAACTTTTACATTTGAAAATCTAGTTGGGACTGTACAAATAAAAGTTTTGCTTTAAAAGTTCAAGGATCTTATCGCAAAGAAGCACAACAAAATCTTATACAGGAAACCGTCTTCACATAATATTTTTAGATAGAGTAAAGAAAAATATTGTATTTTCCTAAAACAATCCTAATAAGGTTAATGTATAAAATGTCGAATTTTATTGCTTATGTCCTCCTCTTTATTTAGTAATTAGTAACTACCATATATGCTCACAATGATATAAACTAAGAAGTTTATAATTAAGTTTACGCTTGTAATTTAATATATTGCTGACCTTACCATGCAAGGGTTGTCTGGAATAGATCGCTTTAAGTGATAAGAATGCCTTATATTTGTACTTTTTTGACTGAATTGTACTTCTCATTAAGGACTTTTATTTTCTTTATAATATAATTACGAGTTAATAAAGATTGCAATAAAGAGTTTCCGATTTTGTTATATATTTTATTAGGCTTTAAATAACATATAAAAACATGTCAATGCAATATTTTGTTACGCTAACAATGAACAATAAATGAATTGATCAAACGATCAAATGATTGCAATGACTCATTTCTAATACATAAGTGATTCCACCATGATTTCGAATTACAGTTAATAATATTATTACTAAATATAATCATTATGGTCTCGGCACATCCCAAGATCACTACAATAACCAGCTCAATGCTTAATCATAACGTGACTAAAAATACATACATACATACATACATATTCTCACGCCGTTAGTTCCCATTGGGGTAGGCGGAGACTATCGATCGCCACTTTGTACGATCCTGACAAACCTCTCTAGCCTCATTCACATCCATCAATCTTTTCATACATGCTCTTTTATTCTTCGTACTTCGGACACCTGCCTTTTTGAGCACATTTTCTATTTGATCTAAATGTGTCCTCCGAGGTCGTCCTCTACTAACATTACTACTAATAAAAATTAAAAGGACGTAAATAAATTTAAGCGCACATTTCTTCATGTAAGTTTGAGACAAAACTATCATCTAACTAAGTCAAAATCCTAACAGCAATTTTGCATTCAATAATCCTTGACACAGCGCAACATTTGTCCTATAAACTAAATTACCATTTTTATGTTATTGTACTATATGCTACCGTTTTCAAAGTATAAATGATAATTAAATATACGATGTATTCTATCCATCAACATCAAGTTCAAAACATGTGTACTTTAAAATCGTTTATCAAAATCTTTGTTTATTTTTTTATCTTAACATTCATTTCGGAGCAACAAGTGTTGAGACGTAAACATAAGTGAGCACTGTCCTTAAATTAAACATTTATTATTTTGACGAACGCACCTCGAATGCTCTTCTAAAAATAACAATCCTTTGAAGCAATATAGAAATTGTGTTTTAACCGTGTTATGACAGATAGTTAAATACAGAAGTGAGGATTTTTGAGTAACATATGGGTGGTGGTTTATAAAAAAAATTATTTTAGATTCAATGTTTTTAACAAATTGCACGATTTTTGGGTTGTTTTGAAGAATGATAAACTAAGTGACATAATGTATTTCAAATGGCGAAAAGAGCATTCAATAGCAGAAAAAAAATATAGTGCATCTATGACACAACACAACGTGATGTGACTCAGTGGGTAGAACACCACATATAGTGTAGACGATGGAGTTCAAATCCTGGTCGGGCTCACATCAATTTGTTTTTTCTAAAGACCATGTGAGTTTGATTTATCATTGTTGTTTACGGCAAGGAAAAAATTGTGAGGGGTTTCACATGGGTGGGTTTTACTTAGTCATGTGACAGTGAATTCGTACAAAATGGCGATAGGCCTGCCCTCTATCATGTGAGTGCACTGCGCAAGTTAAACGTGGGTACTCTGAACACCAGGTGACAATGTCACGTGATTTTCAGATGTGTTAGTAGGCACCTCTACCAATCCCTTCAGGGATATACGGCGTGAAAGTTTTAAACGAGTTTGAGATAAAAAAAAATAAAACAGAACACTAACATTACCATGAGTTATTATAGTAAACTGCGTTTCTTTTACTACAGTCGATATCTAGTTAACGCGTTTCGGATAGTTTACTACAATGATGGTACCATGAGTCAAAATACCGTTTACTTGACTTGCTAGCGTCTATTCGACAGTAGTTGCGTATTTGCGCCCTTACCCGTAGAGCTTTACATAACTTCACACCTATTATGCTGCCACTAAAAAAAAAGAAACTAAAAAGTGCAAGGTTTGAACATCGATCAAATATATCAGTGCAGTCAGAGAATAGCAATACGATTAGCAATAAATACACACAAATAGCGGGCCATAAGCCATATGTTAATTGATTAATTTTCCCCTTATGGTATATACTTCTTAATTTGAATTTATAAGTTACTTACTAACTTTACTTACTTACTTATACTCACGCCCATCATTCCAATGGTAGGCAGAGACTACCGACCGCTAGTTTGCATCTACGGACTCAGCAAATCTGAACTGATAATGTCTGGTTAAACATAGACCAGTCGTTATGATTTCTATGTATCTCTAATTTACCCCTTTATTTGTTTTAAAATCATAAAGCTTAAAAAAGCTAAATAATCTATTTAGTAAACCCTAAAGCTAAATGTGGCATATTAAATTAATTTCGGCACTCAATGCGGTTGTACACCAAGCCAGTGGTAATTGCTACTTCCGGCCGCGGCGAGGCGGTTGGCCCTTAGTGGATATATAATGAAATTGGACAAAATCTAAATTCACTTGCTTATGACTACAATTGTTTTTTTTATACTTAATTACACTAAATTGTCAGGAAACTGAACACATAGCCAAATGAGTGATATATGTTTATTTTTACTCACGTTTTATATACACTGCACATAGACTGCACATAATTAAAATTGCATTGCATACACTTTGTCTCTCTCTCATGTATTTAAACACATACACTCAAACCCGCACTGATATCTATACTCGATAAACTCACACACACACACACACATACCTCTGCCAACCCCTTCGGGGATAAACGGCGCAAACGTTTGAGTTAAGTTGTGAGTATTTGTCTGTAACTTAGAATGTCGGTTAATATGTGATGATGATAATTAGAAATAATTATGAATAAATGTTCACATCGTATATCCCCAAGGGGTTGGCAGAGGTACCAATACTTCTGAACTTCACGTGACATCGTCATAGGGTGTTCAGAGTACTCACAATTTGCTTGGACATTGCACGCACGCAAATAATGTAATGCACAAGCACAATATTGGTCAAGATTGAGGTGTGGTAAAAACTACTGTTACGTCTACAATAGTAGCGCTAGTATCTTGACCGGTAAGGAACTTTTTATTTTTTCATTAGCCTAATTTGTTTCCCACTGCTGGGCAAAAGCCTCACAATTTTGAGCCCCAGATCCCAGTCCGAAGCTATACAGAACCACTCTGGTTCGAACTTGTCCAAGTGATCCCTCCATCTCCACCTGGGCCTTCCTCCTGGCCTTCTTCCTGATTTTTTCATTCAAAAGTAATTAAGTTATATTAACGCTTCCTATCGCCGTGACATTATTATTTACTGTTAAACTTTATACTCTTGTCTTAGGATTCAGATAAAAATCAGCTGCAGATAGGTGCAGATAGGGTATAAAATAGCAGTTGAAAAATTTATAAAATAATACTTAAATATTTTTTTGGTTTATCCGGAATGAAATTGGTTACCTGCCTATTTCTTTACTGAGAATGTAACATAATATTCACTTCTCCTTATAGATTAATTGTCAGAGGAGGCTCAAGAGGTCTGAAACAAGCACTTTCGGATGTATAGAGATAATTATTAAGGATTTTCGGACTACGATGATCTGGAGTAAAGAATTGCAGTATATGTCAACAGGATGCGACAACACATTAATATTTAACATTTACGTTTAAAAGAACTATCTTTTACGTCTTTGATGTTAGGTTTATGACCTTTTTTTCATAAATATGATTTTTCATTTTTATATTTATTTAATTCCAATACAAAGTTGATTTTATCATCAATTGTATCATTTAGAATAGTAATAGGAACTAAAATAATTTTGGCCGCATAAAAATTGAAAACCTACCTATGCGCTGCGTCAACGTTTGAATTTCATATAAATTTTCTCTCTTGTTTCGTTCTCTTTAGACTTCTTCTTACCTAGTATAGTCGTAGTTATTTTACTGTTTTTATGACAAAATCAACAAATTAAACCTAACACAACTAATTCACTAAGTGCTTTAAATCCAATTCAATTCAAAGTTCCACTTCAATGAGTAGCTCGTTACATATGTCTAATGAAGATTTCTACGTATCTTTAAAAAGCAGTTTAAAAGGGTAATTTGTTAATGGAGCGGCCGCAAATCTGGCGTTATCAGATACCGGTGGAAACCGCCTTTTCGCAAACAAGTAAACTGTTACGAGTTTCCCTTTTTCTAAGTAATGTTCACGTCACGGCTACTTTAGTACCGCGATCCCGATAACAACTCTTTAAAAAGATATTAAGAGTACTTTTAAAGTAATTGTTTCTGTTTTCAGTTTCGGTGATATGAGTTTAATACTTCTTTTAAAGTTATAAATGTATGTTTGGTTTAAATTATATAATTCTAATTAAAGAGATTGCTTTATCTATGTTATTTATATACATACATACACACACAAAAAAGGGGTAGCTAAAGCTTCAGAGCTAGAAACTCCTCAGCCACTTTTGGAAGTCAATAGGGGGAAAATGGTAGAAATAAAGTATTGTTGGTGATGGGTCTCTTCATCACCAAAATAACATAAATATATATATACCCACTTTTGGTACCCTGTCGGTAAGGCAGAGACTATCTTACTAACTTAATTTATCTTCATCGATCTTTTCTTGCTTGCTCTTTTATTCTTCGCATTCCGGACGCTCGCCTTTTGAGTTCATTCTCTTTTTGATTTAAATGTGTGTCCTCCGTAGTCATCTTCTACTTACATACCCATTTATACTAGCTCTATACAGCTTTCACACCAATAGACGTACCTATACATTCATTTCTAAAATTTACTATAATTCGTTTTAGCGACTACCATTATGTCAAAAGCTTAAATTTTAACTATCCTTTTTACAGTGCGTCCTATTACTAAATTAGGCACTAAATATTTCCCAAAGAGGAAGAAAAGCAATATTCGATAGCGCTTTACACATAACTCTTCAGTTTTTAGCATTAACCGTTTAAATTTAAAAGTTAGTTTCCACAAGTTGAGATCGAGGTTTCTTTCTTACTTTGAGCATACATAAGACTTCTACCGTCTGATTTTCTATTCAGTTGTTATCTAGTTCACACATAATTCTTCAGCATCAACGAAAGATAAACCATATTGTCAATAGTCCCAAATTTCAATGTACTCGTAAAATTAAATCGAAATACCGAATTGCAAAGCGGAAGTGACATGGCGTGACGCGGGCAACACCGCGCACGCGCACTCGACGCCGAAACCGGAACCGGATTCTGCGGCAGCGGTCACAATCTAGCTGGAGGCTGGAAACACTGAATCAAGCCTCTCGTGTGTTTTATGCATGTGGCGCTGAAATGTTTATGCAATGTTAACTGCCTTGATAACCTTATTGTTTTATTTTTTAACTGTTATGTAGTCTATTTAAATACATTATATTGGAGTGTCTATTTTAAAGATAAAAATATCAACCTTACTACACGCTTTCAAATGTATTAACTGTGAAATATCTTTATTTGTATGTTTTACGTTACGTTTGCCTGTTCGTTACCACTAACCAATAGCGGGTTGACACTTTTGCCACCAGTAGGCCATAAAATTTAGGCCGCCCTCAGTCTCATACAAAACCAATAAATACAAATGTTTACTTACTTAAATGAAAACAATAAATGTAATACAATTAACGCCTTGGCAAACAATAATATATCCATCGTGGATAGACCAATAAAAAGAGTGGAGAATGCAATGAATCTTGGTTTGCTTATGGACGGGGAGCTTAGGTTCAAAAACCACGTCCATGAAATTGTGAGTGATTGCTTCTATCGACTCAAAATTCTCTACAATATATGTGATTACCTTAGTTGGAATTTGCGTATTCAGCTACGTTAATGACACTAGATGGCGCTGCCATGTGAGTTCAGAAGTATTGGTACCTCTGCCAACCCCTTCGGAGATAAACGGCGTGAACGTTTATGTTATGTTTACCTTTAATTTAACAGTCAAACATTCATTGACTATTAGTCATTTTTACCGAACAATTACACTTTTATGATTTGTGGCAAATTTTATTGCCGTCACTTTATATTTTTAAACATAAATACTCGTAAACATAAATACTTTGCCATGTAGTGTCGGCTTAGAATAACACTACCCCATTTCTACCCGTGGGTGATCGTAAGAGGCGACTAAGGGTATAGGGGCTTCTTAAGTGATTTTTGGGCGATGTGGTTGGAGACCCGTCACCAAAAACATTTATTATTACCATCTTTCCCCCAATCAACTTCCAAAAGTGGCTGAGGATTTCTTCATTACAAAGCTCTGGCTACCCCGTTAAGGGATTTATAGCCGTGAGTATATATATGTATATGTATGTATAAATACTCGATAATCATACAGTTTCATAATACAGATATATTTTTAAATCGTTCTCGTATCCATAGGCCCCAACTATGGTATACTAAGTAGATGTAGAATAACGGTGTGAATCTCCATAAATGTGGTGGAGGTTTTAATAGTTTTGAATAAAACGTGCCATTTTGGTATAACAAAACGCAGTTACTCTGAACACAGAGTCACCGCGTTTGGATAGTGCATCTATATGATAGGTGGCAGGTCTATCGCCGTTTTGTAAGAGTATAAGGAAATCTCATAGTTCCTCGCATAACTAAAAAGTATACTTTTGCATGGTTTCTATCGGAAACATCAGCGCCGTTTTTGCGGGTGGATAGTAATGATAGTATTGTATCCATCCTTATCTATAGAACGTTAAATGATATTAAATGTATAAATAAGTTTAATACATTCGAACAGATATTTTAAGAGAAACAATTTCAAGGTCATAGCACTCACTTCAAAATAAAGAATACGCTGTACTAAACTCTTAAGTCTAAGAAAAACCAAATACTAACTTAATAATATACATATGATTATTTTAATGACATGCCGTAACACGAAAAAAACAAACTAAACATTAAAATAATTTGAATGTTTTTGACTTGAAAACCTCATGTGGATATGAGGTTATGAGGACATGGAGTATATGAGATGAGTATGAATATATCTTATTTTAGCGATCCATAGTCTCTGCCTACCCCAATGGGAACTAATGCCATGAGTATATATATAAATGTATGAATGAATTTTATTTTGAATTCAGCATTTCTAAAGTAAGCCAAGTATTTTATATAAATAACTGTAAAAAAAATCTTATGGAACAATAACTTAACTAGATGGGCATGAAAGCTTCTCGATGCCAAATTGGAGCGAAGTATTGAGGGTGATTGTCGAGTATGAGATGTCGAGGCGCGCTAGTTTTGTTTACAGTAAAGTTGTTTCCCATAGACTTACATGGAAAACTTTTCAGGGTGATTATTTCTCAATGGTATTTCTTTTTTCCGAAAAAACTCGTCGTCATGACTTGGGACACGATGCTTATGACCATCATGCAATGTTTCGTAATGATCGGTCCAGCAGCTTAGGAGGAGTGATCTTACTAGTGAAATACAAAAGGCGGGGGATGCCAATAGAAAAACATGATTTTTACAAAGAGTAAATCAATAAAGTCCTCATATTATTTTCAATAGGGCATTTTCACATAATGTTTCTCAAAGAAATGTAACTAGACCCAAGTATAAACATTAGTATTTTAAATTTACCAATGACCATACTTTAGATAATAAATGGTATTACAGAATGTACCATCGATTATTGCATTACACACATGCCCTTTTTTTGAAAGAATGCGGGCATTTATTTATTTTTCACTATGTCAACAAAAAATACTGCTTTATAAAAGGGGTAAAGTTTGTATGAAATTTTTCTTATTTCTGTATCTAGAAACTTAAAACTTGGTATGGAATTTCGGACGTTTATCCCCTAAAGGAGTAAAATACGGATTTGAAGATAACACGTATTTTTCCTTAATTCTGGACGAAGCAGTATGCAGTATAAAAGTTTGTATGTTTGTTTTTGAAAATAAAATAAATAAACAATGTATAACGGGGGGTGTATTTGTCTGATGATTAGATGTTTGGTACTTAAACATTTCTGAACTGCAGGAACGTGGTCTTATGTCACAGACGAAGTTCTAATAACTGTTCTTTTATTAAAAATTATATAACTTTTATTGCCGCCTATCAACTTGAAGATAAATAGTTATTAAGTTTGTTATTATGTAAGAGGTTTGTCAGGATCGTGCGAAGTGGCGATCAATAGTCTCTGCCTACCCCAATGGGAACTAATGGCGTGAGTATATGTATGTATTATGTAAACATATTATCCCACCAAAAACATTTTCATGTAAAATGTTGCCAAGACGAGCCCATATGACTCGCACTGTCAAAAAGTTATCAGATCTCATGTAGAGCCAAGCTTCTAACACTACACGCCCTAACTCTACAAGGCCTAACTTCACAAACTCTACACCTTAGTCAAAATATGTGGCTTGGCCACTTTGCTACATTCACATCGGCGTAAGGTGAAAAATCAATTCACTGTACTTTTGTGTTATACAATAGTTCTTGTAGTAACGAACGGCCAAGCCACAAATTTTGACTAACCTGTAGAGTTTGTCAAGTTAGGCCTTGTAGAGTTAGGGCGTGTAGTGTTAGAAGCTTGGCTCTACATGAGATCTGATGACTTTTTGACAGTGCGAGTCATATGGGCTCGTCTTGGCAACATTTTACATGAAAATGTTTTTGGAGGGATTTCATTTCTTTTTGTAAGTTGTTCTTTTTGTAGTTTGTTAAGTTGTAACATCACGTGACTTTGTCACCTGGTGTTCAGAGTACCCACGTTTTGCATGGAAAGTGTACTCACGTGATAGGGGGCAGGCCTATCGCCGTTTTGTACGAATACACTGTCACATGACTAAGTACAACTCAGCCATGTGGGTTTCCTCACGATGTTTTCCCTCACCGTTAACAACCATGATAAATGAACCACACATATGTCTTTAGAAAAGAAAAATTGGTGTAGGCCCGACCCAGGATTTGAACACTAGTCGTTTGCACGATAACCGAGTGTTCTACCCACTGGGCTATCACGGTTGGTTATTATTTAATGTTAATGAATTGGTAGTAGTTGTGTACATTGTTGTAGTTAGTAGTTGGACGTACTTCAAAGATATGATAGGTAATTATTGAGTTCAAATGCGTTTACTCTTTTATCATTTAAAAATTCGACGCGAAAAATTGTGAATATGCGTGTTAACGTCATGTTTAGTGCCCGCGCGAAGCTAGTGTCTATTGTTGTAAATAAGTATTGCGTAAATATTACTCATTTACTATTTCATATATTTTTTGTTTGCTCATATTTTATCTATTTATTATAATCTATCTATTTATAAACTTATTTTTTGATGATATTTGTCATTTTTGTTCAGTAACATAACATGTTTGGCGTTACTAAAAGTTTGGGAAATTCCCTACAAAAATACCACATGCGAGGCAAAAAATGTTATTGTGTCAACACCGATCTGATTGTGCGAACGAGAGACATATAGGGTGCCACGCGCGTTATCTGTCTATAGCTTTCTATAGGTAGTTGGTCTGAGGCAATTAAGATGCTGGGTAATGACAGCTCAGAATAGTGCTAACCCACTTCAACCAGCGGGTGTCTTAAGTGTTTACTTAGGTTTTTTGTGGCTTTTAAAGTTATTGCTGGACGATTCGGCTGGACACCCATTACCAATCATCCTTTGCTTTACCATCTTCATTCCATTTTTCCGTCCTCAGCTTTCACAAGCGGCTGAAAAATTTTCAATACTAAGGCTTTGGCTAACCTGGCTAGCTCTGGCTCTGGCTAGCCAGAGTAGGTTTTAAAAAATTTATTTTTTCTTTTTAAATTTACGGCATCCTCATAACATCAACATATTGTTACCCTGCTTAGAAGGTGTAGTAAGACCAGTAAAACATCCTTGTTTAGGACACTTACACTATTACCCAGTCTTCTACATTCATTTAGAGATTATAGATCTACCAGCGTACCGGGAGAATGTGAGTTGCTTTGCTACCTTTGATTGACATAAACAGCATTTATAAATTTTATGGCTAGTGATTTCACGTAAACTTTTTATATTAATACATTCAATACAATAAATACAAATGAATGACAAACATATATTCACGGACATAAATTCCAATAATGGGTAGCCAGAGCTTTAGAGCTAGCAACTCCTCAGCCACATTTGAAAGTTGATAGGGGGACAAGATGGTAGAAATTTTGTGTCATTAGTGTTGGGTCTCCAACCGCATCGCGCAAAAAAACTTAAAAAGCCCCATACCCTTAGTCGCCTCTTACGACAGCCGTGGGTAGAAAGGGGTTGTGACCACAGACATGTATTTGAATAGATGCCGCAAGTGCATGTACTTCGCGTGTAAAAACTGAGTAAAATTATCTTAGTTTATCGCCATTTGATTGAGTCCGTGCTCGAACGTTCTCGGTGACAGATGTCAAGCTAAATATAAAAAATGCCTAATTGTGCCGTATTGAGTTGCAAAAACTATCTAAATAAAGCGGGACTAATTAATAGAAAGATTTCCTCTCATCGGTTGGTCACTTTATTATTAGATTATGTGGTTTTTATTGCAAAATCAATTATTTCGTGTTCGTTGTGGTTTTACGCTGAAAAACTTTTAAAGGAGTGTGTATCGCATAATTTATAATACATTGCCGCTTATAGTTACAAAGCTATCTAGTATGGCTTGTCTATTAAAACACGCAATAAACATCAAAATGAACGATACTTTCACCTGTCAATCAGCTACATGGTACGGTAGTTATTGTCATATTTCTGTCATTTTAAGCAAAATGTGTTGTACCTACACAGATAGTTGTGTTCGATTCTAATTCTAATCGATTTTGGGAACAGAGAAATGATAATATTCGCGATGGATGTTCCATGTATCTAAAATATTTTTATTACTACAATGTTTTTTTTAAATAATTAATTGGAATACTCTTGTTTTAACTTTGTTTTTATTGAATAAAAGAACAGTTTAATTTTAGTAACAAGTTTTTCTCTAAGCTACATTTCTTAACGAGTGGTATGTGTCAGTCTTTGTTTAGTTCCTCCCTTCACTCAGTGTTGCCAATATAAATGTACATACATACACGAACACGCCTCCTTACATAAGTTCAAAGCTTCTTAAGTACTACAGTAATTATAATCAATTAGGGAACTATACTCCTTTAAATTTAGCATTTTTAAGTTAGTGAATTTAAAATTTCCCACAGGTTTTGTAAATATATCTGCAATATTATTTCCTGACTCTATTTTGTATACTTCCCTGCTAAACATTTTAATTTACAAAATGATAGTGAACTTTAATGTGCTTAGAATTCTTTGTAAAGTTTCCATACTTAGAAATAGCTACAGCTGCTGAATTATCTTCATAGATTTTAACTGGTTTACAAACCTTAGTAAAGACATCATTCATTACACAAATGAGAAAATTTAATTCTGTTACTGCTTCTGATAATTCTACATATTCGGCAAATGTTGAAGAGTTTGTTACACTACTTTGTTTTTTTTTTATTTCCAATATTGAACAAACGAAGAGTTCCGTACTATCATCTATAATAGAAAATAACGTTTTTGTATGGGAGCCCCTTTGATATTTACTTTACTGTTATTTAATTATTTATTTTGAAAGGTGATATACAAGTAAATATACTCTGAAAATTTTAAGTATCTACTTATTAACGTTTTAATATTGAGCAAACAATTACGGAAAAAAACACGTTTATTGTAAGGGGCCCCCCTTAAAATCCTTTTTTTACTTGTATTTGTTGTTATAGCGGCAACAGAAATACGTCATTTCATACGAAAATTTCAGCTTTCTAGTTATCACTGTTTATGAGATACAGCCTGGAGAAAAACAGACAACGAAAAAAAAAAACTTGATTATTTTTCATTCTCTACAAGTTATTTTATTTGTTTTTTTTTCAAATCCGAATTAGTTCTGGGTTGTATTATATTTTGTCATAGCGTCTTCTACTGGCTTTCCTTTTTGTAGATAAAATTTCTTCTCGGGGTTTTTTTAAATCATTTCGTAACTTTTCGAGAACAAATTATTAAAACTAGTTAATTAGGTAGGTTATCAATAAGGACAAGTTATTATAATAATAAAGGCTACTACTGAACTACTCACTGACTAACTGACTCATTAACTCCGAGAAGATGTAGTGGTGGAGGAAAATAATGTAGGAAGAGTTGCTCAGAATAAAAATGAGACCATGAGAAAATAGCGTTATTAAAAAACAGGTATAATTCCAGATTTATCATTCTTCTGTCAATTTATCATTCGTCTGTCGATGCACTCGAATATAATCGATTGAATCGTTTATGCGCTGACGGGGAGTTCCCATCACTAAATTGCTCATGTGACGTCACAGTAGGTGGAAAAATAATAGCACGCTTGGTTTCTATACAAGAAATGACACTTGCGTTATCTATTCAAATACAGATATGTGGTTGTGACATTGTAAACCGGCACTTAAAATATACAAATAAATAAATAACATACAATAAATACATACAAATTAATAATTTTTTTAATTATTTATTTATCATTTGCTATCTAGCTGTTTTATATTTGTGTCTTTACCAGATAAATTGGTGGCTCTATACGTAGTAATCAGTATGTCTAGCTGTCATCTTTGTGTTGCCAATCTATATACGTAGGTATAGCATAATATGTACCTATATCGATGGTAGTAATCCATAAATGGTAAGTCATTTCTATCTAGTCTTTGATTGAGATTTTGATTAAAAATAATAAAGCATTGCACCTTTAACGAATTTTAATAATAAATAATGTTCTTAATCCGAAATACATTTTCTACTCGTAGAATTCCAATCTATGGGATAAAATATTGCACTAAAAATTTTATCCCAACACAAGAGGTGAAAAAACCAAAGAAAGATACTGAAGTAGCAAAAGCAGCTGTTAATAAAGAAGAAGTAAAAGCTCCAAAAAAAGAAGCTGGACCAAAGAAACCAGAGGTAAAAGGAGCAAATCAAGAAGATGTATGTGAAATAAAGTTTTTGGGAGATCCGCTATATCTTGAGCCCATGTACAATGCTTCGCCTACTTTAAAGCAACAAGATAACATAAGAAGACAAAAAGTTTATAATTTTGGTCTCTACGTGGCTGCTTGTAATCCCAAATTTGTCGAAAAAATTGTAATGCACCATAATGGAACTTTAGAAATTTTAGTAGCACCAGATGGCATTTTTCAAGTTTTGAGTTTCTTGCGCTATCATCAACATGCTTGCTTTGAACAATGCTCAGCAGTAACCGCTATTGACGTACCCAGTAGGGCATTTAGATTTGAAGTGATTTACTTATTGCTTAGCATGCGTTTTGCCGAGAGAGTTACAGTAAAGACTTACACGGATGAAGTGACTGCGCTTCCATCTTCCTATTCACTATGGCGAGGAAATAATTGGTTTGAGCGAGAAGTATATGATATGTTTGGAGTAATCTTTAGCGATCACCCAGATCTAAGGAGACTTTTAACTGATTATGGGTTTCCTTCACATCCTCTGCGTAAAGACTTTCCTCAGGTTGGGTATACTGAATGTCGGTACGATGATGAGCTTAAAAAAATCGTTTACGAACCAGTAGAATTTGCTCAAGAATATCGGGCTTATAAAGTCGCTTCTCCGTGGAGTAGTATGAAGAACTTTAATATAGGTTTTAATAGTCCCCCTCCTCCCCCACCTCCGCCGCCTGCGCCTCCGAAAAAGAAATAATAATTTATCGTATTTGTATCGAAATAGTAGTTATTTATAATATTTTTCTCTAAAATGTTTTAATTAATGTATTGATAGTAAATATATATAGAAATAATAATAACTATTCTTTCAATAAAGTAACTTAGTAGAAGTAAGAATCTGAGCGGGCAAGATGCCCGTTTTGTGCTACATCAGTCCAGATGACGTCTTTCTAGAGCGGGTTCAATTAATAACTTAGGAAATTAGCGGAAAGAAGCTAATTATTCTATCTCCATTCCAAGTTAGGTCAAAAGCAATGAGATGAATAGGGTTTTGGGAATCACACAATTGAATATTCAATGAGATTTATCGCAAACATAATATTTTTCAATTGATTTTTGATTACTACTAAATATAAATTACGATGTTTTAAGTAAAATTTAAGTTAAAATAGTAAAACCAGTTTTGTTTAAAATATCTCACCCTCACATAGAAAAAGCATGGGTTTGAATCTGAACGCCGACATATTTTTCTAATATCTTTTTAGATTTATTAAAATGAAAAACAAAACATCTACGACCGAAAAGACAAGATAGTCTAGAAATGTTGTAGGACAGAGCTTGAATTCTATATATTTGGTTTTACTTGAGATTTTATACTCCATCAGGGCATATTCATGGGATACATGGTGAAAACTATATATTGCATAAACAAAAATAAGTCCGTAATAGCTCTACAAATATATTAGAAAAAATACCCTGGTCAAATTACCTTTAAAAATACTGGGAACATTACATTTACAATATTATAACACTAATCCGTATATAGCTGAAAATTTCCATGAACATTAGTAACACTATTGCAAACAGTTCGTAACCCCATTAATCTGAGTGGTGCAAAGGAAATCTTAGATCAAATGTAATATTTTTTTATGATTAAAACCGGTGAAACGAAATAAAAACATTAATATAGCATTATAAATATAAAAATTGGTGGTTTTGGGAAAGCAAATAAATGCAGTGCAGGTCATTGCTGCCATACCAAAACTTCTGAAATAGGTTTGAATTAAATTGCTATGTTACGGAAAATGATTGAAATCTCTATAATTTTGCAAAGGCGTCGTACAGTCATATAGTAAGTCAATAAATTGACTTTGCAGTCATATCTTTTATGATGATGTCCGAAATGGTCAGTTTCATTTTATCTTTAGGTTTACGCAGTTGTTTTTTTATTTAGTTGATAATTCCGCGTGAAAGTATCAGGGGCTATGACCAACATTAGAAATAGTTATTCGTAGATCATGAAACTCAATGCTTACTCGTACGTAGTCCTGGTACTATGCCTTACTACAACAATTAGATATTTATTTGTTATTTGAGTATTATCTAATTATAAACTAAAACTAACTACTAACTAAACTAAACTAGAGTTTTTTTCATGCACATAGAAAATACGGCAAACTCAACTTAGAACCAAAAACTGTATCTGACCACCAAATGACAGAGAACTAGAAAATTGGCACCGAATCTTTGATTTCATAAGTCTGTTATCAGGCCATCTGCGTAAGAATAACGGCGAAGTACAGGGTTGAATGAACAAGCGGGTTTTGGTTCAGTGTATGGCGCGCACTCGCTTCCGTCGTCCGCTCCTGAGGGACTGCCGCCTACTTCACGCACGGTTTTCGGAAAACTTTACGACTTTTAACTTATTTAAAAGAAATTTCAAATGGACTCGGAATCATACGATATGTAAAGGTCAGTTTATTATTGTGTTGCATGTAATGTTACACGCCTTACTTAAATTTCAAAAGTTATTTTGGTGTTTTACTACTTACTTTTGTAATTCTTGTCAGTGTACGTAAACAGTACCTCAAAGTACAAAGTTTTTTTTGTTTTATCAATTATTATTGTTGTTGTATACGTATTTTAAAGTATTTTGCACGTATAATATGGCTTAAAGGTTTAGTTTTTTTTAATAAATCGGTGTAAAAATTTATTGAATTTAGGATTGAATAGAACTTATTTTTTTATTGAATAACTGCCGTTGCTTGTATTTTATCATCATTGTTTTTTTTTATGTTTATGACGTATATGGTTGATCCTGCAACTATATCTTGAGTCTCAAATAATAAGAGTGATAACAACTAAGAACGGCACGATATTCTTGCCACACTTTAATTTACGTAATTCAATGCAATTTATGTTTCTCACCAGCCATTTTTTATACATAGATTTGTAAATATACTCGCGCTTGGTTCTACCTCTTTGAAAGTTAATTCTAATGCTTATCGTGAAAAAAAACATGCAGCAATGAAATCATAGACTTGTTTTTTGTTAAGAAATACTGATCAGTGATAGTATAGCATCTCAATATCTAATTTACTTTCTGTGGGACATAAACATAAGTAAATCGGTTTTTATCAACACACGCCTACACCTACCTTAAGTTAATTTATTTATTACACATAAATTAATCAGAAGAAATAATAAATATTTTTATTTTTGATCTCAAAGTATTTACTGCCTACCTGGAGAGTGCATCCACGTGATAAGAAACAAACTATTTAGAAAATTTGTTTTTTGTAAATTATTTTATGAAAAAATACATATTGTCTTATACTGTGATCAACATTTCTAAATATAGTTTGTTTGTTACCTTTCCGAAACTTGAGTACACAATAACGGAATTAGGCAAAGAAAGAACTGTTAAATTGCAAATATTTGATTATTAACACAAGGTGGTGGTATTGACATTGAATTTACCTTATTTATCTTTATTTTAGTAGCCCCTCAATGAAAAAGAAATAGATATTCAATTAAATTATTAATAACAGTAGCAATTCAGCGACAGTTATGAAATTTCCGGCGGGCGGTGTAACGTCAAACTCCTAAGTGTTGTGTAGTTGGCTAACTCTGTCCAAGTCAGTCAGAATTCGCCCTGCTTTCGCCAAGATGTCTGCAGTTTCAACAATTTGCAGCATAACTTGTCATATTAATAATTTCTGATTATAACAACAGTAAAAATATTATCAATACAGCTCATATAGTCTCAACATAAACGGGTGAAAAGTAAAAACCTAAAATTTGACAAATTCTTGGACTATTGAACTCTGAAGACTCTTAAAAGTATTTTTCTAGTATATTCTCAAATATCAAAGATAAACTCTATATTTTTAAAACTAATATTATTCTGCCGTCACATCGGAAAGTGTTTGTAAAGAAAAGAATAAACAAGAAACGCTTAACATTCACTTTTATTCCTGTTTTTAAATAAATTTTCACATAATTTTGTGTATTGCTTATTTTCAATTATTACGATCCAAACAACGGTTGTTTGGATCGTAATAATCTAATTGTGTAAATTTCCTCACCTGACAATAATTCCTAGGAATAACGAGGAAAGACGAATATCTTAATGGACTGGGTCATATGGGCGAAGGTTTTATCCTGTTTTATCATTGAAAAATATTGAACACTTAATTAATATACCTATTTTTCAAATGATCCCATAGACTGTTCAAAAATGTCAGTAGGATTTTGTAAATCCATTGTAAATCACAGTGATAAGATACGAGTAGCCCCATAATGTTTTGTTAATTCATTCTTTGTATTTGTAATTGTTTTTCCATATTTGATGTACAATAAAGAGTTTTCTATTCTATTCTATTCTATAATGGAGTTTCATAGTCTATAATTTGTTCTTATTCCTGCATGCCTATCGAAAACTTTACTGAACTGTTTAATATTGTTTAGTACGTAAAGATAGTTCTCATTTTTTATTGTATGTTACACAGAATGGTAAAAATTTCTTCAAATTTATTGAGTACTAAATACCTCGAGCTCAACATGTAAATACTCTGGATAACCCTCTTTTGTAACACATACACGTGATTGACCTCGGTTGCTTACAAAAAATGTATTATGTTTTCAAAAGAGTAAAAATGGCAAACATTTTAATTTTAAAATTTTGATTACTCATAATTATTAAAGTATCGTTAGTTTACAACCGACTTCAAAAATAGGAGGTTCTCATTTCTACTGTATGTTTTTTTTGTTATATATACGCTATTACTCCGCCAGTGGGCAATCAATTTCAAAGTTGTTTTTTTGTTCTATTGTATATGCTACCAAAGTGGCCTTATTCCATTTTCATGAGGTTTAATGTTGTGCTTATAAATATATAACAAAATAACAAAATGACTACCTGGTTGACCCTTTTGATGAATACGTGGGTGACCCTATTGATTATCGAATTTTGTTTGAAAAATATGGTTTAAGCTGTGAAGTCGTTTCTATTTTGATATATTTTTTTATTAAAACATTCTACTATCTGAAGTTTGATAACAAAAACCACTCGCATGAATGTTCATTTGCGTTCAATGTATAAATGTGAACAACATAGAAGTATTTGAAACATTATCGCGTATCTCGCGGAAAAGTAGTTACCGGTGCGCGATCACATCCGATGTCGTTTTGCACCTGTCGTTCCGCCTTCATGGCATCGATACTTTCAATAGCGCTCGAGAAACATGTCTATAGCGATACAGCGTCTATGGTCGCTTATTTAGATGTACTTTTTAAAGAATTACTTTAGAGGAATATTTTGAAGATACTTCATGAAGTTTTGCGGTTAAATAAAGGGGTGTAGTTTTTTTATTGATATGTGAGTAGTACGAGATGATAAGAGTGTTTCTTGTTCAATGGATGTTTCTTGACTGATAACTAGATGACTTAAATTCAAGCCGAATAATGTTAATGTTGCTACTCGCATAATTACAATAAAATTGGTTGAAGTCCTTCGGTAGAAACATAATATGGCCTTGATATGATATTAACTTGTTTATTCATATCATGTAGCTGTGTAGTGTCGGCTTAGAATAGCACTAGAGCACTACCCCATTTCTTCCGGTGGGTGTACGTAAGAGGCGACCAACGGTATTGGGGCTTTTAAGGGATTTTTGGGCGATGCGGTTGGAGACCCATCACCAACAACCTTTATTTCACCATCTTTTCGCCACGCAACTTCCAAAAGTGGCTAAGGAATTTTTTATTCCCTAGCTCTGGCTACCCCTTCAAGGGAATTATAGCCGTGAGTATATGTATGTGTATATGTTGTTTATTCATAAAATATCGACATAAATATACGGACATATTATACACAGATCAAGTTAGTCCTAAACTAAGTAATACTTGTACTATGGGATACTCAATAAACGATATATTTAATACTAGTGGATCGTCCCAGCTTCGCAAGGGTAGCTTTGTTTTTTTAAATATCTGAGGTTTCTTTCTTCAGGCACTGCTCAAGCATTGTGAAATTTATAAAATTTATAGCACTCCCTAAACAGTGTAGTTTGGTGATTTTGAATGCGCTTTAATAAACGGTTCAGTTTTTCCGTTTAATAGCAAATTTTGGAATAAAACGCTATGAAGTATTTATAACAATCTAAAAAATAAATCATTACGTGTTGTAGGATGCAACTACTGGTGCCATCTAGTATTTTATAAGTAAATTAGTAACGATTCGGTTTTGGTCACGGGCGCGATGGCTTATTTTATGTATAATTTCGGTGTTTCTCTACCGATTTCTATGATTCTTTTTTTATTGAATAGGTAATAATGTTACCTTATTTAAATTAGGGATGAGTGAGAGGTTTACAAACGTAAGAGTAAACAAATACAATCAGAATGTTCCGAACTGCTAAGCTATCAGGAATTACACGTGTTTTTGTGAGTCAACCGTAAAAGATAGACATAAACTGTTGTGGATTTTTTTTTAGATAATTTTATGAAGAATATTTCCGTGATACATGATTTCTATGTAAGTTTAACCATTAAGGCTGCACACGCGACGGAAGCTTAAAAAATGGAGTAACTTCTCCCGTTTTCCCAAAATTTCCCAAAATTCCCCTTTACTACTCTGCTGGAAAGTATACAAAAACCTGCCCAGGAGTATGGAGAATAATTGTACCAAGTTTCGTTAAAATCCGTCGAGTAGTTTTTGTTTCCATAAGGAACATACAAACCGACAGACAGACAGACAGACAGACAGACAGACAGACAGGCAGACAGACAGACAGACAGACAAAAATTTTACTGATTGCATTTTTGGCATCAGTATCGATCCCTAATCACCACCTGATAGTTATTTTGAAAATATATTTCATGTACAGAATTGACCTCTCTACAGATTTATTATAAGTATAGATTATATAATACACATATGAATAACATCTAAGACTAAGAAACAATCATTTATGCTCATCACATAAATGTTACTCTCAGCGGGGATCGAATCCGCAACGTCCGGACCGAGAAGTTAGTCACCTATCTATAAATTTTAATATTGTAATGATCTAGGTCAAGCAGGTACTTTTAATACATTTTTATTACTTTCTAAATTCAGGCTGCGCATTCTGCTATATAAAGCTCTGATAAACGGTTTAAATTCATAGCGATACTAACTGACTCTCAGAACATGCATACTTAAAACTTTTAGAGAATATCATAGGAGTATTTCACGAAATCATACTCAGCTAGAATTTCTTGGAAACCTGACAGAAAGAGAAATAATATTTTTCATTTGTGTTTAACACAAACACAGCGCTACAAGCAAACGCAGCTTATAATTTTAATGTATTTGCTTAGACGATCATACATACATATACTCACGGCTACAAATCCCTAGAAGAGGTAGCCAGAGCTAAGGAATTAGAAATTTCTCAGCCACTTTTGGAAAGTTGAGTGGGGAAAAGATGGCAAAATAAAGGTTGTTGGTGATGGGTCTCCAACCGCATCGCCCAAAAATCCCTTAAAAGCCCCAATACCGTTAGTCGCCTCTAACGTACACCGCAGAAATGGGGTAGTGTTATTCTAAGCCGACACAACACAGCTACACGATCATGTATTTCGTATAACTGAAAAAATATCTAGTTAGTCAATAAAACTAGAATATGTACTATTTATTTTATACAATAGCGCCCCATTAGCCAAGTATGTGTTTTTTATTAAAGGCAGTTTGTTGTTTTAGCTCCGAATGGATTTCCTGACCATCTTTTTTGATATACGTTAAAACATACTATAAGCCAGAACTAGGTGACGGAAAATATGGTGGAGTCTTGGCAAAGAATACTGGTTCTTGGTATATTTATGTTCGGCTTGGATTCGACTCTTGTCGGTGAGTTATTTATCTGTATAATTTAAGCTTTAAAAATGACTTAAGTGCTTGAAAAGGTATCATGAATAATACAGCAAGTTGAAATGTGCTCAGTAAACATTCCTTTTTCTTTCCAAACAGTTCTTCCAAAATATTTCCATTGCATGTATTTTTAATATGTGTGTATGTTTTATCAAATAATTTCGTATAACAAACAATAAAAAACTATGGAAAGTCGTAAGAAGTAACAGAAATGAAGAAGCCAAAGACAAATCCGTTACGAATCAATTGATTGATCTATCTCATATCTAAGCCTATGAAAAATGAAAATAATAATTAAAGATCCTTAACGTAAATTCTATTTCAACATAGTAACTAGTGATTGGTTTCAGGTGAAGCATTTCAACCGGAGTTTGCCGAGCCTTTAACAAATTTAACCGTTCCAGTAGGCAGAGACGCTACTTTCAGATGTTTAGTGCATAATTTAGGAGGATACAGGGTAACTAACTAGCGTTGAATTCAGGATATTTGAGTTCATTAAATTACAAATTATACATCTTTAGTGTCAGTCTGTGCGATGACTTCGGTTTTCAGAACTACCTAAATACAATTGATAGTCTCTACCTACTTACCCCAATGGAAACTAATGGTTGGTTTTGCAGTATAATTTGTGAAAGTATGAATGTCAGTACTACCTATTTATTTTCAGTAAACGTACATACATACATATACTCACGGCTATATTTCCCTAGAAGGGGTAGCCAGAGCTAAGGAATTATAAATTCCTCAGCCACTTTTGGAAGTTGAGTGGGAAAAGATGGTAAAAATAAAGGTTTTTGGTGATGGGTCTCCAACCGCATCGCCCAAAAATCCAATAAAAAGCCCCAATACCCTTAGTCGCCTCTTACGACACCCGTGGGTAGAAAGGGGTAGCGACATTCTTAGCGGGCACTACACGGTAAACGTGACGAACGGCTTTCAGTAAACGTGAAAAATGTAAACATCATTGTCTAGTTATCTCTAGATTTTTACGCAAAAAAAATTACCTGTCAAATTATACTGCAACATGAGCAGTCAAATGAACAAAATATTACACAGTATTCACACATTTTTACCTTATATCTTCCTAATCAGATTAAAAACCATAAAAATTGTTAGGTGCATTTCCAAAATGTTCCTTTTTATAAATAAAATCATAATGATTGGACAAAGAGCAAGGTAAGGTCAATATTAAAAGTTGTCTATTCTATTACAACTTGTGATTATATATCATATATATCATCAATCATATATATATATATATATATATATATATATATATAATTGATATAGCCGGAACTTGTATATATATATATATATACAAACTTTCGGCTTATTCAATACAAATATTACAGGTTGGTTGGGTGAAAGCAGACACAAAAGCGATACAAGCTATCCATGTGTATGTGATCACGAATAACGATCGCATCAGTGTGTCCCACAGTGGACAGTCGGTGTGGAACCTTCATATAAGAAACGTAAGAGAAGAAGATCAGGGGCGATATATGTGTCAAATCAATACTGATCCAATGAAGAGTCAGGTAAGTTACTGTGATGTATTGTTGTGCTCTTAAACTATATTGATGTTAAAAAGCTAAGATTGGTATTGGTAAAAAATGAATTAATAAAAACAGGCTAAGCTATGATTAAATTTAGCCCATTTCGGAACTCTCTATTTTTATTTGACGCAAAGCCACTTGTAAATTTACTATAAAAAAACCCAAAAAAGGGTAGCTAGGGCTTTAATAAGAAATACTTTAGTCAGTTTTAAAATCACTGAAAAATCCTTTATTAGCCTCTTACATTCACCCATAGGTAGAATAGGGGTGATGATAAATAACCTTATCTAACTTTGAGTTCAGTTTTCTGCTGAAAGATTCAGATTTTACCGAATATCTTTTAATTCTAGTTTAGATCCCCTAAATTAGTAAAATCTTAAGGTACGTCTTTGTAAATGAAAAAACATTTTATAATTTATAAAACTGTATTTCATTATTATCAAATACAAAATACAATATTTGAATACAAACAAAACTCATTTTTCAAAAATCATTCTGTCCGCCATCTGTATACACTATATTTTTATTATGTTTATTTACTGCACAAGCTTGTATTTTTACTTGCCTATAAAGGAACTCCCTGGTCATTATTTCCGGAACAAACATAGATCTACTTTTGAATAGTACTACATTTTTGGGACCCCAATCACTTGCAGGTCGAAACAACGACCACAAATCATTTTCGTTATATTTTCTAACAAATATCAGGATTGTTGCCACCAAAATAATAGCAGAATACATACTAATTAAAGTATACAGCATTATCCGATCAGAAGACATATCTAGGCTTTGACTCACTTCATTAAAATTTATTTCAATAATTATGTAGAGAAATACTACTAATATTATTGGGTTTAATGCCCACAACGTCGACCAAAACCAGCTTGCTTTAACCCCTATCATGAAAACTATATCGACTTTGTGTTTTTTATGACCATAAAACCAGTAAAGTGCAATAGAGAATACTAAATTATTAACAAGCTGCATAATATCCAAGCTTTGTGACAAGGCGGTTGTTAGATCTGAGCATAGAAAGAGACATGATAGCATTACTAAACCAGTAAAAATTAAGATCCACACAACTTTTCTGTATTTTATCGATAGTATATGGCCTGAGACAGAAGATTTTAAATGAAGAACCATGATCCAAACATTAATGTAAATTGTAAAAAATGTTGAAGAAAACCATAATATTTGCCATATTCGGGACTCACCAAAATACATTAACACTTCTGACATCCCCGCAAAAGGTGCAAAAAATATATTTGAAGATAATTCTGCGATATACATGTTCTGAGTATGAAAAGCAGACATTGTTTTCAGACCACAAAATGATATGAGGCTATGAAAGGCAACAAAACTGGCACTTCCTAATGGAACTAATACTGCAACTAAATTAACAGGACTTCTAAAAGGTACATCATTGGACAAAGAAATTAGTAATCCATATCCTGTACATAACCCAAGAACACCTCGAGTGCCAAATAATATCATTTTTACTATAAAGTTATAACGAAAGTACCATGTTTTAACAAACACAAACCAAACTGCTCTGTTAGACATAATCACTCCAAGCATAATTAAAACACACAAGGTTTTAAAAATTAATGAGGTCCTTACAAAGAACTCCAGTAGTTGTTCCTTTTTTAAATTACAGAAATACAAAATTATGAACAAAGTACCTCCAATGGTTAACATCTTCCACGGATGCACGCACTCGGGCCATGAATCCACAGTAGTATTATTACCAATTTCTCTGTCGAAGAAACATTTACTGCCACTGATGTATCCACAACTTTCATTTTTAAGTATTATCATATCTATACAGTGATGGAATAACGAGAACTCTTTCTTTTTCACCAAGCACTTGCCAATGCAATAGTCACAAGTATACCACGGCGGCGTCTTCATCATACTAAAAAAAGTGTACTCCATATACCAAATCGCAATTACAAAGTTATGTATGGTCTTCAATAAAACTATGAAGTAGGTTGCAAATCCAAATCCACTAAATATGGGCAAAAACTTCCACATTGAAATTGGATCACAATTTGTGTATTGAGCAATTGCGATTTCTGAATATACCAGCGGCATTCCAACCAACACCACTCCCACGAAATAAGATAATAACAAAACTACATACTGCGGATGCAACATATCTGCAGGTAACATTACAATTGATATGTCATTCAGCATTATTGCAAGTAGGATTAATTTATAGTTTTTGTAATTACTCCAACGACGGTTTGCATCTAAGTTTATTTTTCTTGAAATATCTTCTTGGGAGTCAAAATTCTCCTCCATCTTGAATGACAACTATCATGGCTATCTAGATTTGCATTACAATGAGACACATTATTTGAGTTTTGATTTACGATATCAGATACAAATACAATCACATACATTGAAACCAAACCATTTCCTTAAATAGTTTCAAAAATTAAAATATAAATTTTATAGTGACGACTATTATTTGCAATCATGATTTTTTAACGAGTATACTCTTCGATCAAATATATGTACAAATTCAAACTATCAGTACAAGTTAAAACTATTCAAATGTCACTTATATTTTTACTATCAACAATTAAAAAGATAAAAACAAATAAATTGGATAAAGCAGCTATATGGTAGCTGTAGACCGGACAGAGGGTGAACAGCGCAGCGCAGCGGGTAATGATTCGTGCACGGTGCTCCTAAATTATTGCGCCGCGATGTAATTTATACGCAGCCTGATAACAGCATAAATTCTGAGCGGCGACAGTGCAACCGGCTCGATGGTATGGTCGACGCAGCATGACGCCACTTGACAGACTGTGCTCCAAAAATTGAATTTCAGTGAAGCACTCTCAATGGTGACGATAACTGAGCACTCCCAAACGTTGCCAATTAGTAATGTTGATCCTACAATTGATACGCTTTTCAATTTAAGAGAGTTTATTGGTACCATGGAGGGTTTTTATTCGTTTATTTGGTGCTTTCTTTTTATTTCAATGACAGTTATTATAAGTGGGTGTTTGTTGCTACGTCACGTTAGCTTGGCTAAATGGATCTTGACGAAATGTGATATACTGAAATTTGGAAACTTTTTATGGTAATACGAAAAAACTAATGCACCCTTTTCAAATTAACACTATTTCTTGCCTATATGTAAACAAAGACAAAGGTTTGTTTTGTTTGTCCTTAATTAATAAGCTCCAAAACCGCACAGCAAATTTTTATATTTTTCATAAGTTTTATTCCAGTCGAATGGACAATATTTCCCTTTTTTGTTACAGATTGGTTATTTAGCAGTAGTTGTGCCACCAGATTTTATACCCGAAGAGACTTCCGGTGATATAATGGTACCGGAAGGAGGTACAGCCAGAGTCTCGTGTAGAGCCAGGGGCACGCCTACACCAAAAATTGTATGGAGGCGCGAAGATGGCCAAGATATAATTCTGCGGGATGCCAATGGCAACAAAATGAAAGGTAAGAAGTAAATCTAAAGACTACATTAAAAAAAGTATATTAGTAAGTAAGCAGGTGAGTTTTTCATTATAAAAATCAATAGGACAAATAAAATCATGCGTAGATAGATATTCAAAGCCATATTTAAAATGCTCTGTGTAGTGTTAGCTTAGAATAGCAGTAACCCCATTTCTACCAATGGGTTTACGTAAGAGAGTATTTAATTGATTTTATGGTGGTGCGGTTGGAGACCAATCACCAAACACCTTTAGTTATTCGCACACAACTTCCAAAAGTGGCTGGAGAATTTCTTATTCCAAAGTTCTGGCTGCCCCCTCTAAGGATTTACCGCCGTGAGTATGTGTATGTATGTATGCAAAACAGTGGGTTAATAAAAAAAGGTCAAAACTAATTAACGTAACGTAAAATTTTGTTTAAGTATATATTATATTGTTGTGTTTGCATAGTTTTATAATGACCTGATTTTTTAAATATTTAAATTCTGGTAAGCCTATTTTGGGATTTAGCCGTGAATTTAGGCGGGTATGTTTGTTAGTACTATAAGGTTTTTATTTCCAGTTGCTGTTTTCGAAGAAGAAGTATTGAATTTATCAAAAATATCGAGGTCGGATATGGGCGCCTATCTTTGTATAGCCAGCAATGGTGTTCCTCCGTCTGTCAGTAAGCGAATCGTGATAAAAGTACATTGTAAGTTTTACGCCTCCGATTGATTATGCCATTATTACATAAAATCTTGAATATATGAGAATGTTGTGTTCAAATCCTGGGTCAGGGCCTACACCAATTTGTCTTTTCTAAAGACATATGTGTGGTTAATTTATCATGGTTGTTAACGGTGAGGGAAAACATCGTGAGGAAACCCACATGGCAGAGTTGTACTTAGTCATGTGACAGTGTATTCGTACAAAAACGGCGATAGGCCTGCCCCCTATCACGTGAGTACACTGTCCATGCAAAACGTGGGTACTCTGAACACCAGGTGACAAAGTCACGTGATGTTCAGAAGTATTATTACCTCTGCCAACCCCTTCGGGGATATTCGGCGTGAACGTTTATGTTATGTATGTTGAGTTCTATTTCATATACTACAGGTTTGGTATTTTACTATCCCAGTAAATGCATTTCTCTATCGACCAAAAAAGAACAAGGCTCTATAAAATTTTATTAATCTTAAAAATATCAATGACTGTCACAGAGTGGACATATAACAAAGTCCAGAACCAAACAATATTTAAAATACCATTTTAAAATTCTAATTGTAGTAATTATTTTCGTTTTAGAACTTTTACGAAAAAATATATAGGGTCTGGTATAATATAATAACTGACGATATTATGTAGTAACATCCGATTCTAGCAAACAAACATTGGCCATTCGAATACCATTACTGGGAATCGATTCGTGACCTCCAGATCCTGAAGTAAGCTTCCTACTATTGTGTATAAGACCACAGGCTCGTCATAAATATTTCTGCAGCATACGGTTACTTAAACAAGATAAGAAAACACACATCACCAATATGCATATCCGAATTTAATTCAGTGATAATGCAGATTAAGCCACGAAAAATGTTACAGATATTCTTTACATTTTATATATTCATATGATCCAGCAGAAAATTAGAATAATACCTATATTATAACTATATTAAAATGTGTACGAGTACAGAATTCACTGCATATTAAAAAATACTAACAGGAACTAAAGACATAATGCTTTAAGTATTTACTACCACAGTTGTTACAAATTTCCTGGTATTCACATTCCTCTCCTAAGCAAAACATGATCAGCACTGTATATTTACTTTTTTTATTTGAATAAATCATTATTTTATTAAACTTATCATCAAAGTCACGTGATGTTCAGAAGTATTAGTAACTCTGCCAACCCCTTCAGGGATATTCGGCTTGAACGTTTATGTTTATGTTATGTTATGTTTATCATTGAACTTTAAAGAAACAAAATAAACTCACTATTCGGAAACCACCCAAACACAACGTTAAAAGTTATTTTAAACAACTCATATTTCGTCTTTCATTCCTTGACTACAAATAAGCAGCTTGTAATTTAAATTAATCATCGACATTCTTCCACTTTGTTTACTCTATCATTTAACATGGCTGCCCTCACATGTGTGTTCTAGTTAACGCCGTACTTAACACTTAGTAGCATTAACTTTTCGGTTTGTCTTTCTGTAAAATAATAGCTGTAAAATATAAAACAAACAAGCTGCTCATCATTTAATGTTGTATAGAAAAGTTGAACATTAACTCATTTACAAACAGAGAAATTACGAGCAACGGTCTTGGCTTAGTCATTAGGAAGAGACTAGAGGGTAAAGAGATCGCGGGTTTGAAACCCGATACCTTTTTTCATTACTTAAATGTATAAGTATGGTTGTGCTTACTCTTTGATATTATTGACATTTAAAAATGAATTTAATTATACTGCAGTGATATTTTTTTATCTACAATGTTCAAATAAGTAATGCAGCAGCTTAAATCATAATATCCACATCCCTGGACTCTCTTATAACCCAAGAACAAAGATTCAATAATTTTACAGATTTTTAAAAATACTGGATTATTATCTTATCGCTAAATCCAATCTCTGGGCATTAGAATACATAAACATAACATAACATAAACGTTCACGCCGAATATCCCCGAAGGGGTTGGCAGAGGTACAAATACTTCTGAACATCACGTGACTTTGTCACCTGGTGTTCAGTGTACCCACGTTTTGCATGGACAGTGTACTCACGTGATAGGGGGCAGGCCTATCGCCGTTTTGTACGAATACACTGTCACATGACTAAGTACAACTCAGCCATGTGGGTTTCCTCACGATGTTTTCCCTCACCGTTAACAACCATGATAAATTAACCACACACATGTCTTTAGAAAAGATAAATTGGTGTAGGCCCGACCCAGGATTTGAACACTAGTCGTTTACACGATAACCGAGTGTTCTACCCACTGGGCTATCACGTTTGCATTAGAATACATAATTTATAAATAACTTACGAATTATTCGAGGTCGCAAAATAACTACTATTTAGATACACTGTAATAAAGTGTTACTCAGATCCTCCTTTGTGTGGATAAACTAACATATACTAAACTAAACAAAAAATAATTAAATGAGTTAATATTGATTTTGAAAATACAAAGTAAATATTTGTTCCAGTTCATCCAGTAATCCAGGTGCCAAACCAGCTAGTCGGTGCTCCACTCGGCACCGATGTCACTCTCGAGTGCTACGTGGAATCCTCACCCAAATCCATCAACTATTGGGTTAGAGAATCAAGTAAGTTATTTCTATAAGCATGATATGATAATAGATATAGACCGATGACGGCTTATTTTTAAACAAAACAAATGTATAAATATGATAAAAGCTTCGTAATAAGATAAAACATTTAAGTCAAAAACTCGCCGCCGTTTTGGAATTTAAAAATAAAATGTTTTTATCAAGAGTATTTTAGCTATATTGATACTTATACGTTGGACAAAAATACTCTTTCCTCAAGAATATCACCATGAATTTTTAACTTTGCGGGCAAAATGTTTTTAAGACTGCAAGGAGTTCTTGCAAGTAACGCGAGTATTAAATGAAATTTACGAGCCTCTTTGGCAAAATCCTTAAGAAAACTGACCTATTGTGGTGAAATGAGACAATGCGTATTACTTCCACGCGAATGGCGATGTGGGGATTCCGCCGGGAGAGAGTCATTCAACAATCCTTCTTATAATTTATTCCCTAATAGACTATTATGCTGTAATAGTTTCCTTGCTAAATGCTTTTTTCATTTATTCCATTCGCGTTTCTCTAGTTTCTTATAATTTCCGTTTTATATATAAAAAGTGATTTCATCATCATTTACTGTTTATTTACAAAAATTATGCGCGGGAAAAAGCTAAATAAATATCCACCTAAAAAGATATTGAAAAATATTAATTGTGTTTTCTTTATATTTGTGATTTTGACCCATAAAATAATTATTACTAAATCAACCAAAATAGTATGTGTTGAAAATTGGTAAAAGGGATCTATAAAGCTAGTGTGGATGGTAATGTTAGTAGAGGACGACCACGGAGAACACACTTGGACCAAATTGAGAGTGTGCTCAAAAAGACTGGCGTCCGTAGTATGAAGAATAAAAGAGCATGTATGAAAAGATTGATGGGTGTAAACGAAGCTAGAGAGGTTTGTCAGGATCGTACGAAGTGGCGATCGATAGTCTCTGCCTACCCCAATGGGAACTAATGGCGTGAGTATATGTATGTATGTATGTAGTATGTGTTAATAGATTTACTGCCCATTAAAACTACGATAAATTTAATCTCTATTTACTTCTTCCAATATGTTACATAATGATACGCTTACATTACAACTTTTAGTTATGTCTAGTTAGTTTTAGTTCCTCATAACTTAATCTTGAATTGGCTTCTCATCTCAGCTATTTAGTAAAAGATCAGAAAATATTAAAAGCTCAAGAAAATGCAAACTTAGTAGAAATTTTATCGTAAATACGAGCACTAAGTCTTATGCTGAAGTAATTAGACGAAAGACTGTCTTATGTAGATTTAAATAAAATGGTATAAGTTTTAAATCCTGACTCCTGAATCAATGATAAACGAGATATAATAAATATTCCTCTAGCTATAATGTCATAAAGTCGCCTAACAAAATTTATTAGACAAATAAAGAGAAAGCTAGTATAGAAATGCCATGAAAATGATAAATAGTATTTTTTCATATCAAACAGATATTAAGTTTTAAGCAAAGCTACGTTTTATGCATCTAAAATATTACTCAATTTGTATTCAATGTTGTGCAAAACGTTTGATTTGAACCTTATAACAGCGGATTAAAGTTACAAATAACTCGATTCCAGAAAATCTAATTTATTAATCAAATATTCCAACACATCACGTTTTCAAATAACACAACTGACTGCTTTCATTTGTGATATCAGTAAATATGGGTGGTAAGAAACCCAATATCAGAGCTAGCTCAATAATCAGACTTGTCACGCAAACCCTGGCTCGTAACGTTGCAGCTGCATAAAACTGAAATGACCAATAACATTGAAAATTGGTTGACGACACCCTGCTTAAACTGTGGTATTACGGTGTGCTTTTGTCGCAACTGTAACCAGCATACTTATGATACATACATACACTCTACGGTCATAAATTCGAAAAAGGGGTAGCCAGAGCTTCAGAGCTGGAAACTCCTCAGCCACATTTGGAAGTTGATAGAGGACAACATGTGATAGATTTCTAACCGCATCGCCCAAAAACCAATTAAAAAGCCCCATACCCTTAGTCGCCTCTTACGAGACCCATGGGTAGAAAAGGGTAGCGATATTCTAAGCCGGCACTACATACTTATGAACCTTAATATTAGCGCAATCCGGACTTATTTAAACACTAATGACTTAGCTATTGTGTTAGGCAACTTCATGATAACTTTTAAGGCGCACACAGCAGCAACTGTTGAATACTTGCTATTCCATTTCCGAAGACGTATGGTAACTGTATGGATGATATTATATTTGGGTTTCAAGTCAACAACAATGTGGATAATTAAAATTATTTTTGGATTATCGACAACGTCTGTAACCTAGATACTAGGTAAATAGCTTCTGGATCCGGAGGTTGCGGGTTGTAATCCTGCCAAGAATGATTCAATTTGAAGATTAGTTTTATTTGTCTTGCGTGTGATTTAGATGTATATAAGACCTATAGGTACATTTTTTCTTTTTTGAATAAATTTCATAGTATTCAAGAGGTCGCGGGTTCGATCCCCGCCGGTGTCGAAATTTTTCTTTCCTTTATTTATTAGTTTGGGCGATGCGGTTGGACACCCATCACCAAAAACCTTTATTTTACCATCTTTTCCCCACTCAACTTCCAAAAGTGGCTGAGGAATTTATAATTCCTTAGCTCTGGCTACCCCTTCTAGGGAAATATAGCCGTGAGTTTATGTATGTATGTTTATGTATGAGGTTGTACATGAGGTTTTCATGAACAAAAACATTCAAATTCATAGTATTAAATTAATATATAAGTTTAAATACTTTTTAATATGAGAACAAGTGTTTTTAACAATGCCTTACAGTTAAAATACATCACTACAAATATTTAACAACATAGGTTGAAAAAAGCTGAATCACTGAAATAAATGGAGCGCCTTCGCCTTTTCTCGGTTTCATAACAACGTAATATGTCACTGAAATCTCGGCCGCACCGCAGTAGCCACTTCAAATCACACTTTTACGTATTCCGTAGAACATGAAAGCTCTTTGGAAATAGTGTGTTATTAACTTGAGCTGCATTCAAGTATAAAACTTACATGTATAGAATAAAATACTTGGTTAAACTGAAATGTAGCGTTAGAATTAGTTTGAGAAACCTACAATTTGTGCGCTATTTTACGACAGTAGTATTTAACTCATCACATTATAATAAAGTTAATTCTCTATTCGTTTAGACATAGACTACTATTAAATATAAAATCATGAGCCATACTTTAAATTGTATTATATAGCATATACCAAACTACAGTATCTTACAAAAGAAAGCTGTTAGAGGGATAAATTGTTTCCGTTTCTATATTCCAATATTGTACTTTGTAATTTTCCATGTATTCTTCACTTGGTAAGATTAAACGTCTATCTTCTGTTGTTTTATGATATTGTAATAAAACTCTACCGGGATTAAATTAGTATATATAATGTTATTTATTAAGAAACTGGTTGAATATGATATTTTCTCGATACATAAAGTTTTGCAATTTTTAAAATCATCAGTTTGTGATGTGTCCGCGCACCCCGTGAAAATACTGAACGGGTCTTTATCAAAATTGGAATGAAAGATGCTTATACAGGTTATGAAAATCTTAAACAGTATGGTTCGCGGATGTCGTAAGGGTTTCCACAGGATGCTCCAAAATCCACAAATCTTAAAAGATTGCACTTGATGAATCCTTGGCATTCATAAGGCCAGCTGGGCATTGCGAGTAGTCTTTTACAAAAATGCTGTCTACGCGGACGTAGTAGCTTACGGAAAATTAGTTACAAATAAATTAACTTAAAAAGGCGACAACAAAACTAACTTAATAAACCACACCTTTCATTAAATATGACATACAGTTATGTGTCGCAAAAACAGATGATCAGTAATGGAGACGAATGTTGCAACTCGAATGGAGAATTGTTACACGAACGTGTCGAATACACACCCTCCCCCGCCCCTCGCCCCGCAGCCGACGGCGGTTTTGCAAAGTTCTACACTCGGCAGTTGTCGCTTCAAATTTACGGTTTAATTTTCAATGGAACCAGACGTTTTGGAGTTTCTCAGAATTTTTAAGTTCGCAACGTAGAGGACATTGCTTAGCGAATAGTATTAAGTGTACGTGGTGCTTATTTTAATCGTTTCATTTTTAATCACTTTTTTCGCGTAGTAATAATTGCTCCGTGATCACCATTTATAGAGCCGCCTCAGGTTTTCCTTCCATTCGGTCGCAGTTAAATAAAATAACAGATATATATTCGGATATACTACATTTTAGTTTAAACCCGAAGTAAGCGTCTTGACGTTATGGGTTGGTAGTATCCCTTATCCTCTTAAAACATAATCTAAACGTCCTGTTTTATCATAAAGAAGTCGACCTCAGTCGGAATCAAACTCGAGACAACCGGGTCCAGAACTTAGCCCTTAGTACCGCCAACCGACGTCTTCAATAATTATTGTGACAAATTTTGATCATATGTCACATTAAATAAATGTAGGTTAAGCGTTACTTATGATGCCATTAATAATGTGAAGACTTGTCTATAAGGAGTCACATAAAAGTCGTTTGCGGTAGTTGCATCGTTGCGGGAATAAGGAGATCTTTGTGCCCGCCCGGTCCATTACATCTTCTAGTTTACTGCATCAACGCTGAATAGTGTTACTACAAGAGATTCATGATCTTGTCACTTATCGTAACACGGTTATTTTATATACAAGAAAACAAGAATGTGTGAAAAGAAGAACTTCGCACTTTTTTTTATTTAGCTGGGTTCATATTAATTTATAAAATTACTACCATTTACGTTCATATATCTTGGAACGCATAATCGTCGATCATTAATTATTTCATTCGTCCCGATATCAACTTCCCAAATTGTCTAAAAACTATTGATTCTGATTTTTTTAACTATAACTTTTTTAGGATTGTTGCCTGAGTATATTTTACATATAGGTTCAAGTTATGGATACAAGATAAAGCGACTGATGCTATATGAGCCTACACTGTACGACTGAAAAAAAAGCAATACACTACGAAGTCAAACATTCTGGCAAATTTTCTGTGTTGTGTAGCTATTAGTTATAAAGACAATCACGTCCAACCTTTTCCACTGCACTTAAATTTTACTACATACCGTAGATTGACCCTTGACCTATTTAAATTTAGCTTCCAAAATAAGACGCGTTTACAAAAACAATCACTTAAATAAAGCTGTTCTCTGTCATATATTAATTATCAAAACGCATTAGCGGCAGAGTTGTTAGTATACAATCACCCTTTGTTTGACATTCGCGAGGATGACTAGCAGTTTTTCCCCGGTTCGCCTGCGAGTTAGGGCACCACAATTTCGATTGTCATCAATCTATGTTAGCTGTGACATGTAAGTGTTAATTAAGCACTCCCTTGGATCTAATTGAGTGAATTATTATAATTTGATAAGCTGCGTCTGCCTGGCGTGCCAATTTCACTAACTCGATTTTGCGCTTTTATGTCTTTTGATAGTATTGGGAAGTAATTGTAATTCCTAAGTTACTTTTGGGCACATTTTTGTGAAACAAAGATAATGGCTGGTCATTATTTTGCGGATGTTTTGAGAAATTGATGTCAATAAACTACTAGAGGATAGTAACTAACCTACTTACTCTCTCCCATTATTCTTATAAGGGTAAGCATAGTCTATCAATCGCCGCTTTATACTATCCTGGCAAACTTCTCGAGCTTAATTTTATAATTTATGAATCTTTTCAGGGATGCTCTTCTTTGAACTTAGGACGCACGCCTTTTTGAGCACATTCTTTATTTGATATAATTATGTCCTTCGTGGTCGTACTCTATTATCAAAAATATATAAAAATAATGTTTATTAGGTAATTCATTTATAATCACACAAACTTATACTGGGTTTCCAAAACGGGTAAAAGGCTAGGCCTGTATTTTGGGAAACAAGTTAACAATTAAGTTTGAAATTATACTATATTGGAATTGAGTTAATTGTAGTAATTCAAGTAATTATACAAATATGAATTTCATATTTACATGAAAGATTACTAGGGTTAGTAATGTTGAAATAATATGTTTTTTTTTAATAAATATGCGATCCAAATTTATTATTATAACAGTGTATTGTTTTATATATTTAAAAGCATTTTATCGAACTAACTGTTTTTCATAAAACTCAACCGGTACTCAATCGTTCTCGCAGTTTATACCGAAAGGGTTTGGCAGAGGTACTAATATGAACATCAACTTCTGAACGTTACGCGACATTGTCACCCTGTGCGCAGAGTACCCACGTTTGGCTTGGACAGTGTACTCGCGGGAAAGGGTGCAGGCCTATCACCGTTGTACATATATACTCACGGCTATAAATCCCTTGAAGGGGTAGCCAGAGCGAGGGAATTAGAAATTCCTCAGCCACTTTTGGAAAGTTGAGTGGGGTAAAGATGGTAAAATAAAGGTTGTTGGTGATGGATCTCCAACCGCATCGCCCAAAAATCCCTTAAAAGCCCCAATACCGTTAGTCGCCTCATACGTACACCCACCGGAAGAAATGGGGTAGTACTATTTTTAGCCGACACTACAGAGCCAATGCAATCACCGTTGTGTACGAATACATTGTACGAATACAATACAGTCATGTGGGTTTACTGATCGTGTTTTCCTTAACTGTTGACAACAACATCTTCACACTATTTCCAATGCTGTTTTTAATTTAATTACTTAATGGAGCATTGATCGATCTCGTTCTAATGTACGTGAATTCATGGCACATAGCGTTCACGAGATGGCAATATACTATTTTTATTTCTGATCATGTCACCTCTCACCTGGCCAGTTGATACCTCAATACCTCTATGATAGTTGACGAGATCGTGCCCATTACGGGCGGATGCACTGGCAAATTTTAATAATGATCAAGTGGTCTTATATGTTTTTTTCTATGTATTAGCATAAATCTTATTGTATCTTATCTGAATAAACTATATTTTAAATCTTTTTGTTCATGAAAACCTCATGTGGGAATTATTACTAATAAATATAATAATAAACTATATTTGATTTGATATTTGATTTGAATGTCTATAACTTAACCATCTTAAATATTGTATGTGGAACTATGACCTATTATTCTTTTAAAGGTTTTTGATGGGCTATTTTATTGACTGATTATTTGAAGCCGTTAAAATACTCTTATAATAAGTATAAACAATAAAATTAAAACAATGATAATATAGACTGCAAAACTATGTTAACCTTTTGTATTTAAAATCTAAAAGTTCGTCTTTTCTCATTTAAGGGGTTGAGCGGTAGATTTATTTTTCGATAGGGGATCAGGTTACGAAGTTTATACTAAGTTTCTTTTTTGAGGGTTAATTTTCTTACCATTTTCCACTTATCTATATTAACCCAGATAAATTATTTACATATATGACTTGAAACAGAGGTATAAGCCCTGTTCAGTGTTTAAACATACGCGTCATTTCATCCAAAACCGTATTTTTCTTACTGAGCCACAAAAGTGAATTTTAGATTCGATGTATGAATATTTTTTTAAAAATTGATTCGATTGATCTAATAGTTGAGATAAAATCGGAGTATCTGACAAAAACACACATACATACATACATATACTCACGGCTATATTTCCCTAGAAGGGGTAACCAGAGCTAAGGAATTATAAATTCCTCAGCCACTTTTGGAAGTTGAGTGGGGAAAAGATGGTAAAGGATATTGATTATAGGATTGATGGAAAAATAAAGGTTTTTGGTGATTGTTTGTGGTCTCCAACCGCATCGCCCAAAAATCCGATAAAAAGCCCCAATACCCTTAGGCGCCTCTTACGACACCCGTGGGTAGAAAGGGGTAGCGAGCGACATTCTAAGCCGGCACTACGCGGCTGACAAAAACATACGATTTATAATTTTGAATCAAATCATTTGTTAGATTTATGACTGTGGGTTTACAAAAATGCCGGCTATTAAAAATATCAGAAACCGAGGATGATTGCAAGTAACACTCATTGTTACATTCTTTATCATTATGTATAATGAAAATTATGGTAAGAATACAAATAGTATAAAATAGGCTGCAATACTTTTTCATAATATATGCTACAAAGTAGATTGAATTAATAAACGAACAAATATTACGAAATTACTGATATTTTGTTAATTTTTTTGAATATGTTTGCTGATTATCAAAGAATTATATCGTTAGCTAGAATTATGATCCAAAACATATTCCACAAAAATATTCGTATACATTCTACATTAATAATGAATAACTTCCTGATAAATTCACCTAAAATCCAATGATTATTAGTGATTTGACTGTCTATAAGAGCCAGTAAATTTTATATGGGTACTTAATTTGCCAGCGATTGAGCGCATAAATTTACCAATTTTACTCATCACTGAACGAACGATTATTATTAGAATAGGTGTAGCAATGTTGTATAAAAATAAATTAACTTAATTTTTGCTTAATACCAGAGACCAAGATTACTGTTTAGTGATCTCACAGCAATTGATTAATGTGATGACGAAATTTTATAAAAGCAACATCATATATGCCATGCAATTTTTTTTCATGATAAATATCTGGTGGGTTCAACGGTTGTAATATTGCACTCTCAGCCATACATTTTAGCTACGTTGATCTCCTTAGGAAAAAGTATGGGCACTCCTGATATATGGCGTATACCAAAAGCCGATAGAATTAAAAATAAATTTTACTCCGAGCATAATTAGTATTTATGCATCTTATTTCGTACTAATGTAAATTTAAAATAAAATGCAATACCGCCGCAAATGTGCATTTCGTTGACCATGAGAGGTCATTTTTTTAAAGAATAAAAAAACCTTAGTGATTATAGCCCTAAAATCATATTCATTACAGATGAAATGGTGATATCCTCAAGCAAATATGAAGTGGTGAACACTGTAGTCAGTTTGTTCGAGAGTCGGATGAGCTTGACAGTTCGACAGCTTACTGCGAGCGACGTCGGCGGGTACCGTTGCGTGGCCAAGAACTCGCTGGGAGAGGTGGACAGTGTCATCAGATTATATGGTACACAGTTTCTTGATATTATTAAGGTTGTTGGTAAAATAGTTTTGGGTAAGAATCAGGCTATCCAATATATTACTATGGGTGTTCGACTGAGGCGAAGAAGGGTAGAAACTTTTTAGTTTAGTTTTGGACGATGCGGTCGGAAAGCGTTAACTAAGAAGTTGATAGTTTTGTCCCTTTTTTAACTTCAAAAAGTGACCAACGCAACGTAAGTTTCTTAGTATTTTTACGGAAAATGGAACAGTAGCTAATAAATCATTCTTAATAAGTGAAAATCTGTCAAAATATTGCCTGTACCCTCCTAAAACATAGTAACTTAATGAATCTTGATAAGAATAAAATAGTTTTTGAATTTGAATGTTTTCATCAATACCTCATGTGGGGATTATTACTAATAAATAAAGGAAAGAAAAATTTTGACACCGGCGGGGGATCGAACCCGCGACCTCGGGTATACGCTCCCGTCGCTCTGCCAATCAAAGTGACGTGGGCGTATACCCGAGGTCGCGGGTTCGATCCCCGCCGGTGTCGAAATTTTTCTTTCCTTTATTTATCCTTTATTTATTAGATTTCAAATACATAGATATACTCACGGCTATAAATCCCTTAAAGGGGTAGCCAGAGCTAGGGAACTAGAAATTCCTCAGCCACTTTTGGAAGTTACGTGGAGAAAAGACGGTGAAATAAAGATTGTTGTTGATGGGTCTCAAACCACATCGCCCAAAAATCACTTAAAAGCCCCAATACCGTTAGTCGCCTCTTACGTACACCCACCGGAAGAAATGGGGTGGTACTATTCTAAGCCGACACTACACAGCAAATTTTAAATGATGTCGTATATTCCTTTTGTAAAACAACGCCTTCTCATAGAATATGTAATTTAGTTTTTAACAAAAGAATGGCGAAATATTAACTCCATCTATCCAAAAACATTTATATCTATGTAATAACAATAAACTCCATTTTTTTTTACTAAGAAGAGTCATATATTTTATATTCGACAGAAATACCGGGACCAAGTTATAAAATTACCAGTCCAGCCGTTAGCAAAGAAGATTTGAAATATTCAACTCCGATTGAAGGCCCTGACAACCAGTTTGGATCTGCCGATAGTTCTGATGATGAAGACGAAAAGGAATTATTGACTGACACCACTGAAAAAATTAACACCTACAAAGTTTCCGACAATAATACAAAACCCAAAAATTCAACCAATCCAATTAATAATGTACCTAAATCCTTAAGTAATAAAATAGCAAAAAATATTGACAACCCTAAAGTTAAAACAATAAACGTTGTAAATAGAAATATTAGAAATAGTTTAAGTAAATACGTATATGTTGCTTGTGTAATAGTTTCTTTTATATTTACCTCAAAACTTTATTGTAATTTACATATGAGCGAAATATCGATATGTTAATATTTATATCTGAGTAAATCCATTGACAAATACAATTATTATATTGTTGCTAAAGATGTGAACTATATAATACAATGCAAAATGTTGTCTTTCCAATATATAAATAATATTATAATTTGAATGATGGAATTCAATTTCAATGATGTAATATCAATTATAAAGACAGTCATGAGCGTTATTGTATGTAAGTTATAAAATATAGAAGTGTATTGAATTACAAAATCGTTTCAATAAAGTTCATTGTGCGAGAGATTTATCGGCTTTCAATCTTTTTCAAAGGGGTTGCTGCGGCTTGTAGCTAATTAATTTAATGTGTCGAATTTGGTGCAAAATTGATATTGATGTGAAATTTCCGATGCGATGGAAATTAATTCCCCATTAAGTGGTATATTATTGAACCTTCACTCCCTACACAATTTCAATACTTAAGTATAATAGGCACTTACTTATTTCTGTAGTAAATGTATCCTACTTTCATAATCAGTAATATTAACAAGGTCATCAAATCTTGCTATAAGTAAATTACACAGTAAAAATCACATAAAAAAGCATTTATATGATAATAAGAAGAACTTATTTTTGTGAGGGCAATTAAATAAAATCCATTAGAATACTCGAGTAACTTTTGCCAACAATGAGTATAAAACTCTTAAAAACCTACGCAAGCAAAGTGAACATGTGTTGATATTACAACAAAGTTGGCGTATGTTTATTATTGTAAGGCGTTTGTAGAAGTTAGCTGCGATGATGTATCTGAGGAATGTTGTGTGTTTGAAGAGCGGAGGCAGGAAGGCAGACGTTGTGGTTTGTTCCAAGTTTCCACGGCTCGGATTACTCAGCTCCAGTCTTCATTATGCCGCCAGAAGTTTGCTCCCAGCTCTTGCCATGTGAGCCTTGTTGCTTCACTGTTTGTTTCTATGCAAATTAGCAACACACTTGAAAAAACACTTGGGAAGTAAAATGACAATCGCTATTTTTATGCTTTGTTTTTTTTTCAACAAAAACTCAATGTCTACACCATATATCCCAGTAGGGGTGGCAGAAGTACAGACATTTCTGGATAGCAGGTGTCATTTTTGACAGTATTTAGAGTTCTACGCTTTAAACACATTAAAACAGTGGCAAAGAAGCTCTACGTTTTGTACATTCATGTTATGGTGATAAGAGGGCGACCTATCGCCATTTAGTCCATATACATACATACATACTTACATATACTCACGGCTATAATTCCCTAGAAGGGGTAGCCAGAGCCAAGGAATTATAAATTCCTCAGCCACTTTTGGAAGTTGACTGGGGAAAAGGCGGTAAAATAAAGGTTTTTGGTGATGGGTCTCCAACCGCGTCGCCCAAAAATCCAATAAAAAGCCCCAATACTCTTAGTCGCCTCTTACGACACCCGTGGGTAGAAAGGGGTAGTGACATTCTTAGCTGGCACTACACGGCATAATACAATACATTGTCACATAATAAAGCCGTGTAACGTCGGCCTAGAATAGCACCAAACTATCTCTGCGCTTGGGTGTCATCAAAAGCGACTTAGTTACTGTTGGGCGTTAGGGCTGGAAACCAATCACTAACCATCCTTTATTTTACAACAACTCCCTCAGTTCCATAGGCATCTACGGCATTTTAAACTTTTGGAGCCCAGGCTACCCTTTTTGAAATTTATAGTCGTAAGTATATTTATTTATATAAACTCGGTATTTCTTTATGATGTCTTACTTCTCCGATAAAAGCCCTGAGTAGCAGAAAATCAGACAAGAGGCAGAAGAGGCCAGATATTAGATGAAAAACCATAACCATTGTAAAATAAAAAAAGTTGTTAACTAAAATAAAAAAGACATCAGTTCTACAAATCTGTGCTAGTTTTATGTATTTTTTGAGTGTTATGTTTACACAAGAGCTTAGGAAGGAACGTGGGTTGACAGTAGCCTCGCAGACACCAGCATAAATAGGTACTGAACAAAAATATTATCTTTTCATCGTTTTAAAATCTGTATTTATGTTATTTTGTTTTTCTTTTGTCCATTGTTTTGGTCTTGGCTTCTTTAGTTGGTTTTGTAATTGGAACCTTGTTATTATATAATTCGGTATGCAAAGTTTTACAAAAGTGGTATATTTTCTTGAAATTAAATCAAACAGAGCTAAGATGACCGTTATTTTAGCAAAAATCTGTAACAGTATTTGACCTTCAGCGTTATGTCAAAGACATTCGTTCTTACAGTTTATTAATAAAACATCGAAAACCATAGGTTTGTTTAGTATAATATCGTAATAATTTCATTTGGGATCACAAATTCGTGAAATATTTTGCAATTAGCAACATTTTTACTAAACATTTCGCTTTATTTGCATGTCGCTACGTAATATTTTCGATCAATCGAAAAGTTGAACAATCTTTAAAAAATCATAACTTTGCAATGACTCATTTTAAATGAAAAATATTCAAATTTTTTATTTTCGTGTTTGCTATCGAATAAAAATATTTAATAAATACTAAAAAAAAACTTTGCATACCGAATTATTATACTATTTTTGAAAAAAAAAATTAACTAAAGTGAAAAAATATTGAAAGCTTTTAAATAAACTTACTGAACCATTTACACGAACAATAGGAGACAATGAAAATTTTCTGCAAACGGGGGCGAGTAACAAGAAAACAATCAATCTCTCGAGTCCACTTGGAAGCAATCAACAGTTTGTTATTGCGTCTATCCAATTCGATAAAAGAAGCGATACATCAAGAACGTCCATAGCTTCAATTACTATAGCCAATATGCTATCTCTTAGTGGCAGTAATCGAAAACGAAAATAGCTCAGTGCACGTAACCCGTACACTATGAAGAAACTCTGTCCGTTGCAGACCAAACAAGGGATATACGATGTTGCTAGAAATTGAACCTATCAGCCGAAGTTCAGCACTCTGTTTTATATTTCATAGAGCTTTCTTCACTTATATTTTGAGAGAAATTCATATGATACCAACGTTCTAAAGTAATCCTATTTTCATTTTTCATTGATATTACAGTAGAATGTTTATCGCACAGAATAATGTATTCTTGCGTATTTAAAAGACAATAGAGCCATTTCATTCCTTAATCTATAATTTGCCTAGACCTCGTTTGTAAAACATACACTTTTATGTAATTTTAAAAGATTGTAATTTTCATTAATTTTTCATTAATACATAAAAAGTGTGGCTGCCTAGATCAAACTGAGAAAGTATGGTGAGTGTCTTAGCCTAAGCTTAAATAAAAATAAAAAAACATATGGTCACATCTTAGACTATATAGACAGAGTCATAATGCAACGGGAGAGTACCTCTTTTAGATAGCAATATTTTTCCCTGTTATGTTGCGATCACTAGAAAACAATTACCCCAAAATACTATAATCACCATTCTAAAAGCTACTTTTTAATTTAAAATTGATTACGTCAATTTATTGTTACGTCGTTTTATTTATTGTAAAGGTTTACTGTTTACTATATTATTTCCTGCAATCATATAATTATACATACTTGCTCCTAGTATTATACAATCTTTTTTGTTTAATTTTACCATTTATACTGATGTTTAATACACCGTGAAATCTAAAGCATTGTACTAACTATCAGGGATGAATCTTCCCATGATTACGAATAAATTTTTGTACGGGACTATCTTTGTTACTGGACAAAAAAAACAGCTGTTCCATAAGTGCAAGTTATGTAAATATCATACGGGTCATCATGGGTATAGTGGGGTCTATGTTTGTATTTTGAAAAATAAAAGACAGCACTATTTTGTACATGAGTTTTATTGCATTATTTACTATTGACCTTTAAACAAAATCAGTTTCGTGTGAAAATTTCGAATTCATTCGTCTATTTCAGTCACAATTTTCAAAAGATGATGTTTTCGTACATCTAAGTATTTTATATTTGGTTGATTTCCAATTGCATCTTCCAGTGGCCGCAATCCATTTTTCTCGTAGATTCGGGTCTTTAGGAAAACTGTAATGAATACGAAGAAATTAAATAAATATAACAAATTTATTACTTACTAATTCCGTAGATAACAATTGGAAATCATTCAGCGTCGCTATAGCGCGACGAAATTCATAATATACTCACTCATTAACATCAGTTTACTAATTTGAAAATTTTACCCTAACGACAGGGTAGGATGAAAACGTGAATTATGGGAACACTGAGATACTGCATATTTTTAGGTTATGCTATTATAAAATTGCTCAAAATAACTAAAGAAAATGCTAGTAATCTAGTTTAACGTAATTTACACTTGAATCACTTTTTTTCTGATCGCGCAATGTATTTATTATGTATTTATCTCTAGAAAAACATTAAAAAACTCACTCACTTGTGGAAAGTCAATCCTTCGATGTCTTTTTCGCTGTGGCTTCCGCAGCCAAGCACGCTACACCCAACCATACCTCACTAAACAATAACTTAATTAATGGAGTCTCTTTTGTCACAATAACAATATACAAATGAATAAAATCTTTCTCAAAATCAAAAGAAAACTAAAATCGCTCACAAGTCGACGCTTTGTTTGTCACGCTTTAAAAGTATGACATCAACAAAACGGGTTACGCGATAGAGATGACAATAAAGTTTTGTGTCTCTTTTTAACATATAAGAACTTAAATAAGGGCTTCTCTTTTTAAAATGGATGACGTAACATCGCTTTGTCTATAGTGTTCATAGTCAAAGGGTCACATCCTATACACACTTTTAAATTATAAGACAATTCCTCAGCCACTTATGTAAAATAGAGTGGGAAAAAGATGATAATATAAAGGTTGTTGGTGATGGGTCTCCAACCGCATCGCCCAATGTTCTCTTAAAAATCCCAATACCGTTAGTCGCCTCTTACAAACACCCACCGGAAGAAATGGGGTAGTGCTATTCTAAGCCGGCACTACACGGCAAATATATTTATTTTAAATATATTTTTTATATTGTATTCAAAATTATAAAGCGAGTAACAAATGAGATTCATGGAGCCAATGAGGACAGTAATGTTATTAGAGGATAGGAGAGACCAGAATCGTACAAAGCCAACCAACGAACGTAAAAAACCAACGCGGTGAGTTTATGTACGTATGTACATAAATTTATTCCTTATATAACAAAATTTAAAAAATACTAGTTCCTAATTATAAAAGTTCTTGACTATGGGACTCATGCTCACTCAAGACGTGCAAGAAGATGCATTAAAGCAATTATGTACTCAAAGCTTTAGCCCTAAGCCCAAGTGCTTCCAGACGTCCGAGGGATATTTCGTGGCAAAGGCATAGCGAATATTAATGGATTTTACATTTGATGAACTTGAACAGCTAATTTAAATACTAATTATATTTGGTATAGGTAAATATTTCTTAAACACCTTGTATTCTAAGTAAGGTGTAAATTGTTTAATCTATACTTATAATAAATCTGTAAAGAGGTCAATTCTGTACATGGCATATATTTTCAAAATAACTATCAGGGGGTGATTAGTGATCGATACTGATGCCAAAAATGCAATCAGTAAAATTTTTGTCTGTCTGTCTGTCTGTCTGTCTGTCTGTCTGTCGGTTTGTATGTTCCTTATGGAAACAAAAACTACTCGACGGATTTTAACGAAACTTGGTACAATTATTCTTCATACTCCTGGGCAGGTTTTTGTATACTTTCCAGCAGAATAGTAAAGGGGAATTTTGGGAAATTTTGGGAAAACGGGAGAAGTTCTCCATTTTTTAAGCTTCCGTCGCGTGTGCAGCCTTAATAGTCAAAGTTACATAGAAATCACGTATGACGGAAATATTCTACATAAAATTATCAAAAAAATATTCCGCAACAGTATATGTCTATCTTTTATGGTTGACTCACAACAACACGTGTAACTCCTGATAGCTTAGCAGTTCGGCGCATTCTGATTATATTTGTTTTTTCTTACGTTTATAATACTCTCAATCACCCTTATTTCAAAAGTTAACATTATTACCTACTCAATATAAAAAGAATCATAGAAATCGGTATAGAAACACCAATATTAATAGTCCCAACATAATAGTCGCACGCGATCAAAACCAAATCCTTAGTAATTTACATATTACGTACTAGATGGCGCCAGTAGTTGCATCAATTAAAACCTAAAAATTAGCTTAATTTCGGAGATATTGATCTGAACTGATCATAAAAGCGCTTTCAAAATCACAAAGTAACACTATATTCAGACATGAGTGCTGTAAGTTGTAATAAAGGCGCTGATTTCATAACGCTTGAGCAGTGATTGAAGAAACCTCCAATATTTTTAAAACTACGCTACCCGTGCGAAGCGGGGCCGATCCACTAGTAATATAATAACGCTCTTCAATTAAAATCCCAGACTAACGCCCGATTTCTGAATTGAGTATTCAAGCTGAGAACGACTTAAGTATCGTTTTGTTTCATTCAGTTGTTAAGATTTCAATGCGACAGAACGATACTTAAGTTCTTCTCAGCTAGAATACTCAATTCAGAAGTCGGGCGTAAGTTGATACATGAGTTAAGTGAAAGTGTAAAACAATATTCAAGATGCTTAGGGATATTTTAGTGCTCATAATTATACAAAAAATTATAAATATCATCAGGTTAAAGAAGTAAGTTTTGAAATAGATTTTTTTCATTTGTGTAGACTTCTGAACAAAAGCTACATTTTGTTTTCTTTAAAAGCAAAAATGATTTCATTATTTTTGATAATCCTAGCCATAAACACAATAAATATGATTTTGTCAACTATTTGATGCAAAGAAAATAACGTTTACAGTACTAAGTCCAGCCTTCGCCTTAGATTAGAATCGCCTTAGAATATTCTTAAGTTACTTTTGTTTATATTATGGGGAATATACTGTAAAACAAAAAAACCGGCCAAGTGCGAGGCGGATCGCGCACTAAGGGTTCCGTACTATCATATATATAGAAAATCCCGTTTGTGTGAAAATAATAGGAGCCAAATTAGGTAAGTAATTTGATTTATGACGTTTAAAAATAGAACTACGGGCTAGATCTCATTCAAACCAATTTTCGTTAGTAGTTTGTATAGTAATACACATCATATATTTTTTTCAGTATTATCATGCCCATATTTTAGAAGTTACGGGGGGGGGACACACTTTTTAGCACTTTGAAAAAGTCTCTCGCGCAAACTATTCAGTTTTGAAAAAAATGATATAAGAAACCTCAACATCATTTTCAAATACCTTTTGATAGATACCCCACACGTATAGGTTTGATGAAAAAAAAAAATTTGAGTTTCAGTTCTATGTATGGGGAACCCTAAAAATTTTGGTTTTTTTTTCAGATTTTATTTTAAAATCTTAATGCGGTTTACAGAATACATCTACGCACCAATTTCCAATAATGTAGTTCTTATAGTTTCGGAATAAACTGGCTGTGACATACGGACGGACGGACGGACGGACGGACAGACAGACAGACATGACGAATCTATAAGGGTCCCGTTTTTGCCATTTGGCTACGGAACCCTAAAAAGAGATGTTCATAGGTTCTAGCTAAATTACCTTTTATTCAACAAAAAAATGCCTTTTTTTAGGACGAGACCCAAAGAATGATATGGGGTAGTTCCTTGCCTATAGCTAATCTGACTCTGAAGTGAATCTGTAACATACCAATTTAGTTTAAAGAATCCTTACCATTCTGTATAGTCCTTCAAACTCTCGCATCGTAAGAATAACTATTTTCTAGTTTCACCTATACAAACTCTAGTAAAGTCAAGAACACTCGATAGTCTCATAACCGTAGCGTATGGTCGGCCTGTATACACATGCTCGGCGAAACATGTCAAAGTCAAAATTTGGATCGCAGATGCAGAGTTGTGTACCACTGCAAGTCAATAATAGACCGTCTGTCTCCATCTGGCAACTGATGAACGATATTTAGCTAGCTTAACTTACTTGGCTAGAACTGTAATGGATTTCACTGAAACAAATACTGAGTACCTAGAATGTAAATTTTAAGAATAAGCATTTTTAAAATTTGTAAATTCCAATTACGAAAACACCTGGATGGGGTTATGGTGATAATTAAAATACGTATAGATATTATAGTATTTGTTGCATACAACAACAAAGGATATAATATAACAATGTATTATTAAAAAAAATATTAATTTATGTTAAAAAATATTCTTATTATTTCTGAAATATGTTAAAGTTTAGATTGAAAATTGTTTTCTCTTCCATTTCATTTCAAAACAACACAAAAAGCAGCATAGAAACACGAATCTTTTTTCCCAAACACACAAACCGAAACCGTTTACCATTCAAACTCTCTCGCACAGATCAAAGAACAATATTGTATCGTGTATCGCTCGGGCAACTCAATCGGTGTCATGGCAGGACGTGTCCAAAAGCTAGCGAGAGAACCATTCAATGCGCTCTGTTTGTAGTTGACAATATTTCACACAGTCGGGAAAATTGCCTACCACCCAACTTTAACAATTTACACGCTACGCCCAACGCCACTGCTCGTTGCACCGCTGGAACCAGTTAAAAACTATTTTTGGTACCAAATATATTCGATTCGGTTTGCATAAATTAACCGTAATGAAAATGTTGTCATTTTTAAATGTATGGTAATGAATTTCGAACATAATATAGTAGGGGAAAATCCACAGGGATTTGTTTGAAATTCATATAGTTTATGAATATTTTGCTTACTAATATGTATTATTGTTATTTGTTTAACCATAGCCAACACATAAATAAAAGATGTTATTAAAGGAAAGAAAAATTTCGACACTGGCGGGGTTCGAACCCGCGACCTTCGGGTATACGCCTCCGTCGCTCTGCCAACTGAGCTACAGTGTCAGTTGGCATCCAGCGCGAAATTTCTCTATCCTTTGTTTCTTTTTTTACACGTTCAAGTAGTGTTTGCGTTTCCTACCTCCGAATTTTAACTAATTCGGACGGCCACTTGTCTACCTTTTCAGATAGAATGCAAATGTTGGAAACGCCTAACTATCACATAATTTAATGTTTTTTGACATGAATTCCTCATGTGGGGATTATTACTCATAAATAAAAGATGTTATTAAATCTTTAATAACATCTTTTATTTATGAGTAACTAGCGACCCGCCCCGGCTTCGCACGGGTGCAATGCAAAATATACCTACTACAGAATGTCCTTAATACACAACGTTCACAGCTTTTTTGTCATTTACCAATACAAACATGTTTTGCTTAGACGTTACTCTTGACAGTACTCAAGTCAACACTCAAGTCTAATCCTCCAACGTTAAAAGTTTGACCCTGCGATTTATTAATGGTCATTGCAAAAGATATCTTTACCGGAAATTGTAGACGTTTATTAATTAATTAATTTACATTTTTTTTTTATTAATTCTTGATATTTTCCTCGCTAGAGAGCTCTGATAAACGCGTGCGATCGCTGCAAATCATAAAGTGCGCGCTATTTATAGGCACGCGCCGCCCGGCGCAAACAACTACGACCCTGCATTTTAAATTTGTAATATCTCGGTAATATTCACTTAAATTACATGCTGTAAAAAGCATATTGATCTATAATAAATGCACAATTTATTTAAGGTACTTAATTGGATAAGGATTAATGCTGTATTGTTTAAAATCACTTCGTAAATCACCATTTTTTAGTAAAGAATAAAAATGGTTATGCTGGGTTATCCCTAAGAGATAGACATATACCATGGCGGACTTTTTTGTTGAACTTTTTAAGGTGAACAATAATGTAGTACATTATTTTGGTCTATCTCGTAGGGTTCAGCCAGCGTTTGCAATATAAGCGCAAAAAAACGTGCTTATTTACGACATCACATTAGAAACCTTTAAATTTATCAGTGTTTCTCTACTATATTATGCATTTATTATACATACAAACCTTCCTTAAGAATCACTCTATCTATTAAAAAAAACCGCATCAAAATCCGTTGCGTAGTTTTAAAGATCTAAGCATACATACGGACATACAGCGAAAGCGACTTTGTTTTATACTATGTATTGATAATCCCCACATGAGGAATTCATGTCAAAAAACATTAAATCATAGCCAACACATTGTACAATATGGTACATCTACACAACTGGCGGTAATTTTATTGAGATCACCAACCGTAGTATGTAAGGAAAGAATAATTTCGCTTACTCTATTCTTATTATAGAATCAATACTTCAGTAAAAACTGAAAAAGAATCTTGTCACATGAGAAGTCATCCAAAAAAGGTAGATAAGTGCACTAAATGGGGACACATTTTGGGCAGGATATCATCACTTAGTATCATTTAGTTACAATTAGTATCGAAGAATAGCTTTGATTCTCAACGAAATGTTAGAATTTAGATTTCTATGTTACTTGAACCATTAAGGCTGCAAACGGGACAGAAGCTTAAAAAATGGATTAACTTCTTCCGTTTTCCCAAAATTTCCCCAAATTTCCCATTACTACTCAGCTGAAAAGTATACTATAATCTGCCCAGGAGTATGAAGAATAATTCTACCAAATTTTATTACAATCCGTCAAGTAGTTTTTGATTCCATAAGGAACATACAAACCGACAGACAGACAAAATTTTTACTGATGGCATCAGTGTCGATCACTAATCACCCCCTGATCGTTATTTTTAAAAATTATTTCATGTACAGAATTGACCTCTCTACAGATTTATTATAAGAATAGAATAGATAATCATATTCTTGAATAATAAATAAATAAATATAGGGACATGTTATATACAGATCAAGTTAGCCCCAAACTAAGCAGAACTTGCATAATGAGATACTAAATCAACGATATATTTAATATTATATTAAACACATATAAATAACAACTAACTATGACTACAACGCAATCTTTTATGCTCATCACATAAATATCGCACTCAGCGATGATCGAGCCCGCAACCTCCCCGGCCCGAGAAGCTAGTTAGCTATCCACTGGGCCACGGACGTCGTCAAATCTTTCCTAAGCTCTTGTTTCTTAATATTGTGTGCTACCCATGTGATTCCGTTGAATTAAATTGCTTATCAAACCTAACCAATTGTATAATTCAATCAATCAAATTAATCCAGGGAATTAAATCTAAACACATGTTCTCTGTAACAAATCCTGCAGCTCAATACAATACACACCTGGGGCGGGGGCGTTGTGTATTAGTAAAAATCTGAGCAGTTTTTTCTACGTATCTCGTACGAAACATTATACCTTTTATGTCAATATACTAGTGGTCCGCCCCAGTTTTGCACTAGTAATGTTGTACTTTCAACGCATCCCTATTTTATTCGTTGTTCGTCACCGAGTGGATAGGTGACTAGCTTCTTGTTCCGGAGATTGCAGGTTCATATTCCGTTCAGAGTAACATTTATGTGATTAACATGATGAACATAAATTACTGTTTTTTATCCTTGGATGTTATTAATGTGTGTATTATTCATTAAATAAATCGTTATGTTAGTACCCCATAATACAAGTCATTGAGTTGTACTTAGTTTGGGGTTATCTTCATCTATGTAATTTATGCCCGTTTGTATTTATTTAGCGTGATACTTCTAAGTCAAATTCATATGATGGTGTGCAGCTTTTGCCGCTTTCTACGAACACATAGTCTCTTCATAATAAATGCTGTGTAGTGTCGGCTTAGAATAGCACTACCCCATTTCTTCCGATGGGTGTTCGTGAGAGGCGACTTACGGTGTTGGGGGCTTTTTAAGGGATTTTTGGGCGATGCGGTTGGAGACCCATCACCAACAACCTTTATTTTACCATCTTTTCCCCATACAAATTTCCAAAAGTAGCTGAGGAATTTCTAATTCCTAAGCTCTGGCTACCCCTTCTAGGGATTTATAACCGTGAGTAAATGTATGTATGTATGTATAAATGAAAATCTCCTTCCCCGTTCTTCGCCTGCGTGGTGAACTATTGCAGAACCAAACCTATATAGCGTAGGCTCGAGCCACTCGGTTGGTATATGTATGAGCTGAAAGAATATGAAAATCATAGTAAAAATTAAAGGTATCAATTTTGCCACTTGCGTAACTGAAGTCGCACTAAGACTCAAACTCATTAGGAAGTCGAGACAATTCATATTTTAAACAAAACATTAATAAATTAAATTTCTGAAGATACTGTCTAACAATAATACAAAACTTTGCTTCAAGTAAGGCCAAAAAATAACCGCAGATAAATAATCCAGATCTAATGTAGGTAGTAGCTAATTTGTTAATCCAAAATTCACAACAACTCATTGTACAGTTTTAACCGTTTGCTTGCTTACTAGAGAACTCTTCTTGCACGATCTAACTCGCACTTGTTTTTAATAAAAAAATATAATACCTTGAAACTATTATATGATTTCAAAATAATGATACCTATACCTATCTGATATATTTTTGTAATGGTGTGCTTATAATGTATCATAAATACCTACTTTATACTAACACACTAAAATGTACATGTGGGCTTTTTTTTCTTTTCGTGTACTCGTCTAAATTGCATGTCCCCCAAGTTTGAAGCGGTTTTACCCCAACTATTCGTATGGCAGTGATATTAAATTTTGGACTTTATAGTTGTATTAACTAATAAACAATAATTTTAAATGCTTTTGATTGGAAAACAATTAATATTATAGGTTTTCTTCGATAATTATTGAAAAAACAGTCGTTATTTACTAAGTCCTCCTCAGGATCGAGGTACTTCAACACCAAATAAATCTATGAATTTGTATGAAAAGTACATTTGAATTTCATTCACCTCTGTGATAAATATTGATGAAATCCTTTTTTTTATTAAAAATACCATTAACTTTCGCTATTAATTATCAAAACAACAGTTTAAATCATACTCCAGAATTTGGTACAAGTGGAATTCCTATTCCGAAACCGTCAGTTATTTGACTGTACAGACATTTTTTCTCCTGCTTAACAGTTGTATTACATTCTGACAACATTGTTAATCTTAATTTTTGTTATTTTATTGTTTTCTAAGACGTTCAGTTTGCGAAAAAGTGTATTTAAGTGTGGTTGTATGAGGTGGTTTATTTAACTAATTGTGATTTCAATCAGATTATTTACTCTTCATTTTTCATAGTAATTCATAACAAAAATCTATTTTCAAAATAAATTTTGGCAATACGAAACCCCCTTTCCGAAACCGTTAACATGGTAACGTATTAAAAGAATCCTCTTGGTTTCGGAATGGATAGCATAAAGGTTGTTTTACACTGTTGCTTTTTAAAGTAATAATTTTAATTCAAAATTAATTTGTTAAATTTTACTAATATGATTATTATTTTACGATAAAAACTATATTTTATAACTCTTCCGAGAAAACGTGAGATCAGTCATATTTTAGTTTTTATTTCATTTATTTACATTTTAATAAACTTTTGTTGTTGTTTATTGCTAAGGGTGCACTTTGACATTTTTTTTAATATTGTATACAGTCAATAAATACTCATTATGAATGACTCTCGGAAGTATATAATTTTTATTTACATAATTTTTATTTTGCTGAAAAGAAATATTTATAGGCTACGCTAGTTTTTGAGTCATGGCACCTAAGTATGGTTCAAATAATATTGGATATTATAATCTCATAAAAAAAGCACAATGCTTTTGGATGTGTTGAAGCATACAACGAGAGAAGATTATTTGTTTTGTAAACAATATAAACATGCCTTAAGGTTCCATTCGGTTACTTTTGTCTTCCTGTGACCGAAACTGTTCCCTTGATTTTTAAGAAGTTTTGTCTTATTGTGTTATAGTCGATCGGGCCCAGCTTCGCACGGGTAGCGTAGTTTTAAAAATATCTAAGGTTTCTTCAAACACTGCTCAACCTTTGTGAAATTTAGTGCAATTTACAGCATTCCTGAATAGTGTAGCTTTGTGATTAAGAAAGCGCTTTAATGAACGGTTCAGTATCTCCGAAAATAAAACCATGCAAACAAACAATCAGAGTTACAAACTTTGCATACATACAGGGAGTATATGTATACTCCCGGCTATCTTTTGCACGCGCAACCATTGCTAAAAAAATATCCTTATAGCATTCACGTGCGACGACAGGGCGCGATAGCTTATTTCATGTATAAGTTTGGTTATTCTATTCGATTTCTATGATTCTTTTTTTATTGAATAGGTAATAATATAAACTTTTTTAAATGAGACATGAATGAGAGAACTATAAACGTAAGAGTAAACAAATATAATCAGAATGCTCCGAACTGCTAAGCTATCAGGAATTGCACGTGTTATTATGAGTCAACCATAAAAGATAGACATATGCTGCAGAAGGATATTTTTTAGAAAATTTTATGCTAAATATTTCCGTCATACATGATTTCTATGTAACCATAACCACTAAGGCTGCACACGCGACGGAAGCTTAAAAAATGGAGTAACTTCCCCCGTTTTCCCAAATTTTCCCAAAATTACCCTTCACTTCTCTGCTAAAAAGTATACGAAAACCTGCGCAGGTGTATGAAGAATAATTGTGCCAAGTTTCGTTAAAATCCGTCGAGTAGTTTTTGTTTCCATAAGGAACATACAAACCGAAAGACAGACAGACAGACAGACAGACAGACAGACAGACAGACGGACAGACAGACAGACAGACAAAAATTTTACTGATTGCATTTTTGGCATCAGTATCGATCACTAATCACCCCCCGATAGTTATTTTGAAAATATATTTAATGTACAGAATTGACCTCTCTACAGATTTATTATAAGTATAGATTTAGACTTATTGAATATGTTTTTCATATAAATTTGAACTAAGTCCTAACTTTGTTATTTGTTTAATATTTTACAAGGACCTTAGTGCAAATAGTAAAAATAAGTAAATTAAAACTTGCCATGTTCCAAAAAGTAACAGAATGGATCTCTAATCGGTCTTTCTTAGTTCAAAATAATACTTTTCAGATAATATCATTTATTTTTCTTATCATAATAAAGCTATATTTAAAAAAAAACGAAATTTTAATTATTCTCTTTATTTTTTATAAATTATAAACGTCTTTAAAGGGTCACGGAATGGAAATAATTTACACCCAATGATACATAGAAATCATTTTATTTCGAAAATTATTCATAACATCTATGATCTTTTACTATTTTGTGATACTTTAATGTGTATTAACTCAGTAATAGTAAAATCAACTCATATTCTCGTACTTTTTCTAAAAATCTTCATTTTGGATGGTGCTGCACCTAAAAATAAATTGGCCCAAAAAGTATAAAGATTTGTGTCTGGGTTTGTTACTTTACAATGAAGGAATAGGCTACAAATCTGCATAGGTACATATACTCACCGCTATAACTAGGAGTAGTAGCCACGCCAGACTTCAAAAAGCCCCAATACTCTTTATCGCCTTTTACGAACACCCGCGATAGAAATTGGGGCAGTGCTATTCTAAGCTGACACTACACAGCATAACCGCTTAAATGATAAAAATATGTTACTAATGAAAAAACAAACTTTCAGAAAAAACATAGAGATATATGGCACGTTTCAAAAAAATTATATCAATTGCTAGTTTTGGGCTCAAAATGTTCTCTGAGAGTTAGGGTTTATGAAAATAATTGAATTTCAGCTTAAATTGTCCAGTTTTTAGAGAAAATTGTACTTTTCACTGTCGTGGCAGAAACTTGGGATCAGTTTGGTGTCAGTGTAAAAACCTGATTTTTGGAAATTGTATACGATAAATATGATTAAATTTGTATTATTATAAAAGATATACTTTGATTTGAGATTTGTATTATTATAAAAGATATTAGTTGTTCGAGTAAAACTGAGCGTCGTGCGTGCCTCAGCCCCACTGTGGCTCGGCCTTGCCGCGCGAGGAAGAAAACTTACAGACCGAGGCAGCCTCGCGCGGCATGTGTACCGCGCCAAACGACCGAGTCAGTACGCACCTATTAGAAAATGCAGTAGCACTTTAATTCCACTTTATAGAGCTTTGTTCTTCAGTTTGGTGACGTGTGATGACAACAAGTCTAATATTTTTTTTCGAACATTAAATTAAGGGGATTGATTGTATTGCTTCATTTTTCGTAAATATTTGGTTGAAAGTATTATCTTAAATATGACATAAAATCGTTTAAGGACAGAGGAATATTACGACCCAAATAAAATATTTTTTCACCAAAATATTGGTGGGACCATCACCAAACTGATAAAATTAAGGTAGGGTTCCATGTTTGTAAAATAAAATCACATTTCTGTAAATCGCACAATTTTTTGACTGCAAGAGAACAAATAAATATATACTCGCGAATATAAACCCCTAGAAGGGGTAGCCAGAGCTGAGGAAAGAGAAATACCTCTGCCACTTTTAGAAGTTGAGTGGAGGAAAGATTTTTAAAATAAAGGCTATTGGTGATGAGTCTCTCTGAACTGCGTCGCTCAAAATCCCTTAAAAAGCCCAAATACACCCATGGATAGAAATGGGGTAGTGCTATTCTAAGCCGACACTACACAGCAATATATATATTTAAAGAAATTACCTACATAAACCATATTTGATTACCAAAAAAATAATTCATAACAAAAAAATATAATAGAATATATGAAAATTGTTTATTATTCGATAATTTAATAAACCATACGTAATATTAATCTAAAAAGAAAAACTCAAAATAAGTACTTTGCATTCATGTAATCTATCTTAATGGCGTCAGTTTGCCTTGTCAGCCTATACTTGACGTCAGCAAACTGACCGTCACCTCTGTTTGGTTGCACACAAATATATTTTTTTCACCTGAAGAAATCCCAGAATTGTTAAATATTTTATTTGTTTTTGGAACCTTATGACCACCTTAATCAACTTGAAAAATCCGTGAAACAGTATTTCACCACCATTAGGAAGAAATAAGCACACCAAACTGACTTTCAAAAGTGACTTTCCGGTACTTCAGCATAACACATCCAGCTATTTGCAGACGACTTGATTGTATTATGTCAGTCTTGCTATTCATAATGCACAGTTTTTAAATAGTAGTAAAAAATCTACTATTTGAGCCGTCACCAAACTGATTAGTCAGGATTTCGTAAATTCTGGGACAGTAGGTACTATCGAACAAATAATAGAAAAGTTATGTAAAAATTAGGGAAAAATGCATTAAAAATTAATAAAACAAGGTACCTACAACCTTTACATAAAACTCAAATTTAGGAAGGGTTTTCATATATATTTTTTTATACATACATACATATACTCACGCCATTAATTCCCATTGGGGTAGGCAGAGACTATCGATCGCCACTTCGTACGATCCTGACAAACCTCTCAAGCTTCGTTTACATCCATCAATCTTTTCATACATGCTCTTTTATTCTTCATACTTCGGACGCCAGCCTTTTTGAGCACACTCTCAATTTGGTCCAAGTGTGTTCAATCAAACACGTTTTATTTGTATCAAATTGTTGGTGGGACACGCAAATCATGATGTTATCAGAGCGAAAATATATGTTCATTTACTACTGATTCTGATTATAATTATTTGTTATTAATTGTAGTGTTAGTTTATTAAATAAGCTTTCATTTAACAATACTTCTGCAATAAAATGTAGCTACACATAACTTCCCAAAATAATCAAACTTTTGGGACAGTGCTAAAACAGGAGGAGTCCATTTTTTGAAACGTGCCATAACCATAACATTAAAGAGTTCTAATTTAATTCCATCTAGCGAAAATAATGAGTACTATTAGCAATACTGAATTTTTATTAAATTTTATTAAGTTGAATGTTACAATATGGTTTTAAAGAGTTTCGTTACAGCCGCAAGATGGCAGTAAAATTTGTAGCACCATCTAGCGGGAAACATTTAAACTGCTAAACAATCAGTTCTCAAGTCATGTTCTCTTTGTTCTAATGTTAATTGCTAGATGTCACTCATAACTTACAATATTTGAAGTACCAAGATGAGAAAAGAAGATGATTAGCTTAAAAAAGGTAAATAAAAAACTATGAAACGTTTAGATACGTGAGTTAACCTTCTTCAGGATCCCAAAAACTATTGCTGTTAAAAGGATTCGAGTGTATATATTTTTTAAATAAATTGATACCCAAAAAAGTAAAACTGGGCCCTATTCCTTCTTTTATCTGTCTCGTAAGCTATGATATTTCGGTAGATAGTTGGTTATTCATACTTCAAAAAACTTAAAATAAAATTACATTATTAAACTTACTTCCTATTACTTATTATACTCTCGCCCGTTGCTGCCATATTGTGATAAGCAGAGACTATAGACCGCCACTTTGTACGATTATTTTAAATTTATCAATTACACTAATGACTGTCCATTGAAAGCTAGCTGTTATTTATTTTCAGAGATAAGCCCGTTTACGGTTAAGACAAAAGGTCTTGAAATATTTCAGGAATTCTGAGCTTTAGAACCCCTTCAGACCGTAATCGTCATTTTATAAAACTTAATAAAAAATAAAAGAGCATGACATGATTCTGGTTGATAGTGAAACGGCATACAAAGATTATGTAAAACGAATGGCGAATAAAAGTCTTTCTTTTTTATGGTGAGGGTGATTTTCCACTTTTCTTAAGCAGTGACACCATTCATTGACACCTCTAGGACCGTTATACTATGATTTAATGGTTGTTCTACGTGTGTTGTAGGTGGTAGAAATTCATGATTGAACAAGAAAATAATTATTTCTAAATAGTTTGAGTCTGAAGCAGGGGCGGATCCAGCACCCTAAAAGGTTTTGGGTATATTGAAGTAAGAGTCAGTTATTTTTTTATTTTAAATGTTTAAGTTATTTTTTTTTTAATTAACATGGTACGTAAATTAACGCCATTAGTTCCCACTGGGTTAGGCAGAGACTATCACTCTCCACTTTGTATGATACCGACAAACGTTTCATCGTGCTCATTAATGATGCAAGCTTGTAAGTACACAATAAATAAGTCATATAAGTAAGCATAAAACTGGTGTAAATATTCTATCAAATACAAACAGCACAGTGTGCGGCTTAGTAGTTGATAAAGTGTTTGGAGTAGCAAACTTGCTTGATCACAAGTGCTTGCAATCCAAAGTTTGCGCGGTTCGCTGGCTGATTCAGTTGTACTATTGACAACTGAGTATTATGATAAGTGGTATTATTTTGTGTTTCTTTATATAGTTTCAAATAAAAAATATTTATATAACTGCTAAATCAATATAATGGCGTGGGAAACGTCTTATAAATTGTGAACGAGCCGCCAGATAAAAGCACGAAAATTTGTTCCTATAGTTCGATGCGGTCAATGGAATGCGTTGCTTTGCTACCATACTAAATCCTCAGTTCAACCCTACTTTAAATGAAATTTTGAATACACATTTGGTAGGTCTGAGAATAGGTTTATAAATATTTTTTGTACTCCAAAGTTGTAAGGGTTGTCTACCCCTAACATTTTATATTTATTTTATAGACCAGCAATCCTCATTCATATGGCAAAACATCAGCTAGTCATCTAATAAAAATACTGGGCGATCGAAAGTTCAAGTGATAAAATGTCACGGGGAGTTTTAAAATTATTTGTATTTGTATCACCCCACGGAGATTATGCAGCGGAAACGATAAGTATATTTGTAATGTATGTACTATCTTTACTAGTTTCTCTACTAAACAACCACTCTGCAAAATGAACATGTCTGTCGCATCAGTTATTGTGTAGCCTCGAATAAGAGTGTGCCCGGATCTCTGAAGTCTATAAAAGGAACCCTACTCGTCTTGAAAACAATATCACTGCCACCCATATCTTGAATACATTCTATTAAAAAAACTGGGCTATCGAAAGTTCAAGTGACTAGAGGTCACGGGGAGTTTTAAATTATTTGTATTTGTATCACCCCACGGCGATTATGCAGTGTGTACGATAAGTATGTTTGTACTGTATGTATTATCTTTACTAGTTTCTCTACTAAACAACCATTCTGCAAAATGAACATGTCTCTCTGTCGTATCAGTTATTGCGTAGTCTCGAATAAGTGTGCCGGATCTCGACGCGGCCGGGCCAAAGCACCCCGGAGTCTCTTAACTTCGTTTCCTGAAAATCAAGATTCCGCTGAAATGTAAAACATTCATTTGTCATTCGGCAACACACGAGAATATTGCTTAAGATTTTGTCTTAAGTTCTTGTATTCGTTTTTAATGCTGCTGGAAATCGATCACCATCATGCTATATCTTACAATACTTTTTCGAAACGTTTTTAAAGGGAGCGACGATTTTCCAATTCTAGTACCCTGTTTTTGGGATCATTTAAGCATTTAAATAATGCATAATCAGCATTGATTAACGATGCAAAAATATAATAGTCTTTAGTTCGTACTTATAATATGCTCGTCAAGCTGAATCGGGCTACTAAGGGGATGAGAAATTATATGGGATAAATTATACCAGAGGATGATATTTAATACTACCGGACGTATATTTATACAAATAGTGCATATTTACTATTTTTATCGCACATACATATACCCATACTCATACCATATACATATAATATAAATTGCTATGCTACCTTTGGAAGTTAATTAGTTAAAAAATTGTAAAATTAAGCTCTTGGTCTCTAACCACATCTTGCCTTGCCTTAAAAAGCCCCAAATCCTTTAGTCGCCTCCTACGATCACCTACCGACAGAAATGGGGTAGTGCGAATCTAAGCCGACACTATACAGTTTATTGTTGATTAGAAGATTAAACCATTTGGGACGAGAGAGTCACTTCGAGATTCTTAAACAAGTATAACATTTTTGTTTCAAAAACACTTTAGTAAGCAGTTACCGTGTATAGCCATCAAATAAACACCACGAAAGGAAGATAATTCGCAACAAGAAGTAATAGGAACGAGGAACGACGAGTATTATAATACAATAAAACGCTTGCTGATTTAATAATGCGATGATGAGCTCTCGCCGTCTTCAGTTGCATCGGGCGCGGTGTGCCGATGCTAAAAATGTTACCGAAGAATTTGAGTTTTTGCTCTGCAGCAAGATTTAATTTCATTTTAACTTTATTGCTGATATGAGTGTGAGAAAAGAGATGCGAAGTTACAAGACACCGTAATTTGCCATATTTATTAAAATGTGACTTGCATACTTCGAGTTTTTAATATCTTAAACAATTTATTAATTGACTTTGGCTTAGTTTATATCATACAAAAATTACATACATACATACATATACTCACGGCTATAAATCCCTTGACGGGGTAGCCAGAGCTTTGGAATGAGAAATTCCTCAGCCACTTTTGGAAGTTGATTGGGAAAAAGATGGTAATAATAAATGTTTTTGGTGACGGGTCTCCAACCACATCGCCCAAGAACCACTTAAAAAGCCCCTATACCCTTAGTCGGCTCTTACGATCACCCACGGGTAGAAATGGGGTAGTGTTATTCTAAGCCGACACTACACGGCTACAAAAATTATATATTGTATTATGTAAACTCAATTTCTGTATACAATATATTTGCGGCTTCAAAAGTATCTCATATCATAGTTTGCTTAATGTAGATGCTGCTGAAACCAAAAATTGATATTATTTTTTAAGCTCCAATGCTTATTGACTTCATATTTTAAGTTTAATTTGTTAGAACTTTAACTATAATGCTGACTCTATCAAATATTCTTAACGAGTCTAAATATCCCAAAAATCGTTTACCCAGGCTGCATACAAGATTTGCAACTGTCCTTTCAATGGGTACCAACTTTTATAAAGTAAACTCGGCTGTAAGAAGACTTCGATAGACTAGGCTGCATGGTTTATTGAAACTTTAGCCTATTCAATATCAATCAAATAAAAAAGTAAAAACATAATCAATCAAATAAAAAGAAAGTTTATATAGTTTTGGAATTGTTGTTTAAAGTTTCAGTTTTTAATTTTTTAACATAAATTATATTAATATACCTAGTAATTATTGGAATTGTTGTTGTAGTGTAGTGTTGCGTTAAGTAAATTACAAGTTATGATTTCACGTGTTTATGTTATTATGTTATGTGTTTATGTTGATTTGTGTATAGTTCGATTTTTCATCATACTTTTATTGTGATGATGAGATGGTTTGTTTTATGATTTTGTTTTTTTTTATAGTGACTGATACTAATTTGTTTATGCTTTATTTCGTAAGTTTAGTTCAAGATAGATTCAGTTTTCTTAAAACGCCGTACTGCAAAAGATAAATTTTGTTTCTTTTGAAAGATAAAACTTGTATTTTGTATAGATACTTGTGAGAATCATAATTGGTGAAGCTCATTTGCTGTTTTTTGTGATTCGACGGCCCTTGATGTATGAAGGGATAATTTGCATTATTTGTATGTTACATACTAATTTATCGAAACCATAGTTGTCATCTATGCCATGCGGGCACTGCGCCGCGCATGCTTTAGATGTGCGTATCCGTGACCATTACTGGTGGGGTATTAATATTATAAACTAGCTGACCCGGCAGACTTCGTACTGTTAAATTCGCTTATTACAAAATTATAGGCGTTTTTTCCGGTACTCTTAGTTCAATCAGCCGTGAATATTTTATTGATCATTTTTTTCCGGGATGTAAAGTATTTGGATCATTATCTTGCATTCTGCCAAATTTCATTCACGCAAATTATGTACTTGAGGAGCCTTTTCGCCTCAAACACACAAACAACCGAAACTTAACTACCTATTTCTTACCTATTCAAGGTTTCTTTGTACAAAATTATTATTTAAAATGAATCACATAAATTAAGTTTTAAAAAACAATTGTAAACTTGAAACGAAGCGCCGCGCCGCGCCGCACTGAAAATTTCATAATTCGACACAACCATCAACGTTGTCTGCCCGTTCGGGTCGCGCACCTCAGGATGAGCCCACCCCCACCACCGCCGTCGCCGCCGTGCGCCGCCACTCACCGCCACTGTCGTGCTATGCGGACCGACCGACTGACACAACGACGGAACCACGGAACGCAACCGCCGCCGCCGCCATCTCTGCCCTCGGCATTGTAAATGCATCTTGTGTATTAATATTAACATAAAAGTGTTATGATATGTGTATATATTCGGAATCCTCATTTCATCAGCTTTAATTTGATATGCATTTTGGGTCATTTGCACAACGCCATCTATCGGACTTTGGATTCCAACTATCAACATTAGTTCTATATTTAGACTTAAGATGTCGTTGCAAGTACTATACTGAATTGCGTAACGTAATATTTTTCTTCTTGAACTCACAAAATTAATCATATCTTTTGATAGAGTGAACCGATTTCGATGAAACAAAAACTTAGTTATACCTCAAGTTACATATAATTTTTGTATATAAACATTTTCAGCATTGAATTCGTAGATTTTACGTGATGTGCACACAAACAAACATATAAACAGACAAACAGACAAAAATTGAAAAAATGATAGAAATGGGTTCTGTTACTGATCTGTTCACACGCTGGCTATTTTTTTTTTTTCAATTTCTTTAATGTACAAAAATGACTTTTCTACAGATTTATTATATGTATTGTATAGATGTGAAAGTTTAGATGTGTGGACATAAACGTGTGTTTTAGGCGAAAAGGCTCCTCAAGTACATAATGTATATGAATAAAATTTGGCAGAATGCTAATAATGACCCAAATCATCAAATAGGATATCTTTAAATCCCGAAAAATTTTACCAATAAAATATTCACGCCTGGTTGAACTAAGAGTACCGGAAAAAACGCCTTAAGTTTTGTCATAAGCAAATTTGACAGTACGAAGTCTGTCGGGTCAGCTAGTCTGCTATAGTTGTGGTTGTGTTGCTACGATATGATAACAATTGTTTAGTATGGATTAAGACAATAAAAAAAAATGATACGTAAAATTTTACCCCCCCTCCACTTTTTCTCGGAAATGGAATCAATAGAGGTCCTTCATAATAGTCAGAAAAAATTACAGTTGTGACCATTTTTACTCCCTGTATATTAAATTCCAACGGTAAAATTTATAGTTTTGATCTTGTTGCATTTATAGTTTGATGATTGTAATTACCAAACCTATGTAGATCAAGATAGCTCAGTGGTTAGAATATGCGCTTACCATGCAGAAAGGCGTTAGTTCGATCCTCGAGTCGGGCATATACAATTGTTTCTTTTTTAAAGACACATTGGTTGTTTAATGTATCATGGTTGTTAACGTTGAAGGAAAAGATCGTGAAGATACCCACATGGCAAAGTTGTACTTGGTCATGTGACATTCGTACAAAATGGCGACAGGCCTGCCCTCTATCACATGAGTACCCTGTCCAAGCAAAACGTGGGTACTCCTTACACCAGGCGATTGATATTATTTTTATTGAAAATATTTATTTAACTTGGTTACACGTTTAAATTTAAGGTTATTTCTTTGAATTAGCAAATTTATAATACTGTTTGCTAATTACAAAAAATACCTATACACGCTCTCTAAGTATTACCTTTCAAAGTATAAGAAACTATTGACCGTCGTACAGCACAGTAATAATGCTGTTATTTAAAATTCGAATCGATAAGAAAACTGACGGAAGACTATCGACGTTTCCGAAGTTCATTCCGGACACTTGATGAGCTCCTAACAAGTAAAGTTTAAGATAAAGAAAAGTATTGAAATTCCCAATGCATTCGACCAAATGAACCAAGTTTTTACAAAGTCAAAACAGAACATACCGTGGAGTTGCATTATTCCTCGTAAGATTTTTTATTACAAAGCAGAGATATTACAGGCGTTTCAAAAAATGGATCGAAATCATTCTCTTTTATAAAAACATTACATTATAGTGTATGTATAAGATATAGAGGCTTTGCACACCCCGTATTTTTGTCGCTTCTAGACGACGTAATGTTTTTCGACCAAAATGAATAGGGTGCGTCTTATTTGCGTGTGTAACAGGCACTTGCTTGCACACACTGACACTTTTGAAAGTTGGGTAGAGAGAATATTGTAAGATAGGTTCTTGGTTACGGGTCTGTAACTCTCCAATTGCATAGCCCAACAATCTCTTAAAAAGATTCAAAACATATAATCGCCTCTTACAACAAACACCGACACAAAAAATGGGTAATAGTATTCAAGGCCGACACTACGAGGACACACAATACAAATATATTTTAGGGATATAGGTATAGTTTGACAGCTATAGCGCTTAATAGCTGCTTTACACGAATAGAATTGTAGTGGCAATTTTCGTATGATTTCCCAGTCATACTAATCATCAAGGTCTAGTACATAAAACATTAAAAAAAATATCATAAACATAATACAACTCAAGCTTTTGTTAAGATCCCAAATGATATAAAACTTTGGTACAAATGCTTGTTGATTATCAACTAGAAATTTTTAATAGTAAAACCATTCCTGTAAATTCAATTCAATAACCAGAAGATTCAAACGAAAGTCGCTCTATTTCATTCTCTGTTATCGAGAGAAGGGTGTGGACATTGTCTCAACACGACCATTTACTGAACTTAGTTCTGATTAGGTTTTTCCTGTGACTATTTAACTTAAATAACATATATATATTATTATTATCATCAATGAAAATAGTAGACTAGGAAATGCTTTAGCTCCCGTCCTTTTTCCCATTGGGGTAAGCAGAGACTCGATCACTACTATGCACAATCCTGATAAATCTCTCTTGCTTCCTTCATATTCAAAACTCATCATATAATGGAGCGTTTGTTAGAAAGTTTTCAATCTGATCGACAATTTTTTTTTGTGGCCTCTTCTACTAACATCATCACCTACTGAATATCTCATTAAGTAAGTGTCCAAACCTTATCGTTAACAACTTAATTTTTCTTGCACACAACGACATCTTTCACATATGGTGTGAAATCACACTATTTCTCACTACGTTTCATGACGTGAAATTATATTTTCCTGAGGGCGTCCTTATCTATACTGCATTACTCGGCTGTCATGATAAACTTTAGTTAGAGATAGTAGTTTGCTGATCTTTATAGTTGTTGAGTGAATAAAAGCGAAAGAAAGATTTTGACCAATTTTATGGGCCATTTTACTGGCAAAACATGGATATCCAAATTGTCCATACAAATGTTCAAGTCAGCAAAAGACCTAGTGTTTTGTAACCCACGCGAATTATTTTATATACCTACTTGTATCAATCGGTATCAAATCTATATAAAAGTGTTAAAAATTTAAAGAAATGTCTGTGTGATTTAGGCCTAATGCTTTTTTTGAATCTTGATCACTGTCGTTAAATTGTCAAATTCATTTTTCACTAGAAAAATAACATTAAAATAAAGCAATCGTGAATGAACTCGTATTCGTACTTCACAAACCATTTTCAGTACCATATTTATTTATAATGTATAAAAGTAATAAAGTTTAATGAAATCGGACTAAATTGCTGAATTTAATTAATTAATGAGACCATCGCCATATCAGTTGGCCACTAGCGTCACCAAAGGCAGACTATATCGAGCTCAATCTGCATAATTGCTTAATCTACAAAGTATACACTCGTACGGTAAATCAACCTGGCCGCTCGTTGCAAGACTACGTTAGCATATTATTCATACAACTTCCTTGCGAATTTTCAAGCAGTTCATAACTCAGAGCCATAGCCTTTGTGCAACCACGATATAAAATATTTAGTAAAATGCGGTCGCATATGGAGAAAGCTTAAAATATCAAACTATTGGAATGTTATCTCGATAGATAGTTGCAGATATTCATTCAAATGTGTCTATTACCAATCTATACTTTACTTATGTTGCTGTTAAAATGTATGCCTTATTTTACATGTAAATAAAGTTTTGTTTCATTTGAGATATTTTCGATTGTGAAATTTGCCAAACACAGCGAGTGGTCGCGTGCCTCCTGTAGCGTGGTAACCGTAGAACTGAATAAGTAAATGCTTCAAATAAATCAAGTTAATTGCAGTAAAGCACCTCCTCATATGAACCAGCAGCCCAGGGTTGCACTCGCCGATAAAGTGGTTGGAAGCAGCTGCTATCTGACTTCCGGTTTTGTTAGATACTTTTAACCGGTCTATTAAGCCAAGAACATGTTATGTTACGTCTAAATTTATTGAGTGTTTATGATGTTGGGCCAACAAAAAACTTACTGAACAGCTTTGAAATTTTGCCTACAGTTTGTTGAAGAAAAAATGGGGTGTTTGGTAATTGAGTTCAGGAAACAACAAGGCCTTAATTTTAATGTTTTTAGTTATAAAATTAAATATCTTAAGCCTATGAACATGATGCGTGATCTATTTTTAAATCACACTATGCAGGTCGAGTCTAAATTTACTTAACAACGTAAAATTGAGACCTTATATATCGCGTTTTCTATGGATTATAAACAACTCTGTTTTACAAATAAGCAGAAAAAAAACATAATTATGACTTGTAATATAGAATAATATCCTATATAACATACATATATCACGGCTATGAATCCCAAAGCAGGGTAGCCAGAGCTTCAAATTTACAAAACTTATACGCCTCTTTGAGATTTTGAGTGCAAAAGAGATGATAAAATAAAAGCTTTCTGGTAACGGGTCCAGCCACAACGCCTAAGAATGACTTAAAAAGCTCTAAAAACCTGAACATCGATTACGATAAAAATATAAAACTTTTCAATAAAAATAATTCCATCTCCAAAACAACTATAGAACTCAGTCAAAAGTTAAACGTGATCATAAATTTGAAAAAAACGCGTTATTTTTGGTAACCTCCTCCGTTTTTAGTCGGTTAGAAATAAAGGATGGTTGGAAAAAGATCTTCAGCCAAGTAGCCTCTTACGACACCCGCGGGAAAAAATAACAATAATATTTATTAGCGAACCGCACTTTCTTCGCATGAAAGGGTCCTATTTTTAACTATGACGTATTGGTTTTACTATGATAAGTAGTTTTTGAAATCTGTTTATTTGATGCGGAGGCTACTCATTGCAGACAAACAAACACACAAACACATATTTACTCATTAAAATATTAGCGAAGATATCTTGATTGGATATTTATATACAAACTAGCCCTCTTGGTTTCAATTGGAAAATAGTTAAACAACAGGTTATCGAAGTGAAATAACTAACATTCTAAACACAATGAAACATATTAGTGTAATTTAAAGTTGTCGAACCGTGGAAGCTGAAAGTTTGAAAACTAATAATGTAACGAGCGAGCGGATAGCGGGTGTAGTTGGGAACAAAAACGGTCAGTCTCAAGCTCTTGTGAAGCCCAATTTTATGATACCAGGGCTAATACTGATACTCATTATTACTTGTTACTTTTACAAGGTGTTCTGATGTAGATCTTTTCTTGCATTGACATTGAATAGTGGATAGAAGTACAGTTCCGTAAAGAAATAATCTGGAAGTTTTGACTGTTTTCTTGTCGTTGATGATTGTTTTATTTGCTTCAAGATTAAAGTGATTGATAAGAAAGTAAAGTATCTTAATTCCCAAAATATTTAAACACCTCCTGTTCAACTAATATTTCGTTAAATTAAACGAACTGGATATAATTGTAATATACAAAAAATAAGTTACCATTGTGTCTGTACTTGTTTACCTAATACTTATGGATATATCACATCAACCTTTTTCTAATTACTATTACCTGCCTCATTTTAAATGGTCTTACAATATCAACTCAACTCAAATTCAATTCACGCCTAATATCCCGAAAGGGGTTAGCAGAGGTGCTAATATATGTAAACATCATGTGCATTGTTACCTGGTGTTCAGAGTACCCAGGTTTTGCTTGGACAGTGTAATCATGTAGTAGAGGGCAGGCCTATCGCCGTTTGGTACGAATAAACTGTCACATGACTAAATACAACTTAGCCATGTGGGTATCTTTACGATGTTTTCCCTCGCCGTTAACATCCATGCTAAACTAACCACATATATGATTTTCGAAAAGACAAATTGGTGTAGGCCCAATTCGAACCTACACATGTCTACATTAATGGCGGTTGTTCTACCCATTGCGCTATCACTGTAGTTACACTATTAAAAACCCTGTGTGAAGCCGGGTGAATAACCATAAACAGTATCATATACAGAGTAAAAAAGCCAACATAAAATGAAAAACATACACAAACGGTACATCATCTTGTTATAAATATGAAAATGTTTTGCAATACCAAAGCAATCTTTATCCCAATGTCTAAATGTAATTACAAGACGAATGAAAGTATAACTCGAACCGATTTCTGTGTATAAGAGAACACGTTTCTGAACGTGTTGAGCTCTTGAAATTTTGAACGTTCGTTTTTCGTTGAACAGAAAGTAAGATTTAGAACGTAATTTGTGTGAAAAAACCTTAATATCTTGTTTATATTATGAAGAAAACAAATAATACTTTACTCGTTTTCCTTTGATAATACTTTACTCGTTTTTGTTCTCGATAGTCTCTGCCTACCCCAATGGGAACTAACGGCGTGAGAATATGTATGTATGTATGTACGTGTCGTTTTCCTTTGATTTTATGTTTGATATAATTATATAAAATAAATGCGTGACAAAGAAAATCATTTATGTTTATAAAATACCAAAAATTTATATAAAATTTGCACTACTATGGGTTTAATTGAAACAGATTGTCTTTTCAAAAACGATTCTTATTTATTGAAGTGATACCGCATTCAAATCAGTCATTTAGTAACAAGCAAACTGTGTAAAAATGTTTCAGATAAAAAAAATGGACTACATTAGTTGCCCTAAGAATTCACAAAATTTTAAGTTTTAAGATCTATGATTTAAAATAATCAAGTAAAATAAATTCATGACGCCAACGCCACTGCTATACTCAGTGTTTCAAGGTTATCTTACGACCCGCTTCTCTACGAGAGTGGTATTTTCATTATAAGATATTCTATTTATGAAATAAAAATTGCCATGTCTGAATTAATATGTTAATCATACATACATACATACATATACTCACGGCTATCAATCCCTTGAAGGGGAAGCCAGAGCTAAGGAATTAGAAATTCCTCAGCCACTTTTGGAAAGTTAAGTGGGGAAAAGTTGGTAAAGTAAAGGTTGTTGGTGATGGGTCTCCAACCGCATCGCCCAAAAATCCGTTAAAAGCCCCAATACCGTTAGTCGCCTCTTACGTACACCCACCGGAAGAAATGGGGTAGTGCAATTTTAAGCCGACATAAAATGCAAAACATACACAAACGGTACATCATCTTGTTATAAATATGAAAATGTTTTGCAATACCAAAGCAATCTTTATCCCAATGTCTAAATGTTAATCACCAAAGGTTAAAGCGCCCAGTACACAATGGCCTGTGATGGGCCACGCTTTGCAATTCACAATTGTAGGCCACGATCACTTGGTGTTCACACAATGGCCCATTGCTCATTGCTGCCTGGCAATCCACTTGCGATGGACGTCGAAGTAATTATTGCTGCAGCTATTTATTTATTATTATTTATGTAATTTATTTTATTTATGGCGCTATTTCTGTTATATTTACGTCATATAGTGATTAAAAATACATTTTGCAATAAAATATTCCAAAAAAGTATAAGTATCTATCATCGGCCGGTGACGAACTAAACAATGGCCCACTGTGGAAACACCACCGGCCACGCTACGCACGATTCCTTTGAAGTGTGCCCAAAAAACCGACAACTTCCCGATTGCGCGCCACGACTGACAATTGTCCGCCATCATACACCATTACCCCCTGTACACAGTGGCGATGGCGTGCAGTGGCCCATTGTGTACTGGGCGCTTTATATCATATTAATTATACTTCTTTACTCACATTCATTAAAACTAAATGCGACCATCATTGCAGTGATATTGATGAGATTTCCGATTTTAGACACATACATTATATTTTCTGTGCAAATACATACAACTTTACAACGCGAGCGCATTACTAGGCTAGATAACTTACATTCTATAGATAAATAACATTTAGGGTAAACCAAAATAAATTATTCATGACTTGATCCCACACTATGACGATAAAATAGTATATGTACATGTGCGTGGATATGTTAGTTTATTAAGTTAATGTCATTTACGTGCATAATTTAAAAACCTATTAGAACCATGCACTCTTTCCTTTTATAAACTAAAATTGTACAAAATTTTACAATTTTGGTCAAAAGAGATTGAAAATATTAGCTACATACAGTCTTTACTTCCTCACTTCCTCACAGCTCATATATGTCCCCACCAAGGGGCTCGAGCCTACCCTATATAGGGCGATTTGGCCATAGTCCACCACGCTGGTCAATTGCGGGTTGGCAGACTAGCGACGGCTTAACGTGCCCTCCGAAGCTCGGAATCATCTTAATTTTCGGATAATCAGGTAATTCAAACGTGCAATGTCCTTCTGACTGGGTTAAATCTTACAAATTAAATTTGTAAGGTAACCATCCCCCGGGGATCGAACCCGAGACCTCCGTACTTGCAACCAAGCGCTTAACCGCGAGACCACGGAGGAGGTCTTTACTTACTGGTCTGAAAATATCTCTAAATAAATTTGGAAAATATTTTTAGAAATACATTTGTTTTAAATCACTACGAAAAAAAAAACATCCTGTTACACAATAGTGAAAACCTCGTTATATTTATATATAAAGTAAGTGACATAACATAACATAACATATGTAAAGTAAGTGAATACGAAGAAAACAAAGGTTTTTTAGGAATCCAACGTGTCAAGACCTCTAAAACGTTAAAAAATATTTGTAGTAATATTTTTTACCTTCAACAAAAGGAATTAAAAGAAAACACAACAAAATAAGTTCAGCATCAGCTTTTTCCATTAAAACGATACCATTTGGATTTTATCGTACAGATTCTATATTAATTGTCAATTAGCCAGAGCGAGGGGGGTTAGTGACCAGTTATTGAACATACGGTCGTTGGCAAAGTGCACGGGGTCTCGTGGGCCCGGCTCGCTTAATTTGGTGGTTTCCACGCCACTACGTAATTAAACGATTGTTTGTCATTTTGCAGTAATTGACGTCAACGTGCATGTTTGATTTACACTAATTATCTTCGGTAATTTCGATGAATTGCGTTTGTATTCATGAGTTAAAGTTTGTCGATGTCACCGAAATTATATTCAGTTAAGTTGCAACAAGTGAACATTTGCTGTGATTTAATTATGTTTTTTTATTGTGAGTCATCATATGTGCACAATATTTCAATATGTATATTTATTTTCCGTAATTATAAATTGATAGAAAAAGTCGGTTTTGTTAGTAGGCTGTTGGACTAATAAATTGTAAATAAATAAAAGTTATAATATTACTGTTTAAGTTGCCACTTCATTAGTTACTTATTTATGGAATTCTTGTAATAAATATATTTCTAATACATTATAGATACATTTGATAGCAATATCTATATAAGATGATAAGAAGTAAACCACAAATACAAACACGGATCCCACTAGGACACTGCAAAGTCGCAAATAAGAAGCCCAAAAACAAGGTAAGAAAACATCGTACAATAAGTAATTCCGAGAAAAATTAATACCAAGACGTACGAATCTTATTCATGTGGTAAGAATCGAATTGGAATCGTATCGGTTTAAATCCCGTGTGACTCGAGACTTAATCATAAGAAGGTTTCGTGGAAATCGGTCTCAGTCAAAACGAGACCCGAGGGGCTAGACCGGTGAGATGCCAACTCTACGATACTGCTAGTAAATATATTTACGACTGCTCGTTTCATCATTGGATAGTACGATTTTTACTTATTGTTGTTATATTTATAGTTTTATAACATATTTACTAACTGTTTGGGATGATGCTTTAAATTCCATTAAAAATAACAAATTGCGTGTAGAATCAGCTTATAATACCTCATTATAGGTTATAGGGCCATCAAAGAAGTTGTCCGGCGATGGATGCGGTTGGAGACCCATCACCAATTTCACCAATATCTTTTATTTTACTATCTTTTCCCCAGTCCGGTTCCAAAAATGGCTGAGGGACTACTAATTTTATTAGGGATTTTTAGCCGTGAGTAAATGTATGTGTGTATGTAAAGATTACAAAATTTACTCTTCGTTTTGGTTTTTTTTACCGTTTGTTTAATAATTTAATGTTGTAAAGTTAAAGACGACTAAGGGTTTTGACTGTTTTCAGTTATTATAATATGATGTGAGGACCCACCGCCAACCAATTTTCATTTTACAAGCCTTTTGCCTTTCACTTGGAAAGTGGCAGAAGAATTTCCATTTTAACACTCTTACTACCTCTTCTTGGGATTTACAATTATAAGTAAAAATATAGATAGTATAACATGATACTTGAAAAATATTGCTATTTATTCTGTTTTTCATCATATCATATCATATCATTGTAGCATTGATACAAGATAATGTATGTAGCATATGGAACCAGAGAAAAACTTCAGTATAATGTTTCCTGTACTTAGGGCCCAGTTTTTTTCTTAGTTAAATTGGATCACTTCTTCCTCCTAAAATCCTCAAAGGGAATTACTATAACTTTAACCCTACTACCCGTGATGAAAAGTTTAAGAAACAATTTCTCAAATGTAGATTTCTTAGATTTCTTAAAGATTACACCAAAAACAGTTACATTTCATACTGGTTACAAGATATGATATACGTTTAACAAATTACTATATGGTAACTCTAAAATTATGGTAGTAAAAAAATATGAAAAAGTTAGGGTTATGAACATTAAATTAATAGTCCTACCACCAAAATGTACAGTTTGCTTCTAACTTTTATTTATGTAGCTACAAAAAAGTTAACATAAAAAATCTAAACAAGTCAAAACAAGACCGGATTTCTTATCATACTGTAATGATGCAAAGTTTAACTGCATTTAAAAGAATATAATTCACGAATTAATATAATTCAAGAATACGAAGGCCGAACACAAGGAAAAAATATAATAATATAAAGAAATACTGAGAACTACTAGTAGCACTATAAAATGATGTATAACTGCTTCAACATCGATACTTACATACATACATACATAAACTCTTAGACTTTAGGTAGAATAATAACAAAGAAGTAGTGAGTAGCCATTTTTGAAAATAATGTGAGAATAAGATTGTAATTTATAGGATTGTTCATGATGAACTCCGGCTTCTAAAAATCACTTAAAAAGCCACCCTTTAGAATACTTACGTTAGAGCTATACTAACCAACAAAAACACTGCTATACTGAATTAACATTGCACAGAGGAAGGATTATGTTTGTGTGCTTTTTTTAAATAAATAGACTTAGAAACCGCTCATACGTTAAAAAAATATTCATTTCGTAAGGGGTGAATTGTGATCGTATTACTTTACCAGTGCAAATACGGGGCAAACATATAGTTAGTTATAAAGAGTAAGCCTTAAAAACCGTAAACCTTTATATATGACACGCAAATAAAACAAATTTTCACTCCCACATCGAACATGCTTTTATATAAAATATTCGTAATACTCTGAACTGTTATTTATTATGCTAATTCATTTAATTTAACTGATTTACTGATGCTATTTCACTCTCGTTGGACGACAACTACTAATTAATTGATTCAATTCTAGATTTCACTCGACAGTTGTAAATCACATATAATAACACAAAAGTCATTAACTAATCAACCTTTTCTCCCTACTTCCTATTAGCAGGTATTCTGTAATTCTGACTACGTTTTTTTTGAGATTCCATCACTCTAATTATATAAATATTTTTAAACACTAGTCCAGCACTCAGAACCTGGTTTTAATTTTCAATCAATCAATCTTCTTTATTACTTTATCTTTAAGCGTGATTAGTTGTTAGATGTCAAACTAATTACATAATTAATAGACGCGAGTAATTATTAGTATCCAGTTACATACGACACCTAGACAAATAGTAGTACACTTAATAATGTTTTGATGATGCTAACAAGTTCTAAGCACCTGGCTTATGGCAAAGCAAAATAGGCTCTATCCATAAACCATTGGGATTGTGATTCATGTTTCACTTGGTGTAAATTTGATTCTCTGTAAGAGGAAGCGAGGTGTTAGGTTATTAAAGTTAGCTTATGGCAGTGTATTAATTTTGAAACGTAGTAATTTCGACGGTGACAGAACTAAGATACCAAAACATAATTCACGCGGCTACGCAAATGAACCTCACGTTTAATATATCGCGATAATTTAGCGAATTCCTTCAAAGTCCATTTATTGCAGAGCGGAGCGGTGCTACGACGGGGCGTCGCGACCCGTATCTCGCAGCAGTTTCGTAGTAACTACACTCGTAGTCTAACATTTTGTAGTCATTAAAGTGAACACTTTGAAGCTGGATTAAAATTGTGCTTTCTTAAGTCTAACTCTGTTGATGTTTTACTATCAACGTCCATAAACTAGTAAAATTACTGAATCTTTGTTATTTTGCTTTTTTATGATAAAAAAAGTATTATTTTCCTACAAAAAATATTTTATGATATGTCTAGTTCTCAAAAGTAAAGTCAGTGATAATATGCAGAAACAACAGAAGTAATAAAGCTGGTTCCAATTTACGTAACGAAAGAAGTTATACCTCTAAGGTAAGATAAAAAGATAAGCAAAGCAACAACACGTGAAATTGTTCACGAAGGGGATGAGTGAATCGCGAGAGCAAACGCAGCGACACTGAACGAGCCGGGCTCACGAACTACATTACACTTTAACATAAAAACATCGTGTTGAACGACAACAGAGCTTCAACTTTCCCAGCGAAGACATAAGCGAAATTGAATTACACATATTGAAAAAGAAGTGTGGTAGCTTCTTGGTAGGCGTGGTTTTGTTTAAGACTCCACCTACTGAGTGATTGGCGCATGGGTTTGTGAGGAAAGCGAGCGTCGCCGCGCTGACAAAGCCTTCAAGGCAGTATGAACACGGCACGCGAGGCCTCTACGTCGCTCGGACTATGCAACTTTGCAACTCAGCGGATACTTACGAAAAATATAATAACTTTCGTTAATTCATTGTAATTTTGTTAAATGAGTTATGCTGTATTATTTATTAGCTGGTGCACTTTGTTATGATTGAAAAACGTTTTGTGCTGAAGTGATTTCACGATTTTCTGTTAAATAAGGATGTTTAATCAGTCAGACAACAAACAAATGTTTTAAATCCGTTAATCTGACAGGTATGTTATTCAAATAAATCACTTATGTTAAGGTTAAAATATTGAAAAAAATACTAAAAGTAAATCAAAAAAAAGAAACAAAATTATTTATTTAAAATTAAAATGATATATATACGAGTACTAGTATGTGAATGAGACAAAAAACACTTATAGAAATGATGATTAATATACGAGCGTTGGCTCGTTTTTAATGGTATTTTAAATGTGATAGCATCCCTCTGAATTACAAAGATATTTTTTAAAAATTAATTTGAAACTACAGTGAACACCTTTATCCTTACGCAGCAGTTTTATCCTACTTTTTTAGTTTTAGCTGTTTTAGTTTTAGGTGATCGCTTGACCCAGAATTGTAAGCCATACAAAGCAGTTTTAAATAACTACATATTCAAAGCACTCATAGTTAAAACAAGAGTTATCATGCAACCAACATATCATCCAAGTTTATAGACACGAAGTTGAATTCACGATCAAGTGAGTTCCTATCCAAGTTTTAAGATTTATTGAAGAAATTGTTAGCGTTTACGCCCGTATGCATTTTCTATTTGAATATTTGTAAATTATACATTTTGGAAGTGCATTTTAGAGATCACCATTTATATCGGTTATATCAATAATTATTTTTAATATCAATTTCATGTTTAAAAAAAATGGGTCAAGTTGTTGATAAAAACTGTTTATTACAATAAAGTTTCGTTGTCCATAAATAAGAAAAAAAAACGACATCGGTGCTTTAAATATGTATATATTAGTTTTATTAAAAAAACAAGAATGTCTACCAATTTAAGTCAACTTTAGTTTTATCTTTTAGATTTGATTTTGAAAAGAAAGAAATGTTTCACTTCAAAAATTTAAAAAGCATTGTCAGATTTATTAGATTAGGTAAACTTAATGAATGTTCTTTCTAAAATAAAATCAAACGGGTTTTTAATAATAAAAACCTACGTTTCATCAATACAAACAGTCTTAACGAATCACCATTCATATTATTTGAACATTTAAAACAAATATCTGCTATCATGATGTTCATTATTTTGTGAAGCAACTAGTTGAATATCAAAGCAATATTTGAAGAAGATAAGACAAGACTCATTTAAGAAACATTAACAATTTCATCCCGACATTACTCGAGACCGACAAGCTTGTTATTTTCATTTGCAATTCAAATAAAGCTGACGATTAATTGTTTTGTAACGCAAGCAAAATGAAGAACAAGTTTTTGCTCATTATATGTTTGTAATGGCTCTTCACAACCTCAGTCTTTTGATGCCATAAAAAATATATAAATAAAATATTTATTTTTTCTATTATATAGTGATCGATTTCCACATCACATTTATTCTTGTTTAGCTTAATGCTTATTTTTGTTAGTTACCATTAAAAAATGACTAGGGATAAACTATTATTAAAATGAACATATTTCCATTTCTACCTACATTCATAGAAATAATGCAAAAAGAAGTACCTCGCTTAAAATTCGCAGTTGTTATCACAGTATCACAGTTATTTAACTTTATCTATATCGCTAGACTTTATTTTTACTTACTTTTACGCTAACTTAATATGTATAATAGCCATTTTATTCAAGATAGCAAAGTTTAATAATTGAAGTTATTTCTATATTTTAAACAAATTAAATAAAGTGAAATAAAAAAATAAATTTATTTACGTTTTTATTCTGTGATTATTTCTACTTGAATGTAACCAGTTTGACTTTTGTAATTATGGGTGTGTGTTGTCGGCCCTTATAATTTTTTTGGGCTTTTAATTTATTGTTAGGGCGACGTTGGTAAGAATCCTAACCTTCCTTTATATCACAATATTTTCCATTTTCAACTT